>VZDJ01007754.1:30741028-30782076 GCA_008694505.1 Cyanoderma ruficeps | reverse complement strand
TATCTATCTATCTATCTATCTATCTATCTATCTATCTATCTATTTATTTATTTTTCTCACTTTAAGGATTTTCTTTTGACACTGTGATTCCACAAACAGTAATTAATCTTAATTAAAGATAGGAAGGGCATTAAAAACACATCAAATTTCTGAATAACCTTTAAAACTTTTTTAAAAAGTCATAAAAAGTTCACAAGGTATGGTGTTTTTTATGGGATTGCTATGATCATCTTTAATAATGGAAAACTCTCCAGGACACAATGCAGAATTATATGTCATCTACCCCAGTTCAACATTTTGTTCAGAAATTTCATTGTATGTCTGTTATTGTCAAATGGCATAAATATAAGCTTTTTACTTTAGTAACGATAAGGATTGCCTGAAACAGGTAGGACTGTCATAGCTTTATATTTGGGATGATTTAAGAGGTTGGTGGAAGTGGTCTGATAAAGCATGGCCCATGTATTTCAGCATGTGTTAAGCTCTCTGCCTTCTGCAAGCTGCTTTCAGTAAAGTGATCCACTGTGACAGACAGGGAACCTGAAATATATCACCTGAGTGAAATATATCACCTGAGTGATACATACCTGCATTTCAAAATGTGATTTGTGGAGCTGACCAGCATTGAGATCTGGTCTCAATGGGTCAGCAGCATCTCAGTAGTGATCTGGTCTCCTCAGTAACCTGATAATGGGGCAGGAAAATGATTGTGACAGTTTTTCAATACTTGCCCAATTCACAGTGATATTACAGAATCAGAGAATATAAAATTGGAAGGGACCACAGTAGACCAGCCAGTCCAACCTCCCTGCTCCAGCAGGGCCATCCCAGAGCACATTGCACAGGATTGTTGAGTCCAGATGGTTCTTGAATATCTCCATTGAGGGAGACTCCACATCCTCTTTGGGAAACATGTTCCTGTGCTCAGTGACCTGCACAGTAAAATGCTTCCTCACGTTCAGGTGGAACTTCCTGTGCATCAGTTTCTCCCTGTTGCCTCTTATCTTAATAAACTTAATAAACCTGAGCAGAACAATGTTTGCGGCATTTAGATTTGTTCCTGATGATGAGGCTTTTCTGTGATCTTTGGGATATACTATCCCACAAAACAAAAAAATAACCCACCAACCCCAGCTTCCTCAGAAAGAAAACTAATGCCACTAAAATGCCACCAAGAAATTATTAAATTACAGAAGCACTTATATGGATGCTGGAGCTGTGAGTGTACTGTAAGTGCCTTGCTTTCATAGAAGTCACAGGCTGACATGGGCCACCTGATGAATAAGTAGAGGCAACTTGAAAATCTGTAGTAGTCCCACTGGCAACATAAATCAAGTCTAATTTCTGTAGCAGTCTGGCATGCAACTAAGTGAACATTCAAATATATTTTTGTAACACCATATGCCACTGGCGAATCTAAGTTATTAATAGAGCTCCTTGTGAGGGAGCCATTCCACAGCAGATGCTTCCTTAGCACAACAGATTTAAATCTTATCAAGTACCACCTTGCCAACTCTGCTCACCTAGATTGCCCATTTGTCAAATTTGCTCATAAACACTATTATACTTTCTTCCAGCACAATCTTTATGGACAGAGAGTACTTTCTATAAGAAAATTAGAACAGCATGCTATCAATCTTCTTTTGAAAATACAGCTATATTCTGATCAGTACAACAAACCACTCACTGATGAGTACATGGTGGGTATAGAGTTCCGGTAGTCACTGATTGCTAAAATGTGTTTAGTATTATTTCCTTTAACAATCCTCACACTGTTTGTGCTAGGATGAATTCCCTTTTGGACAGTAATTTTCTTTATGTTGCTTGCTCCAGCATGATGTTCTGATGTTATTTCAAAAATAAATCGGTGTTACAGTACAAGTGACCTATTGTCATACACTGTATCAAAATGAAGACAAAATCATTTGGTAATTTTGTCATGTGGGCTATCTATGTATTGCTTTCTTTTATTTCCTTTCTTGACAGAATTTGGCAGTGGTTATGGTATCTAATGGCAGTGGCAATATGAGCATCTCCAGTCAATCAGAGCTGTGGCACACTGCTCTACACATTGGATAAATACAATCCATCATATCAATCTTTCCTTGTTCAGGTTATTCTTCTATTCCAAATTGATCGGTTACATGGCATATTTTTAGAAGATAATGCCATGAAAATACTAACATGACATTTTAATTAAGCACAGCCCATATTTTTCCTGCCTTTTTATCACCAGTTAAACTGAGACATGAAAAAAAGGAATAGACATCAGGCAGCCCAACACAGTAAATTCATGGCAAAGCTAGCAGGGTAAACCTTATTTTAAATCTACAGAAAAAAAAATCAGATTATGTTTTAGTAGGAAAAAGATATGATGTTTAACATACTTTGCAGGTATTATAAAAATGTAAAAAATGACTTATTTATACTAGTATTAATAAAGGCACTGGAGACCTTGTAATACTCTAAGATCACATTTAGCAGCTGGGCTGATTGCTTTCTGCAGTGAATTTGTAGCAGTGATAACAAGACTTCATAAAAGTCACCATTTGCTGTGAAAAATCAAAAACCCAGAAGAAATGTAGACTAAGAAAGACACAGAGAAATGTATCAGTGTTATTAAAAGTAGAGCCATGGGAGCTGGGAAGAAATTGTCTAGCAAGAAAGTACATAAACCTTTCGGATAACTTAATAGAAGCCAAGGGAAGTGTTAAAGAAATTAGGACAGTAAACCATGGTTAGGAAAAAAGAGAAAGAAGTGATTAAAAGGAAGAAAGAGCAATGAAAGGGAAAGTGATGTTCTCTAGTTTGTTCTAGAGGTGTCTTGAAAGACACAGATTAAATTGGGTGTCCAGCTGTAGTGTGAAAATACTGCACTATCTCCAGAAAGCAATCTTTATTTTTTTTTCTGTTGCAATTTAGATGAGCTTTGTTAACTGAAGTGATAGCAGATTTTCAGACTCTGTTGGTTGCAACACATGCTGTGGCCATCTACTTCTGCTACCTAGTAAGGGTCTTTGGGGAGCATTGATTCAAGGATGATCACGAGTCATCAGCCACCACTACAGCATTAACAGCTTCTAGTTCATGGGATCATATATAATCCAATATGTGGAAAATTAACATACAGATGGTTCTATGTTTCATCGCCTAATCTACTATATTTGTTTAAGATTATAACAAAATTCAGAGAATGCTACTATTCATTTTTCCTTTCAGGCTGGTTGTAACTTTCCCATGGTATCTGTAAAAACCCCTTGCTCTTGGTCAAAATGTCTCTGCTGGTTTACAGTGCAAGCAGCATCTTCAGTGCAATCTGTATGATAATGTCATTTCCTATAGTGAAGATCTCATTGGAAATGGTTGCAACTCTTCTCCACCAGGTTCATTTTGATCCCTTGGAGAAAATTTGAAGGAGAGGGAATTCTTGCTGCATTGCAGGCGGGTGGCTGTAACAGATGAAGAGAAGCAACCTGAAACTGTAATAGAGACCATATTTAAGCCTTTTACTACAAGTATTTTCCTTGATAGAGTTCACAGTCCCAGAATGCTATTTCATTAACTTCAATGTCTGCATGTAGCAATACTGCTGTGCGAGGACTATTTCAATTCTGCTATGTCTACTGACTGCAACATTATTGTCTGAGCTTACCATCATCACTTATAGATTTAGCATTTCAAATCCGAATTACTAGAGACCATTCCCCAGTAAACTCCGTATTAAACAATTTGAGATCCTGCTGACAAGTGAGAGTGCACCAGCCTGTTTTACAAGCCTCGTGCTAGATGAGAAACTAGGGGAGGACTTGCAAAATTGGGGAGAGGAGGAAGCGACTGGTTACAGGCCACTGCTGGCCTGCAGTGACCCTTGTGTGCTTAGGGTCACTCTATAGCAGAGGTTGCATCATTTCATGAGACCTTTTTTAACACCATAACTGCAGTGCCCATGAATGTTACCTCCCATATATTACATTTTTGAAACTAGGATGGCTTAGGCATTGCTTTTTTCCTGCCTCCTCAGAAAAAAATATAGGACCCAAAACTCTGTGTGCCTGTTGCTATGCATTTGGAAGTTCACCTACCTCTTTTTGTTAATGAAGTGGCAAAGGGGGCTCCTTGAGATGATCACCCAGCCCTCTGAAGGCAGCTGCCTTTCAGAAGCCCTTCTCTGCTGGCATTCAGATCATGATGTAAAACCCCAACTTTCCTCCAACATCAAAGGGAGTAATATAAATGCTGCTGTTTCTTCAGCGTGTACTTTTGATTTTTTTCCAGAAATCTCTATGAAGTTTTGTATCGAAACTGAAGGAAGGGTGGATGGAAATGTGTAGCTGCACATATATATCCTTTAAGTTAATAAATCATTTCAGAGTACATCTACATGACCTCATAGACTTAGCACTAACCTTATACTCTTCTCTAAGGGACTACTTCAGCTCTGGAATGAAAAATTGAATGAGATTTAAACTTTAAGTCTCAAGACAGCTCTGTTTGACATCATTACATTTCATATCCTGTCTGCTGTGATTTTTGTCTGCTTGCGTTTTTTTGCTTTGGGTTTAGAACACACTTATACTCCACTTAGACTCTAAGATGACATTGAAATACAGGGTGAAGACATGAAAACTACAGTTGCAGAGATAAAATGACAAGCCTCCAAGCTAGAGGTGGGGGGTATTGTCCTAATGATTTGTATTTAATAATATATATTGCAACATTTTCTGTATAAAATACCTTATTATTTAGAACAAATAACCATCATTAAGGGCACTTTTTCTCATGTGGTATTTATAGGAAAAGAAAAATATTTCAAAATAACAAAATGCTTTTGTTTTCCCCCATTACCTCTTCTCTTTGCCAGTAAAGAGGGAAACTCTCATCAAAAATTTTGTTCACGAATAGGATACTAAATTCCAAATAGGTTATTAAATCTATCCAAACATCATGAAAGATAACAGTTACTCTCAAAATAAGAATTCCAAATCTGAGACAGGCTTTCTAAGTCCCCAAAAGTCTTTCCTTTTGGAAGGAACAGTAAGCCTGGACCAATTGCGCCAAGGCTTTGTCAGGCTGGGATTATCAGACTGCAAAGGAGGAGAGAAGCTGCTGTGAAATGGCACACAACAGGTCAGACTTCAGATCTAATCAATCCCATCCCACACTGTAGAAAACTATACACTTCAAGACCATTATCTAGGGTAGGAAGAACATAAAGTTAGCAGTAAATAGGAAAAAATACCCAAGCATTAAATAAAAACCTGCTTTGAGAGAAAAATTAGGCTTCAAACTATTTCTGTGTTACTCTGATATTTTTCTCTACAAAATGTGCCGCGCTTGCTAAACTATGGTTGACAGCTTCATTTTCAAAGATTCAAAACTGTGTTTATTAAAGTTTTGATGCTGACATTTCTCAGTTCCATACCACTATAAAATTTATTCAGCTGAACTACATGAAATAGGTTGTATCTTAAGGGGAGGAAAGGAAAAATGCTTCATGGACTCAAGCAAACACATTTAACCTTTTATTGAAACAGCCATTGTGAAAGCCCATTTGCACATATTCAACAGTGGCTTTTTAAAAATATGCATCTTCTGTCTTTATTTATTTTCAGTGTTTTCTCCAGAAGGTGTCAAGAAACAGTGCTTATATTAAACAAAAATGTCAGGGTGCCAGTGCTAGAGACTCTGTCTGTAAACAAATCAAAAACTATAAAGATCATAAAGTTTGCAGCAAAACTTAACATAAAAATGCAGCAATAAATCTTTACTTGCAAAGTTTAACATTCCCTCCCTCCTCCCATTTGATTCATATTCCACTTCTTATTTTGCTCTCACGAAAAATAAAAAAAATAAAAAGAACCATTGTGCATTCTCAAAATGGAGCCATTGTCAGAAAACGGTTTTGCTTTGCGGTATGACTGTATTTGAGTCAATTTAATATCCTGATATCAGTGAAAAAATCACATTTTCTTGATAATAGCTGATATAAAAAAGTAAACATTTCTTGCAGAAGCTTTGTTTTACAGTTAAATCTTCTGTGATGTAAATATTTTGGGATTTTTTAAATGATTTTTTACAGTGCTTAAAAATCCCAATGTCAGATGTTACATAAACAAACATTAAAAAGGAGGTCAGTTCCTTATCCTGAAGGACAACATAACAACCTGCTTTTGTTTCTTAATATGTGTGTCGACAATTTAAAGACAAAATGAGACATATTTATTGAGTACTATGTATTGACTCATGCCCTGAAAACATGCTTTAGCAATTCCCTGACAATTAAATAAATTTTGAAAAAGACATGGTTTTCATGGGACTAGGAGGAGGAGGTCTACTTCTTAATTCAGAGGACAAAACCAATCCTACTTGTATCTTCAGTTTCTCTGTTGTAATTATACAGTAAAGAACACCAGTAGTTAAAAGCAGAAGGAGGCAGAACTTTTCATGCTTTGCACTGTTAAACCACCAGCTGATGAATCTTTGTTCACAAACATATTTCCTGTTATGGTGAAGGCATTTATTATAAAGAGCATTTATCTTAAATTCATATAAATGGAATGTTTCGTGGGAGGATGAACTGCTTGCTTTTTTAAAAAAATGCTCATTTTAGATCTTTGCATACATTGCACTATTTTAGTTGAGACTAATCTGGTGCCAAGTGCCCAGTTCATTATAGCACTCCTCCTCCCGTTTAAGCTAATGACAAAAAGCCTCCCTTACTTCACAAAAGTGAGGTCAGACCTTAGGTGAGCTGCACAGCACTCAGGGACATGATCCTTTCCTCATTGCACTGAACCACTGCAGACTTCCAAGCAGCTCATTACAGATCCAGGGAGTGCTCATGCTATGGATGCTCCATGCTGTGCAGAACAGCCAACTGACCTCCACCTGCCCTGTCTGTGACAAAGTTAAGAATACTTTTCTCCTTCTTGAGCAATCAGTCTAGAAGATGGACTGCAGCCTGATGCAGGGCATATTCAGTAACTATGGAGTCACAGAATACTTTTATAGCTTTAGAAAGTGCCTGATGTTTATTTTTTGATGTAAAAACATATATTTCAGTTGGCTTCCGAAGCTCTCTGAAACCTGTTAGCAGTTTTATAAGCAAACATATAATTTTCTCCATCTTAATTGCAAAGCAAATGTGAATTAGAGAAAGTACCTATAACATAGAAATAACTGAAAGTTATTCTGTCATCTGATAAAGTGTTTTTTTACTTAAAGAAAGGCAATCAGATCCTAACTTCGCCTACTTTAGGGTTTTGTTTAAGTCTTTTTGATTGTGTAATTTAAAATTAGCATGATTTATCATACAGACAGTGAGATTTAGCTACCACTTACATCTGTCAGACACATCTAAGTGTAGTCACCCTAAGCTCAGTGCATAATCAATGCAATAATCAGGTCCAGCCAAAAATCAACACGTGTTCAGGTTTAAGGTATTGGTTGTCTCCACTGCTTGCTACAGGTATGAAAGCAACTGATACAGTCGGTGGCACCCAAAGAAGGGCAGCTGAGCTTCCACAGCTGGTTCATGTAATAAACATTTATGTTTTGCATACCCAAATATCATTTCTCTCAATTAGGAGCTGAAGCGTACCACATTTTTATAGCTAAACTAGGTATGATTTCAAAGCGGCTCATTGCCTTAGCAATCACACGGCAGATGAAGCTGGGAGTGGACACAGAGCTCCATAGGTTGTTTCCAGCGTAACTGTGGAGGTGTACACGCACTTAAAATGGTGTTATATATAACATCTATACCATAATTCCTCAATTAGCAAAACACAAACCTTGTCTGGATAATCCTGGTTGCGACTGTTGGGAGGATGTTTGCTCAGATATCCAAGGTTTAAAGTTTCACTGTTATCTAGAAAGCCAAATTAAAGCCAGTGAGTTTGCTGTATGTGCTGCAGCCCAGGCCCCACAGCAGTCTGAGAGCAAGATAGATTTGTACCAGGGAGTGCCACAATATGACCTGGGATGTACTGAAAGAACACATTGCTAATAGAGTCATTCCAAGTCCTATCCTTCTTAGTCCTGTCACTAGATCAGTACATGTCACAGCTCCTGATGCCTTTGCTGAGCAAGTGAAAATAGAAAAAGTTGTAGAAGAGAATTCTTCACTAGGCTCTGGTATCACAGCTAATACCAAAAAGGTCTCACATTTTAGAAGTACTCTTCATTGTGCCACATTTTTCTGACATATTGCTACAGCAATAAGAACATTTGGTTTTATAAATTTATCATCCACTTCTATAATACCTTCCTTGGTTTTTTCCTGTTTATGAAAAATGCTTTGGTTATTATGTAATTTCTTGTGAACAATTAAGAAAGATAACAATTTAATACTGCATAAAATATGTTTTGGTGACTTTTTGTGCAGCCCTAGTCTCATGGGTAACACATGCCCCTGATCATATTTAATAATGTTTTTGCTACTCTTCTCACAGCTCATACAACATGGATTAAAACTCTTTTTAAAATTTATCTCATTTTGTTTTCAGTAACTCTATTTTCAAGGTACTTGCTGAAAGTGAGATTTCTTGTGACAGTAAATTTTGTGGTTTAAGGTTCAATTGTCATCTGAGACTGGAAAAATAGAACTTTCTTCTGCCTTTCTTTTATTTTGCAGTTTTTTGATTAGACAAAAGTTGTTAGGTCATTTTTTAATCATAGATTTGTACAATATCTGAAATTGGAAAGGACCCATAAAGGCTGTTGACAGATTATTGCGAATTTTGGAAGGAAGATGTAGAAAATGAAGAAATTACTGTTTTCTTCTTTTACTCTGAGCAATATAGCTTGTTTTCAACACGAGGGAGACAGTGTGCCTTTAAACATGCTGTAGAATTCTGACATTTATTTTTAATTTTAAATCTTACTTTCTTCCTTTTTCCATATTATAAACTTGAAGATCATGATACATCATTATTACTGCAATCATAGTAGTACTGACTATATTCTTTCTCTGTATCTTTAACCTCCTGTAAATTATTCTCACTACTTTATAGATATCAATACCATTGGATACCGGTCAATGTGTAAAAACTCAAAGAAAATATTATGATATGGTGATTTTAAAACACAGTCTTCTTATCCAATGATTAGATTTGCTTTCCTTTTGAACATTTTGGAAAAAATACTAGTTTTATATAGGTAGTATTGTCTATTCTGTTGAAATAATTTTGATGTGATTCTTCAGAGGCAAATTATCTAGAGTATGTTTTTTGCTGCATGGAAATGTATTTTGAGAATTACTAGACATTCATAAATCTTCCAAATAAATCTGAAAATTTCGTAAGCATTTAATACATCCAAAGAGAGGCAGTCATTCCCCAAAAAGACATTGTAAAATTACAAAACAACCAGACCTGAGGTTAAATACTGCTCAGAAAGTTGAAAGGCAATGACCCATTCACTTGAAAATTCAACAAGTTTGATCTGGAAACCTTGATTTTCTGCAATATACAGAATAGATGCAGATGTTTAGGGGGTCCAAAGTCTAAATTCGTCTTGCCCTTGTATTTGCCTTTATAGGGTGGATCATGCTGATCAAGCTGCTGCGTTCTTTGGTGTGACTTTAGTCTTTCTGCTCACTGGCTCTTTTTCAGTCTGTAAGACACCTGTGCCCAGGAGGTTCAACCATCAGTACTGCAGTCAGGACTTCAGGTAGTGGTATGGTAAAATATCTTATAATAGCTCATTTCCAGGGTTTTGGGCACACCCTGACGCTGGAAGGTTTCCTGCCTGTGGCTCCATCCTGGACATTGTTGTAGGTGTGTTTGTCCCTGGCCACTCATTTTACCAGTCTTCAACCTCACCCTAACCTGTGGGCTGGATCCTGGCCATGCCTTGGTCCACACTCCTTCTCCAAGGCTTTTCAGGTCTCTAAGGTGGCCCAGGTCACTGTCCCCATCCCAGCCCTGCTCCTGTGCTGTGCCTTGCCTGGCAAGGCTTACATGAGAAGGGCATGGTCCTGCTGGACCTGTGTGCTGGGGCTGCTCTTGGTTGCCAGCTGCCTTCCTTGAAGCAGCCATTCCCTGCAGGGCCCTAACACTCTTGATTTTTCACAATCTCATCTTTATACAGAATCAAATGCCACACTAGTTTTAACAACTTAATGTGAAGCAAGTTGGAAAATGGCAACAAGAAAGACAATGAAAAACGATGTCTTAATAAGTGGTGAACCTAAACCAGTAGTTGATTAGTCACCTTGCATTTTGCATTATTACTTATATTATGGCTTTAAATAAGTTATATATTTGTTTTGCACTGTCAATACTGAAACTTATTGGAATTATGTCATTTTTGGTCCAGTTCATATTAAAAACAGAAATTAAAAAAAATGTTTTTCACTGTCATCTTTCCAGTCACAAAGAAAGTATGAAGAACAAGACAGGGAATTGTCATTTTCAGACCACAGGTTGAACAGGTCTTGATCTTTTTTTTTTAATTCTGTCTTTTTTTCTGGATTTTCCTTTCTTTAGTGAATATTTTTATTGTTATCATTCTTATTATAAGAACAGAAAAAATAAGACATACATGAAAAAGCTGAAAGATTAAATGATTTCTCAGTTCCTAATGTTGACAGTATCATACCATACAAAACCACAAGACTGAAAGAAATGCCTCAGCAACTGAGTTTCTTTTTTCCTGTGTGTCATCACAGGATGAAGAATTTAAGCTAAAGGTCCTTAGAGCCTCTAGTCTATGTGCTGCTGCTCTCTCACAAACTGCTAACTACAGGCCACAAACACAAACTAAAAAATTAATTTTAATATGCAAGATAAAGAGGAAGACTAGGAAAAAGATGTTCTGACAATAACAGGATTTATCTGAAAATTCTGGACGATGTAAAGATGTGAACCATACCTAGGGAAAATAGGAGAAAATAATCCAGGCTCCAAAGCTAACACCTCAAAAAAGCAAGGATATCTCTAACTGCAGACAGCTTCCAGTCTTTCAGAAGAGAGTTAAAAAATATATTAAATATTTTTAAGATCGACATTAAAATTAAAAAATACTTCTGGATGAAGCAGATTATTTATTAAATTTATGAAGCATGTGATTAATATAGTAAAGGCAATAGTACAAGCACATATCATAAGGAAAAAACCAATCACACTTTCTTTCCAATCCTTCTGGATGCATGAATGACATGTTGCTTTGGCTTCCTGCTTAGGACCACCCTTACATATACTTACAGACACTTTTATCTATGACTATAACTACTATCATCTGTGAAAGAGCAAGAAAATTAAATGAAATATCTAGACAGTGAAAAAATGTGAAGTAAAATCAGGTTTGTTTTATGCATAGTTTTGTAGCTAAAATAATAGCTAAAGCATTTGAAATGAGTCATATTAAAACCTTGAAAAAATGTGAGGATTTTTTCTGCAAAACAAAATATTAATTTGCTGTAGTCTAACTATAGAGTCACAGGCTTATTTTTATTAATGCTATGTTAAGTTAATATTTTAAAAATTAGTGCATTGGAGTGTAAGAGAAAAAAGAAAAACTCCTTATCTTCACTTTCCAGGAAGGAAAATTATGCAAAGAAAGACCAAGTGACTTTAAAGACATGCAAGGAATCAAAACAAGACCTAGACTATATTTGAACAGAAGATATTCTTCTTTCCTTCAATTCTGCTATAGTAAATAGATTCAGTTTATTTTGATCCCCTAAATTTTTTGCCTTGTACAGAAAGAATTATGACCATTGAATTTGTATGTTCTTTTCCACAAGAAATGTAAGGAAAGCAGTCCTCCAAACCATATTGATGATAAGTATAATTGCAATTAAACATTCAAGTGGCCAGCATAATTTTGGCCTGTGCCATGATCAAGAATGGGCTATTGTTGGCTTTTCAGGTGACAATAGCTGAAGGTAAGGATTCTAAACCATGAAAAAAAAAAAACATTGTTATTGTTGACTCACTTTGCTTCCTTTGCCATAAACCGTACGGTCCCAATCGTTCAAATGACAGAAATGTCATTGCACTTCAGCCCAGACTTGCAATGAACCAACTGTATCCTGACCCAGTGAAACCCAGCTTTGGCATCAGCAGCCACATTTCATATGAACAAGAGGATAAGCACCTCTCATCCAGGAAACATGCTGTGCTCACAGTAGGAGTGGCCTACTATGGGTTTCAATCCCAGTCCAATAGTCACCTCATGAATCTTCCTCTTACTTCAGTGGAATACATTTGCATTCCAATTTAGTGGTAAATCGAAGGTCCTTCTGCCTATGTTCTGAGCCAAACAGTGTACGGAGCTTGCACTGGGTTTCCACTAATAAATCTGAATTTCAGTTGGTTTAATTATATAATTTTCAGTAGAATCCCACAGTGTTACAATGTTCTTTTTCATCTCAAGGAATGGGCAAAGCAAGAAGCAGGAATGAGTTCCTGGATACTGGCAATATATAGTGATGATGCATCATTACATTCATGGACAATTTTAAATACATCAACTGTAAAGGTCTGTAATTTCCTCAATAAAAGTGTAACTTTTAGAATAATAGACTGTCGTTTTAAATAAAATTTTAAAATTATTTTCAAGCCTGGTCTTTTTCAGAGTGTTTCTATTTAATAAAACAACTGGTCTTCCAAGACCACCTAGGAAGAGCACGTAAAGCAAATTACCACTTAATCGAAACCAAACCTACAACTCAATAAATAGTGTAAAGTTAAGAACCCTCAATAAAGCTGGAAAACTATACCTATTACAGAATTTTTCACTAAACTAACTAGCCAGGAATTAACATCCCAGCAGTATATTCTTGATACAATCTGGCAGGTTTTCTTTTTGCTTTCCAGTTTTATTATTTGATCTGAGTTTTTGGACAATCAAGGCTCTAAGAATACATTGGCCTAGTCTAGTAGCTTTATCTGCTATAAGCAGATTTCTTTATGGTAGTAACTTTACACATAGTCTCATTCAAGTACGGAAGAGGAAAAGCAAAGGCTTCTCCTTGAAAATCTGGTTTGTCTAAATGTTACATTCCAAACAGTTCATATTTTTATCATGCCAGAGAATTATTCCATGAACAATTACAGTTGTATCTTGATGTGGTGTCATGAGTTGCGGGCCTGAGTTGCATTTTAATTAACTCCAACAGATAGTATGATTCTTTATTGTTACACAAAAATTAAAGAATATGGGTCAAAATACAACTTGTTTTTTGGAATTAAGTCTTAAACACATCTCTTAGCTTTTTCGACATCAACACTTATCATTGCCAGGATGAAATGTCCTACTTCTGCATGCATCTACACGCAGTAATATAACAGACAATTTGCAGCAATTCTCAAAAGAAATGCTATTATCAAATGGAAAGATACAATAAGAACCTAATTTCAATGTAAAGAAGAAAGCAAAAACACATTAAAAAGTACTGAAATGAACCAATTAGATACTAACTTAGATTATAATTAGATCATGTTTGAACCTGGAGTGGAAACCTCTACTGCACAGACAGAAAAAGAAGGACGCAAGTATGACTTTCTTACTTTTGTATATCAAGGCTTGGTTTCCTCTTATTGTTTCCTCTTTATATTTTTTTTTAAATTTATATTGGTATTGTGTTGGTCATATCTAGAAAATTTTTAAGTCATAACTTCTTTTTAACATGATTTTTTTTATATCTGTAAGTCATATATTTGGAAGGGTAGGATAGCACAGATTTCTGCTTTAGTAGATTAGCTCTGATCAGCCCTGCTAATATTTACTGTAAGGTTATCTCCACATTTTTACTTACTGTGATATAGTGTATAAACTGGAAATTATGTGTGCTCTGATAGTATATTTTGTAATACTCTACATAATTGTCTCCACCTGTGAAAACTCATGGAAGCAGAGGAACTGCTATAAAATATCTAAATGGGATCATATAGACATTGCTGGTTCCTTTTAAGGCAAACAGAAATAGGTGTAAGATTTGCTTCAGAAAAAACTGTTCTATGCCATGGAGGGATTTAAGCCACTATGGGCTTATACTTGATGGTCAGTTTCTGATTTGAGTTCCTCAGGTGCAGGTTCAAATTAAAGCTGAGTGTGTGGAATCATTCTGGAATTAGGAAGGCACTGACTCTATCGGTGAAGATTTAATCCAGAATCTTTTTGTGTTGTGGCAGACAGATAAAAAACAGCTAATTCCTTGTGTCAGATAGCTGCCTAATGTACCTTGCCTCCAGACTTAGATCTTCATGGAAGAACTGCTCTGTGGCTAGACTTATCTCAAAAGGCTGCAGAGATAATATAGCGGAACATGTGTGTGCTACTGAGATCCTTATTAGAATAAGTGTTGTATGTACATGAGAGTTCATTCCTATTTTTCTCATGAGCAACAATGAAAAAAATATTCATTTGTCCAGAAAGGCTTGCAGTCAAGGAAGAATAATCTAAAACGATGTTTACAAAAGTTCCCATTATTGGTTTAACAAACACTGTAAATTCGAAAGATTCAAAGAAAAGATCAAGGTCACACAATTTTGTACTTCCAGTCAGAAGCACTACAAAAGAACTTCAGTCTTCATTTTAATGTGCTGCTTCATTCAAACAAGAATTTATGTTGCCTCTCGCAGGCCCAGGGTTTATTCATTTTTTATGGCATCCAGTCCTTATCTCCCACAGCAAAGTAGCAAGTACAAGAACTATAGGTATATCTGTGCTGGGGGGTCTGAATATCCAGGCTCTAGTATACCTTCAAAATCCTGGTAAAGCTACTTGAAACGCTAAGAATTACTTTTTTATTGGTATTGGTGAAATCACATATCCAAGGAAAAGGAACCCTGAATTTGTCATAAATTAAATCTGTCATTTTGCAGGGTTTGGTGAACATATTCTCTTAATTTTCCTCGAGATTATATTAATCCAGAAACTGTTGTAGCAGCAGAAAATTGATCTACTTAGAGCTGAAAGTCTTTCTAAGAGGTTGCTGTCAGTGCACGGTCCCTGGCATACAAGTGCTCCTTTGTACTTGGTCTGAAAATGCTAGAGGTGATGGTCAAAATAGAAAGATTACAGCATTCCTTTACAGAAATGTTCAGAGATTAATCACATGAGGTGTGTTTCTAACACTAATGCATTGCCAGGACTACTACTTTAGATGTCTCTGCATTTGAATCCTGTTCCAAATGGGGAATAACAGAGAAGAAATTATTTTGAGTTTATCACAAATCCTCATCTATAAAATGCAAACAAGGTGAAATTTTCCTATAAGGAACCATGTCCCAATACCCTTCCAGTTTTGAAAATTAATTGCATTGCTGAAGGTTGGGTAGCTGTTTCAATTCTTCTTTTCAACTCAGAGAATATTCTGAAAGGTCTGAACTACTTGTTATGACTTGAGGATTCTTTTGCTATACCAACAGACAAGGAGAATCCCAGAAGATATTTTAATCACAGCAGGAAACCAGTTGCCATTCATTAGTACTGTAGGCTATCATAAGGAATTTGGATTTTAAATTTGTTTACATTTGTGAAATTATCTTTTATTTTTCTGAATAAGAGAGAGAGAGAAGGAAAAAACAGGTAGTGCAATCTTTCACTTGGGGTTTTGCACTCCACTTTGCAACACCTAGGAAATATATTGTCTGCACACTTAGTCTTATCATCAATGTTTGCTGTCTTTTATCAACCTCATGTATTGCTCCACATCTTTACTGAAGCAGTGACAGCCTCCATGAGTAGAACTGTCTAATAACCCACCAGCAACCATTTCACATTGATTAGGCTTTGAAAGTGATGGGCCCAACTCTTATACTCACATCCTTCTGTAAACAATACATCAACTGAATTTAATACCAGTCAAATAAAAAAGTACTATTAAAAATAACCAAGATCCTCAAACCATTTCTTTTTTGGCATCAGTGATCAGAATAATTTATTACAAGTTTGAGCATTACCCACTAAACCATTTTATCACAATATTTTTGGCACCTATGACAGAAGCAGTCAGGCATTAAATGTGACGCTTTCTTGCTGCAGTGCCTGGAGGTAACTAATCAATGTGGCAAATATCATCTGGGTGCATAAGATATATATCTCACCTTCCAGTGATTAGTTTGTCAAAGCCACAAGATCTATGGATATACTTATTTATTCTGTCAAAAGGATATAATACAGCTTGAAAAGTCATCATCAAACCTGATGTAGCAGAAAATTTCAAACTATTGATTGGGTTCAGGCATTCACTTTAATCTGAACATGTACTTTGGTTCATCAATAGGTCAAGTAGCTTATAAGAGCAACCCAATAATATTCAAATCTTGAGTCAGCAAGTTAATACACCCTGAGTACTTCAAATTATTTTTTCCTGAGATTACTTTTAAAGAGAAAGGAGGTTTTGTGTAGGTACAGAATAGCAGACTAAAGCTGTGTTCAGCAACAGCATCTCTCTTCTGCAGTTATGTAGGAGAGGTTAAAACAAAAACAAGAGAAAGAAAATTAAAATGAGATTTATCTAAACTTGCTGTCACTTCTGTCAATAGAAGCTTAAATTTAAAAAAAATTAGTCTTGGCTCCCTGAAACAGGAGCTACCTGAATAATCGCGCATTTTTTTCTGAAAGGATAAAAACTTTGCTGCGCCCAGTTTTGTTTCTAATTACTGGAATAAAGTACCTACTGTGTTCACTTCAGAAAACATTGTATAATTTTTCATGCGTGTCATGATCATACTATTAGATTCGCTGTACTCCTTGTTGATAATTTTATTTATAGTATTTTCAGCTTTTTGGTTAGATAAAATACTACAGTGTGTGTGATTTATTTTTACTTTACTTTTGCATTATGCATTTGTATATTTTTGTATATAATATGCTTTTGTATGCTTTTGCAGATTTGAGCTTCCTGGACTAGTGGAAGGTGATGCTGCCCAAGATGGGGGAGTTGGAACTATCTGACCTTTAAGGTTCCTTCCAACCCAAACCTTCTATTTTTGTATTAGTATTGGTAACACATTCCTGAAAATTTTATGCCATATATTTTCTTAGAATCAATCAAAGACCACCTGTTTTCTTTATTTTCCCACAAACAGTAAAAATGTTTATATGTATTATACCAGATTTCCAAAAGAAACTCGAATACAGTCCTTAGGAATGTTAAGAAAATCAGCATTTCTGAAATTTACATACTTGATGGAGTGACTCAGCAGCAAAGAGTGATGATCAAAACCATGAAAACTTCTACTTTTGATTTTATTAAATAAAATGATAAATACAATGAGTTGTTTCACATAAGTGATGTATACGTATTACATTGTTTCTTGCTACAGCCAAGAGCTATTTTATTGATTATGAACTATGAAAGTTCAATAATTAATCCAATCAAACTGGAAAATATGTATTAGGGGAATAAAATCCTACATATGTATAAAATACTATAAAATTCCTTCATAAGAAAAAATTTTCATTTGTAGCAAAGTTGCTTATTTTTTATACTGAATATAAAGGAATAAGTACAAAACAGCATGTAATATACTAAATGTACAGACTACATATCTCACTCAAGAACAAAAAATTGCCCACTTTAGGTAATCTTTCTTCTCTGTTGAAGGAATGTATACCAGCATCCCCATAAACTGTCCACCTTCACAGAATGAGAAATTGGTAGGCTTACCCATACCTGAAAATTCAGGCACTGGGGAAGTAAGGCAGTTTAGGCAACTGAAAGAAGAATGGATCTCAGACAGCTTTAGATATCTAAAAATCTTCTGTCTCTGATACACACATCCATCATTGGTTTGCCCTGCTAGAAGCCATGCAAGGAGAGAATGATCTTCTGAGGATGGTTCTTCTCACTGTTGTAAAATGGGTTGACTCCAGTTGACCCTATCTGTGAAAATGGCCGGGTATCTTCCTATTAACGGTTGTGGGATTCTATTTATAACATTTCAAATTCCATGTAAATAATGTGCCTCTGGAGTAGCTGAATCTTCCTTGAGAAAGATGGACCTTCCTTATGGAAGGTTCCTTATTCCTTATGGAAGATTCCTTATTTGAATCAAATTAATCAACAGCCTTGACTCTTTAAACAGTTGTCAGATTGCAAAGGTTTAAATTTTCCTGTCCTGACATTGGAAAAAATCAAGAAATCCATTCACCGTGTGATCAACTGGTGGAAGTATAAATCCCACGCCCACATAAAAAGAAATGTGAGTAATGCAAGATACTCAGCAAGGTCTTATTGTGTTTGGGTCAAAACCATGTAACATAAAATATACTTAGGCTGCTATGGCTTCATTATCAATTAAAGTTTAATTTATGAAGTCTGCAACCACATTTTTAATTATCCTAAATACAGCCTTTAAACTTCTAGTCTCAAATTGAAACTGTGCATATAAACCCAAGTATTTTTTGAATTACTGTATATCATTCATAGCCATATATATGTTTACATATATATAAACCTTTAAACTTCTAGTCTCAAATTGAAACTGTGCATATAAACCCAAGTATTTTTTTAATTATTGTATATCATTCATAGCCATATATATGTTTACATATATATACACTTGCACCGATATATACACACATGCATATTTTCAGCGTAATGTATTTACAGATGCATATTTTATATATACTTTTCTACATAAATCTCTGTGCTTTCAACATATCTATGTAACTAAATACTTTGTGCAGATCCTTCTTTACCAAGGGTAAAAGAATATATTGACAGATTTTTATTATTCCACCTAAGTTTTAAGTAAGTCATAGCTGCCTGTTCCTTCCTGTTTCTGTAAAGATCTTATCCCTGAATTGTGCTTGCTTTTATGTAATAACAATGCTAAGAAATTGTTAAAGACTAAAACAATACATAAAGTGATGGTTTTTTCTTTGTTCACTCTCATTTCACTGTAAAGAACTGAGTGGGAGGACTGTCCTACCGTAACTACCAACCCTTGTTCATCTCCATAACTCTTATTTGCTTACTCAGGAGCAAGCTGCCCAACTAAGACCAGACAGGTTGGGCTGTACAAAAGGGGAGGGAAAGTGGCCAAGGATAGAGCCCATCTGCATTGGTGCAAAGAGGAGGAGCCATTTGCTATAGCTTGCATTTGTGATGCAGCTTCCAGGAAAGCAGGTTGTGGAAAAACATTGAGGAAGCAGCTGGAGGCATTTTGACACAGCCAGCCTGTGATTCAGCTGTCTTTTGCACGTTTTCTTCTGTGAAGATGGGATGAGCCACCTCCAGCCCAAGCCCGTGCACAACTCTAAATGCCAATGTAAGGGACAATGCTGTTCCCAATGCTGTGCATCCAAAGATCCTGCAGTCTTGTGACTCCCTCATAAAGGAGTCTGGCAGTTATAATTTTGTGCTCTAGACGGATTGAAACAGACCTGTTTATGTATTTACTTTGGGCAGCAAATCCCTATAAAGCAGATGTAGGCTAACCACTAAAATAAACCACAGGCAGAGGTTAGCTGTTTAGAGTAACATCTGCGCTAGCATATGTCAGAAGGGCTTAAAAAGAGAATTTATTTCAGCATTTCACTAAGAATAATGATGCCAACAAAGGGACATTGTTAAATAGACAGAATATGGATTTTGGAGACCATCAGTTTGAGACAACTATCATACTGAGAATCTAAACATATTTAGGTCAAGGTTGGATTATAAATTCAGAAACTTCTTCTCAATAGAGTATTTCCCTATTGATTCCTTGCCTTCTGATTCCTACTGAGTCTGCATCTGTTCCTTCTCTAAGTAGACAGAATGTGGAATAGATGCAAATATGATGCAGTTTGTTGATTAAATTCTTGGCTGTGTTTATCTGCTGGAAGCCTCACCATCAGGCAGTCAATTTAATCAAACAATAATCTTCATTCAGTGGTGATGTCTTATAGAAAATGTATCCATGGTGCCTGCTGTGTCCTGTATTTATTGAAGATGTATCTCTTCATTGGTTTAACGCAATTGTGTAAAGTTGATGATTGAGAGGATTATTTGAAATAACATGCAGTACCACACATAACTTTTTTGTCCTATTCCAAGACAATACTGCTCGTCTTCAGGAACAGTTGACATCCCCCTGGCACGGGCCAGATTATTATTCATTGCATTTTTGACATTGCCCATGGCTATACAAAAGCATGAGAAAAGCAGCTCCTTTGCCAGTTTACTGTTTTATTCTCAACACTGGGGTTTGATAGTCAAACCAAAGTAAATTTCCTAGTTTAGACTCTTTGCTACACATGTGATTAAAACTGGGAGAGGGAAGGAGACATTTCTGCTGTTCTTCTTTCCACTAACAGATTCTATAATTTTAGATAATATAGCATTTTAACCCTCATAAATAATATAGGTAAACTGATGTTAAAAAACAGTTAAAAATTAGATCTGTTATTCACATTAGAGGTAAACAAACTGTTTTTCCCTTAAGACCTAAGGATGAGAGTGTGAATTCTAAAACAGGTTTTCTTGTTATTTTGAGGGCTCCTGTCCTCTGGAATATCTTCACCTTTTCCCCAGAAGTCACTGCCCAGAGTGAAAGACTGGCTGATTTCCACAGTCCTGAGACAGGCCAAAACTAATTTTTCAACTAACCATCTTTGCCCCATCAAGCAGGACATATGGTTGCTAAACCTTTCTTGAAAACCCCTCACAAATGAGACTCCACAATGTGCCCCAGGAAATCTGTTCTAATATTTCACTGGTGTTTTTCAAGTGTTTTTGTAGCCCATTGCTCTTTGTCTTAAACACATTGCCCATGGACAAAAACTGCCTAATTGTTCATCTTGTACCTGAACACTGTTGTCACATAAGGTGTTGGTCTTTTCATCTTTAATTTAAACATTCCCATTTTGTTCAATCTTTCCTGTAGTAATTTTGTGTAAACCTCTCTAGAGTCTCTCCAGTAGTTTTAGAAGGTTCTTGAAGGGCTGCCAAAAAAACAGAGAAATACTCAGCTGAGGTCTTGTCAGTGCAGAGCAGAGCAGAATGATCCTTTGTCTGTATAATATCTGCACTTTTCACAGGAGGGTGACATTGATGACTCATGTTCTTCTGGTCCTCCGTAACCTGTATGTCTTTTTCAAAAGGACTGACATCAGTATAGTTCAATTTTTAGACCTGATTTTTTTCCCCCAGTGTAACATGTCTGGCTGCAAAGCAATATATTCTTTGTAGTGAATTACATCTCTTTCACACCAATTTCCAAGATGATGTTAAACTCTGTATACATATTCCTGGTGGTCCTCCCACCCTTGCTATGATCTCCAGATTTAATAATAACATTCTGTATCAGCCAGATATTAATATATTTATGGAGTAGAGGTGGACCAGGACAAATCCCAAAAAAATCAGGTTTGTATACCCTTTGACATGCCAGTGGAAACATGTCCTCTTAACATGTTTTTTTCATTTTTCACAAGGCTTCTTGTACTGTGATAGAATAAATCTGATGTACTCAGCCCTTTCTTTTCTTCCACTCAAGCCCACAGATAGCTACTAATAGGAATGTGGTGTCACTATGCTATTGAGAAAACTACCTCAGGTAACTGATAGTTTTAATAACATCTAGAATACAACTTTAAAATAATTTAAGACTGGGACTTTGTTATCTATGTTAAAATATTTGATTAGAAAAACCACAGAAAAATATCTTTTTTTTTAAAATTTGCTTTACACAAAGCAAGAAATAAATGTAATTTCCCTGTATCTCAAGAACAAAAAAAAGAAAGTTGATATTCATAGAGTCACAGAAAGGTTTAGGTTGGAAGGGATCTTAAACGCCATCCAGGTCTATGGAAGCTTAAAAGATGGTAATTTTGAAAACCATTATTTAGTCTAAAATTTTCTTCATTAACCAGAATTGTTGCAGGGCCATGGAAGTGTAAAAAAAATTAAAATTACTTAAATAAAATTAAAAATGCAATTCTATTTTCATAGAGAGCATTTACATGTGTTTTATCAGTGCATATAATAATAGAATCATAAAATAATTCAGGTTTCTTTGAATATTATTTGGGTCAACATGCTACTCAAGAGACAACAAGCAAATCAGGTCACTCAGGGCACTGTCAGGCCAAGTTTTGAATGTTTCTAAGGACAGACATCCCACAATCTGTATAGAAATCTGTTGCAGGGTCTAACAACCCCAACTATAAGCACTTTTTTCTTATATTGAATCACATTTCACTATATTGTAGCTTGTGTTCTGTAGCTTGTGTTCATTGACTCCTGTAGTTTTGCTTGTGTACCTCCAGGAAGCATCTTGCTTTCTGTAGCAATCCACTGGGTTATTAAAGACAGCAGTTGGATTTCCCCCTTGCCTCCTTAAGACTTCTTCCAGCTTTTCATTCTGCGTCAGGCAACTTCTCCCCTTCCATCATTTCAACCTGCTGTTTCAAAGGACTAACTTTTTTTCTTGATCTCAGGGGAATAAAAGACAGTTAGCAAAGCTGTGCTTCTGTGGAATCACGGTCACAAATCAGGGAATTTTTCAAAGGAGATGCTTGAATAAGCCATTAATAAAGATTCCAAGTAAGTTTTTCTAGTTTTCTTGCAATTGGTATTTTATACTGGCAGCTGTGTGTGGCTTCACAACTCATTAACAAAACCAGTGTCTCAAAGCCTGGCACCATGGGCCTGTTTTGTAGATTTAGGAAAGGCAAAGTCTGCAGTGTGCTGAGAGCTAAATTAGTTCTCAGGTCAGTAAAATGTACACAAGGGATTGCCAGCCTAATAAGATTGTGGGTTATTTTTCATTTTGGTTTTATTTTGGGTTGGGTGTTTTGACTTTTTTTCTTTTTTGTTGTTGTTGCTTTTTGTGGGGTTTTTGTTTGTTTTGTGTTTGTTTGTTTAGTTTCGGGAGTTTTTGTTTGTTCTTGGGGGTTTTTTTTCCTTTTAAACTGAACTATATTTCACAGAAATTACTGTATTTCATTGTATTGGATCACTGACACCTGTTTGAAAAGACCTCAAGATTAGACCTGGACAAGATTTTCAAAGCTGTTGAGGAATTTAGAGATACATATTTAATTTTTCAAGGTTTCATGTGGCACCACTTAAATCTATTAATACTGATTACCAAGCAGAAGTACATGTTTCAGATCCAAACATTAATAAAAAGATAAAATAATTATTTATACCCAAGAACATTTCTTTTTTCTTTTACTCTTTAAAAAAATACTACTTCATTGGGGTTTTTTGGCGTTGACAGTGTTGGTGAGAAAACCAGTTTCAGAGCTCTACATCTAAAAGATATGTTATTTTTCTTAAACAAGGATCATGGTATATTAGCTACATGTACAGCTGACGAAAGGAAGTGTGTTTAATGGCTGCTATTTGGCACTCCTTCTTGAAAAAGGATGAATTATCTGAAATACTGCTCTAATAATGCCAGTTATCTCATTCACTTTTTTTTTTTCTCTAGCTACAGTAGTGAAGATATGACACTTATAATTAATAAGTCCATTCCATCGTGGTGGTCCACCCCTTGGCCCCCATCCTGAGCCCTGCTCTGTGATCTCAGAAGCTCCTGATAAGCCCTGACTGAATTAGCTGTGTGGGGAAGTTTCCCTTGACCACTCAAGCTGAGCCCCGGTCATATCAGGAGCTCTTAGATGGTAGAGGTGGGAACAACCAGCTAGAAGAAACATCATATATGCCCAAACCAGATGAGAAACAAAGGATAAACAATCATCCTTTTTAGTCTTAGGAAATCATGTACCTGAATCATAGGCTGCATGGGGCAGTGCCACTGTGTATCACAGCCTTAATGGGACGGTCCTATTGTCAGTGCACTTTGCAAAAATACCTCAGTAGTTGTGGGCTGGTGTAATGGCCAGTGTGGAGACTTAATGATGACCAAATTCTATTATCTTGGGACCCTATAGACAGCATTCCTAAGGGAGGCCCTTTGAGGTCTTCTGGACCACAGCAGGCCGCAGTAGCACCTCTCATGTTCACAGACCCTCAGGCTCACAGTACTCGAGGAACCATTCTGACAGCCAGGGCCTAGATGGAAACCCCCTCACACTCATCTCCATACTCCTCAACATGCAACCCTTGCCTGTTGGGAGATGCAGAGAGATGTGACAGGAGTAGTTCAGAAAACCTGAGGGGAATTTTTGACAGGTACCTTTACAGACGTAGAAATAGGTATACGCATTGTTTTTCCCATGGGCATGTGAATTGATTGTGATATAGATGTTACTATCCTGAATCTATAGTTAAATAAATGTTATAATTGTAGTGAACTCTACCAAATCATTTTCCAAATGTTTAAGTATTTAGTGATTAAGGGCTGCTAAACCCCTTTTGCATTCTTGTATTTGCATCCACATCTTTTGCACCCTTCCCCTCTTTTGCATTCTCAGCTTCAGTGCAAGTATTTCCAAATTCTTTCTCTTTTTATCTTCCTGTCTGCCTCAATCTGTGTAGTAAGTAACACAGTGAACCTTTCCATTGAACTCTGTAAAGCTGCACTTTCACAAATTCATATTAAACCTTGCTTTTGCCAATACTTTTGACAGTGTTTTTTGTAGTGGCCAAACACCCCTCCTCAACAACCATAACAATCAAAGCATTGCTCCAGTTTAGCAGTGGGATAAGATCAGTATTGCAACAGGAAGCCTATAGAAAGTTTTCCTATAAATTTTAAATTATTTAAATTTTATTGTTTAAAAGATATTGTGTCATTCTTCATGACAGAATTCAAGCATTCTATTACACTATATATTATTAAAAATTATAATTTTGTGGAAATAGTTGGTTGACAACAGTTACAACAACGTGACTTACTACCATTTATGAGAAAAAATGGTTCAGGTGTATCTATGTATAAATGCAATCAAAACCTTCCATACTTCATCACATTTGTATTTATGGCCTAATCTTGTACTAGATTAAAAATGCAAATACATCCCAATGAAACTATTTTGCAAGGTAGGTCAGTCTTTGAATTTGACATAGATCATGTTACAACACTTAAAAATTATTTTATTCTACTAAAAATAAATAGTTGCTGGGGTAAAAAAGCTATTCTGAAGAAAGAAACAAAGTTATAATATTTAATAAACATATGCCATTGTTTGTGGCTTTTACTTTTTAAATTTCCATGTCTGTAGAGGGAAACACACAATAAATTTTAATTTAAATTTAAAACATGAAAGCTTGGCAGACTACCACATGTCTTTTTAATAAAATATAAGGAGCTTATTTCTGTGTAAAATCAAGATTTTTGCTTTTATTTTAATTTATTGTGGTATGTAATCTCAGGTTTGATAGCCTTAACTGATGTTCTTCAGCTTTATATTTCACTTGAATTCAAAATAGCATATTATGTCATCCAAACAAAATCACCGTAATGCAATCTTGTCCCCTAAGATGAATTTTTATATTTGGTCTAGAGATTGTTCTCCCTGGTCCATAATTAAGTTGTATAACATAGATTCATGAGGGACTCAGTGCATATATGTAATTTATGATGTTTCCTATTTTGTTTTATATTTACATTGCTAATACAAATTTCCTGTGCCTACAACTTAAGAAAACTGAAAAGTTCACTTCTAGTATTACCATTAAGAATATTAAAAAAATCTCGAAAATGTTATAAAGCTAAAATATTTACTTTCCATACTCTTGTTCCTAACTCATGGAATAAATATCCTTGTGAAGGGAACTGAGAAAACAGCATGTCTTTGTATGTTCCAGGGGTTTTAACCTGAAAGCAAACCCAGGGATACTAGAAGTGATTGGATTTTAGGCAAGAGATGTTTTGTTTTTCTTGTACTTTCTCTCCCTTTTGAAGCAAGTACTACTTTGGAGGACTTAAACTCTTGAAGTAAGATATCCAGATAAGAAAGTGAAGAAGAAGAAGAAGAAGATTAAATATCAAAATATTATGAATTTTTTTCTCCTTTTTCATGGTTATTGTTGTCTGTAATAATACTTTCATTCTTTGTCTAGTTTGTGTTGCTTGATACATTGAAAAATATTCTTTTTAAAATATAAGAGAAGAAAAAAGTGATACAACCATACAATTTAAAATCTTTGCACAAGGTTAAGCCAAATGAACAAATGAATTAAGTAAAATACTTGAATTTGGTTTAGTTAGCTTTTAACAATACAAAGAAGTCTGAAAGATCAATTTGCAACATACTAAATATTATGCTTAAAGAGGCCTCAATGTAACAACAATGAAACTCACACTCTTCCTTTCCAAGACAGAGAAACTACCATTATGTTTCAGCTTTCTAAAAATTAATATAAACTTTTATTTTGTTGGGGGTCCTGAGAATCAGTTGAGCTTAGACATTACACTAGAATATTTTTAAAAATTCTGCTAAAGTCAGTTACAAAACTGTGGCTTTCATATTGGTGTGCATCTGCTTCTGGTTCTTATGTACTTCAAGGAAGATATTTTCCATTAAATTTTCATGTAATTAAAAGCAACAAACCTTTCCATTGTCAAACCACAGCAAAAATATGTCAAGTACTGCCACATTTGATTGAATTAGAATGTTCTAAGTAAACATTCTCTGGGGTTGGTGACAGACTGAATAGGAAAAATCAAGTAGACAATTAACAGAGGAGACATGGTAAAAGTTGGAGATAAAAAAACCATAAGCTCCTACCATATAATTTTTTCAACTGTCCCCAAAAGATGGACATATGCCAGCAGATCAGGAGAGACTAGGAATAATCATGTTGCTCATGTTATTTAAAGGAATACACAAACACTTATTGATAAAACTGAAAACCAGTCACATTTCTCATTATGAATATTCATCAAGGTTGTTAATAATTTTCTCATTGTGGTAGCACATTTTCTTACTGTGGTAACATTGGCTAACTTAAGTACCCACCCATATGCTCTCTTTCTCTGTCTCCTCAGCAGGATGGGGGAAGTGAAATGGGAAAAAAAACCAAAAAGAAGAAATCTAGTGGGTTGAGAAAAAGACAGGGATATCGCATGAACACCATCAAGGTCAAAGCATGTTTTTCTGCAGGAAATAGATTCAGCTGATACAAACAGAGACAAACACGAAAACATCAGCTCTCCTTCCCCCTAGCCAGACCCCACCTCACTCATGCACTCCAGACAGATCTACCCAGACCCAGATGTGAGGGGAGCCTGGCACAGGGAAAGGGCTCCTGTGCGTCCTGCAGTGGGTCTGGTTTAAAACCATCTGGAATCATCTAGGTCCAGCATGGGGCAATCCCTGGTTTCTCCTCATAGACGACATCCCTGCAGTGCTGCCAACACATCAACGCCTACACCAAATGCACTTATTGATTCTGAGTTTTAACAATATTCTGCTTTATACTATCTTGGATTTTTCCATATTTTATGTTATAGTTAGTACTATGCCATCAGCACAAAAATAATAGTGACAATGACTATAGTTATTCTTAGAGAGAGAATAATTTTATGAGTTTGAAGAAAAACATGTCTAGTCATGTCAGTGTAATTATTCATATACAAATATTTGCACATGTCAAAATAAATCCCTTTTCAATAATGCCAGTAATGTAGATTATAACTCCTGAAGACTAAACCCAGAACTGTGTTAGTAAAATGCAGATAAATCTGCATTGCTATTAAGAAAATCACAGATTCGTGAGTATGCATGCATTTACACACAAACAAAATCAATGACTGCGGTAAAAGGTGGGGTTTTTTAGGTATTTCACAAAGTGGTGTTCCAGAGTTTTAACAGTATTTTGGTTTAAGCTTTGGAAGAAAGCTTAAGGATGAGTCTGGTTTTTTTTCACACCAGTTCACCTGCCATGTCAAGTCACTGTCTAAAAGCTTGGGAGTAAAATGGTCTATTGAGTAATTTTCTCTGGTTCTCTGGCCCTATTTCAGTTCCTACATTCAGTGGATATAATTTGATTTTAGGGTTGACTGCTGGTGCTCTATCATTTTAGCTGTTCAAAGCAATACTTCAAGAAAAATATTGAAAAGGTCATTTCCATAGTTTTCCTGCATGATACACTCTAACAGTGTATTTGCACTTGCTAGTAAGCTGTTTTCCTTTGACTGTGAGATAGATAATGAGATCAGATAATAATTAATGGTTTAGTTTGTCTTCAAAATGTCTTGAAAGTTTTTAATTTTCTATTTGATATCATTTTCTAAAAAGCTGGTAAAAGCTCCTTTTGCAGTATCTGTAATTACAACATCAGAATCCTTGGACAGGTTTGATGCTGTAGTGGTGGAGAAAATTATCTTTCAGACAAGAAATGTACAGCATTTAAAGTAATATAGAACAGAAAGGTAAAATTAAAATGATAATTTGAGGGTTTAGATTTGGTGTTTTTTGGTCAGAAGACACTGGCACCATAGAAGATTCTAAATTTAATTGCTGCATAAACATAATTTCCTGGCATGCCATTCCTGGAAGCACACCGGGTGTTTAACAAAACATAGGATCTTTAGGATTGTGACAATTGACATTGCCAGAAGTAAGCCATCCAGTTCTGGAGAAGTAGTTCTAGAGTCAACCACGCTCATGTCTGTAGTGTCTGTGGTTTTTCCTCCTAAATATTTATCTTAAGGCTGTAGTTGTCCACCTAAATGGAACTTGAATTAGAATTTTCACAGGATCACAGAATATTCTGAATTGGAAGGGACCCACATGGATCATCAGGTCCAGCTTAGTCCATCTCTTAGGAGAATAGCCCATATGGGAATCAAACCCACAACCTTGGCATTATTAGCACCATGTTCTAACCAACTGAGTTAACCCCATCTTTCTCTGGCAGTTTTCTGCCTAGCTTTCCTACTGATTGATCAATTAAATGTAATGATATACAAGCCAAGAAGGTCAGATGTAGGTTTTCTTTGTGTTCTACAGCCAAAGAAAAAGAATACCTGGGAAACATTTGGAGTCAGTTCAGAAGTTTTATAAACTGCTGGTGAAAAATTGTTCTTTTGGTGAAACCTAAGAACTGCCTTTAAGACAACATCGAAATCATTATGATCTTTTCAAAAATCTATCTTAATAAAAAGTTTATATAGGCTTACAAATGCATATTGCTTTCTACAGATGGGTTTAATTTCCTACATTAGAGGTATGACTAGAGCTATCTGTTATCAAACTTGTTTCTTAATAAGACTATGATGATCAAATATGTTTTAATCTTTTATTTTTATGGACTGTGTATGAAAGGCTGGAATTTTGGAATATACCCAAACAGGTAAAAGTATAGATAGATTAATACGTACAGATAGATACAAGATCCAGATAGATAAAAGATTTGTCTGCTGAAGAAAAAATACTATTCTGGATCAGAGGAAACTAAGGATTTTGTCATATTTTTCCTAATTATTCATATATATTTGTGAAGAGCCATTGTAAGAAATTTTCCTTTCACATATTTGAGGCAAACACTTGATACATGGCAGGATTGTTACTTTTGGGTTTAATTTACTGCATCTGTCAGATTGACAATCAAAACTTTATTAGTTCTCCCAAGTCACCCAAGATGGGAGGCAGTTTGCACATAACCAGCCCATAAATTTTTATGTAGTAAAATCTTTGGATCATTTCTTTGTTTTTTTTGTTTTTTGAAAATATTTATAAAAGTGCAGAGGAGGCAGTGAAAATGAAGCAATCATGTACAAAAGAAAAAAAATTATGTTTTCATATTTCAGAAGATATTTGGAATTATGTCTGCAAAAAATGTTTTGGTTTACATTAGCAGAGACTGAAGATTAAGCAAAATACACTTGTCCTTCTCTAGCAGCCTGTGTCTATTCTCACCCTTAAGATCCTTTTCTGGGAAATGCCACTCATCATTCTCTTTCGCTGTTCATACAAATCCTGTTCTTCTGATGATGCAGAAATATCATGAATTTGCCCTGTCCAGAAGCTGAGTCAAATGCAAAGAGGACACAACTGTGATGAGTCATGGTGAAAAGAGCAACACAATAAGAACTGTGAATAACTGAATCTTTACATTGATCCTGGGTCAGCAACTAACATCAAAACAGGGTCCAACTAACATGAAAACAGGGTCTGAAATTGCTGAAATGTTATCACAGTGCTCTGGACTGATCTGATTGGCAGCCTTTGTCAACAGCCAAATATAAAAATGTCAACAGTATAGACTCAGGCAGAGTATTGTGAGGAACATCCTTAAATGGATGTCCCACACCATGTAAGGAGACACAAGGGTCTGAGGTGGAATGATTGTACATCAGTGTTGGGCCACTGACACTTCATGTAAGATGTATTGTGTTCCCTGAGCTGACTGGCATCTAATGAACGCTATTCCAGCTTGCAGAAAAAGCATGAGGGAAGATACAGGGAACTACAGACCTGTTAGTCTAACCTCAGTTCCTGGAAAAATATGGAAAGGTAATACTGGGACTTATCAAAAGGCATTTAAAGAGATATGTGAAGCCCTTGAACACATCCTTGAATGTCCTCCAGAGGAGAACAATAAAGCTGGTGACAGGGACTAGCCCTTCTCAGGGTCCTGAGAAGAGTGGCTGAGGACTTCGGGCTTGTCTAGTTTGAAGAGGAGGCTGAATAGTGACCTCATTGTTCTCTACAACTTCTGGAGAAGGTGAGGATGCAAAGGTGTTGATCCCTTGAATCCAGTGATAGAATACATGGGGATGTTCAAAGTTGCTTCAGTGGAGGTTTAGGTAAGTTATCAGGAAGCATTTTTTATCAAGAGGGGGGTCTAATGCCAGACTTCTAAGTCAGATGGTCAGTGCCCTGAGCCTGTCAGTGTTTATACAGGAATTTGGACAATGCCCTTAATAACATGCTCTATCTTGGTTAACCCTGAATTGGTCAGTCAGTTGGACCAGTGATAGTGGTAGGTATCTTTTAACTGAAATATCTCCTCTCCTCTCCTCTCCTCTCCTCCCTGTGATTGTGGCACAGTGGGATAGGGCAGAGCAATGAAAGACAGTGGGAGAAGGAGTGGTTCAGGCTGACTATTGAAAGATTCTGTTTCCACAAAGATGCAGTGCAGTAGATTTTCCTAAAAGGCTGTGTGACCTCTGTCCTTGGTGGGATTCAAGGCCTGGCTACATCAAGCTGTGAAGATACCAGAGCTGGCCCTGTTTTGGGAAGGGGGTTGGGCTGGAGACCTCCTAAAGTCCCTCACAGCCTGAATTATCTTGTGGTATGATTCTAGGTACAGCAATATATACAAGTAAAGGGGCTATATTTTACTCAGCTTGCACGTTTATATACTTGTATTGGATTTACACCTTTGCCAAATTTCATAATATAGGGCAAGTCATTTCCTTCCAATGAAAAAGAAGATGAGAAATAAATATTTTGGCTGCCAAAGGGCATAATCTTTTTTTGCATTACTGTTGTTATTCGCTATACTTACTTACTTGTCATTCAAACTTTCATAATGAAAAACATTTGTTGAAATCTTTTCTGCAGCATTTATTATGTTCACTAAGCTTCAGAAAATAAAGCTCCCTTTAACATCAACAGTAACAAAATCTAAAACATAGTGACTTTCAGGTTGATTTGTAGATATTACAACTATTTTGAAGACAACAGATTTGTTTGCATTATGTCATTTCCCACCCAGCAAAGTGTGTGCTTTCATTACAAATACATTCATTGGGCTTTGCTGAAAATATACCCAACCGAAGTCAAAATTAGATCCAAATGAGATCTCTTGAGTGTAGTGAGAATTGAAATGAAGGCCCCCAGCTAAAAGGAAGATGTATAACAATATCCTGACAATAATATTCACCCTAGAAAGTGCTAAGATTTTAGGTTTATTATGCCTCACTGTGTTATAGCAGAAGACAGAGAATATATCAGAAATGAAGGCAAAACTGGAACAGAAACTAAAAATCTACTGAAAAGAGAAAACATGTGTTCTAACAAACCATTCACTGTGCAATATTAACTGTTAGGTAAGAATGTTAAATGAAAAAGTCCTTGGAGTGTATTTTCAAGAAATTCAAGAATTAATGGGTACAGCTAAACCAAAATTCTGCTCCACAGATCAATGTTAATTTATTTTCAGTCAGACAGATTTGTACTTTTATGGGCTGTTACCGTAAAATTTCTGTCTTTCACTACACAATCTCAATAAGTACATTGCATAGCTGAAAATCAAATGCAGAAAATCTCACAACTCCCCAAGTTGAAGTTATAGTAAATTATTGCCAATATCTACACTACAGTCATTAATTAAGATTGGCACCAAGAAGTTTTTGCACAGCCAAACAAACAAACCATAATGAACTGAAGTATTTATACATGCAAGTTTCTTGCATTCATTACAGTTAATTAGATGTATAAATTAATACAGGACCATTGGACTGGTAATATGATTTCTTGGAAGCTGTTAGAAAACACACTAATAGTTCGACTCCACTACATTTACATTAAGTGCTTCTATAAAAACAGCAAACCACACACTACAAACAAAAAACTCTCTCCAAAACTGGGATATAGTAATGTATTTTGACTGCAGCAACTCAAAAAGGAAGACGTCTATAGAAAAAAGGGTGCAATTAAAGAGGAAAAACTGAATGATTTTGATGATCAGATGGCTGGAGCACCTCTCCTACAAAGACAGACTGAGAAAGCTGGGATTGTTCAACCTGGAGAAGATTCTTGGGGACTTTCCAGTACCTAAAAGAAGTCTACAAGAGAGCTGAAGTGAGACTTTTTACAATGGCATGTAATGATAAGACAAGAGGTAATGGCTTTAGACTGAAAGATAGTAAGTTTCAATTACACATTAAGAGGAAATTCTTTCCTGAGGGTGATAAGACCCTGGAAGAGGTTTCCCAGAGAAGTTGTGGATTGCCCGCCCTTGTGAATGTTCAAAGCCAGGTTAGATGGGGCTTTGAGCAACCTGGTACAGTACGATGTGTCCCAGTCCATGGCAGGGGGATTGGAACGAGATGACCTTTACAGCTCCTTCCAATACAAACCATTTATGAACAGACAACCATACAAGCTGAAAATCAGTAACACAAAATGAAAAATGCCAAGCGGAATTTTCTTTCTTGTTGGGAGCAATTGAATGAAAAATTAAACAGTTGTAGTAGTTGATCAATAGAGGACTATGTATTCCTATGACAATGCAAGTCAAAAAAAAAGGCACTGCTGAAGAGCTGACAGAGACATCCAGCAAGAAAAGGAAAGCATACACACTACTGACAAGATATCACAAATTGAACTGAATACAGTTCAATTCATATTCAAGAAAACAAATGGATGAGAGTGTGAGAATACAAAAGGAAGGATTACTTGAATGATAAAGGGGATGAAAACTTATTTAAAACATGAAATTAAAAGTACATTGTTTCTTCAACCTACAAATGCAAAAGCCAAAAGGGGTATGAGTAATGTTTGTTATTTCCTAATGACTGAAGGATTAGAGAAGGAAAAAAAACCAGATCAGAACAATTTAAGATATAGGGATTGCTGGAACAAAAGCAATCATATTCATATACAATATATGAATATGGATATGAATAAATGAAAACTAGTTATTTACTCAGTAGAGGGTATCAAAATGTTTTCATATGGAGTAGGTATAGCTCCTTAGCCAGTCATGGAAAGGACATGGAAAGAAAAAAACATACAATGCAAGTACCAGAAAAATGAAGCTTCTTGCACCAGTAGGTTGAGATCTGTTTCAGTTCCAGAAATTAACATAATGTTAATGTTTCAATACCTAGTTAAAATTCCATGGACTCAGGAAGTTAATTTCTCTGAAAATTTTATTCCAAATTTAAAAAGAAAAATAAAATAAAGAGTGAAGAATTTTTTTCCTTTAGTTCATGTCCCAAAGTATACAAGATGGGAAAAAAAAAAAGACCAAAAAAATGTCTGAAATAGACTGCAAGGTGAGTTTTCATTACAGTTCATAGTTACATCTGGAGTACTAGTGAGAATGATAGAATATAGAAGCTGGAAAACTCCCATAATTTTCCTATCTCTTTTTTAATGCTAAACTTTAAATTGCTTCCTCTGCTGTTTTAGAGTCCAGACTCCCATTTCTGTATTCAGTTTTAAAATCCACATTGATTTCAAGTTGTGATGTTGACTCTTAACCTCTTGGATTTTTTTTTCTAGAAGTGATCAAGAATAAACACTTTTTCTCCTGACAGTTAAATCTGTACAAACTGAGAATCAATTAAATGAAATATTATCAAATGCTCATTTATTATCAATTTCCTCTCTATTATTTATTTCCTTTCTATTTAAGTCATAGAAACTTTAATACTGGTTTTGATGAGAGAGAAATCATTTCAAGAAGGATTTATTTTTAAAATCTTATCTGTAAACCACAGCAATGTAAAAACAACTTCTAAGATTGATATGAACCTGTCATAAATGAGTTCAAAATTCTAAGCAGCAATAAGCAATGAGTCATTGGTTTCTACAATTGAAGGAAACTCATGAGAACTCATTAGTTTTCCTGATTTTGAAGCCAACTCTGTTACTTTGTTTCCAAACCAGAGCAGCAGAACAGCTGCTCAGTTGTATGAACTGCTTCAAAATTCAATTGGTGCAAGAAATCCAAAATAAGTGTTTCTGAAATAGTCTTCTCAGATTAAATGCTAATCATATAAGAAGTGGGAAAATAAGTGCTTTTTTTCTATTGATGGCTCAGTAAAGTTACAGAGAAAAGAGATGATTTTGAATGTGTTATAATTCATTGAATACCTCTTCAGCAGGTTTGTGTTATGACACATTTATAACTTACATGCTCACCACTAAGGTGCTACTACAGCATACCCTGCATAGATATTATAACAAAGACATTGTAGCATTATGAGACCAGATTTATATCTGCCCCAGGCATTTTTAAAATTTATTTTAATATAAATGTATTGCATTGTTGTTGAAGAAAGAAAAAAGCCCCAGACTCCAACCGTCCATAAATTGGCTTACTAGCCAAAAATACCATGATCAACTTCCCAGGTGAATGAAGGCCCTGAAAGAATCAAATAAAACTTAATTATGCAAGAGATCCAATTTAGCTGGTAGCCACAGAAAAATACCTTCGACCAGTGTTCCTAACTCCTGAAAGCTGATGTTAATAATATAAAATGGACTACATTTTCTCAACTCAGTGGAGTACTCTGTAAATTTTAGATCATTAATTTTGCAATCTAATTAATTAGAAGTGCTATATATATATGCAAATTCATATGAATTTACTTTAGTTTAGAATCTGGGACTGTATCTATTTTTTAAAACCTAATTTCTGAGAGTTATAACACTAGTATATTTTTGATACTAATTTGACTAATTCCTCTCCCTCATTGTTATGTCTAAGTGTCTAAGGTATTTTTCCTTTCTCTTCTTGTCACATCTGTTAGATTTCTGTTGTCTCCCTTACAGCAGAAATGATCTAGACAATAAAGTACATACACTGACCTTGAATAATGCTGTGAAGTACATAAAAGCTTTTTATAGTGTACTGTCAAGGATCTTAACACTATATGAGGTGGGGAAACGATCTTAATTTCTATTAAAAAAAAATTGAAGGAATAAAGCACCAAACAACATGGAAATGCTATTATTTGATTAATATGCAGATGCCTATCAATCACACTCACCAACAAATAATTTTATGAATTTTGATTTTTTTTTTGCAGAAGTATATGCTAGTATTTTCAAATTATAAAATAATTTAATAATAAATTAATCCTTTTGATAGTTCTAAAAAAAGCTCACTTCTGTTTTTTGGCATAAGTCCGTTTTGACATCTACAGATCAAAATGCAAGCTAAATATCTTTGCATTTGGTACTCACACCATGACAAATCCAAACTTGTGGTAATACATCCCACTTTTTTATTTTATGTCCATTATACACTGCATTTGCAAAAGCGTGAAGACCAAATTGCAATATTTATTTTTTCTAGTTTGCTTTATATTATGTTTTCTGACATTTTTTCATTCTCCTTTTTAAATTTCTGTATTTCAGATGAACCAGGAGCAGGTGTGGATTTGTCCACATTATTAAAATCTTTTAAAGTAGCTAGATAGAGAATACTTTAAATGATATTTGTTATACATATTAATCATGAAACATATAAACATAATAAAGAACATCAAGGACGTATTATTGGAAAATACTGCCTCTAAAAGAAAAATTCAGTAAAATTTTCAAGTATATGTTGCACACCATATTGTGCATATAGTCCTTCTATATGCAGTGGTGTAGTTTCTTCAAGTCAAACATAAATCCTGCTGCACACAAAATAACCCCTTGAAGCATTCTGTCAGCTATTGCACCGAGTGACTTGCCATGTTAACTGCTGCAGTTTAGAATTGTTTCACTTTTGCGAGTGAAAAAATTGCATAGAAAACATGGAAGCAAAGGATATTCAGTTATTCATCAACCTCCATAAAACCTTGAACTTCTCTGTCTTGTTACCTTACGCAATCTGTAGCAACAGCTGTCTTCCTGAGTGATGGATGGCTTCTATAATGTCCTTTGTTTTAACCTGAAAGAAATTATTTTGTCACAAGTCAATATATATATGGGAGAAAAATCATATAATTCAAATTCTGTCCTGATTTCATACTCATGAGTGTATAACAAGGATTCAAACTGTATCTTAAATTACCTACCAGCAAGGACAAAATCATGCTTACTTTGTTTTATTAATTCTAAAGAGAAAAAATAGAGAAATATAAAGACATTATAGGTTTAGTTGTGGGCTTTTTAATCCATTCATTTCTTTTCAGACTAATTGGAGTGAATACCCTTGCATCACTTTGATACTCAATTGTCTCAGCTTGCTTTTGTTTCTGGCTCTCTGAAATATTCCCAAGGGCAGAAGCAGACTGGTCTGAAATTTGTGGAAGTTATTGTTGATTCATCTTCTCAGCTGAGAAAAAAACCTCATGCAACCACAGCAAAATTCCATATAAACCTAAAAGTCTCAAAAAATGTGGATGGATACTGTACCACTTTTGTTAAAGGATGGTAATTTCTAGTTCCATGAAGTGCACCAAGCTCTTCATTTTATCTTAATTACTGATTTCAGTTTTTCACAAAGAACTTCATCGGTTCTGTTGTACAATTAAACAGAGCTGAATAGGAGTGGGAATTTGTCTTTTCAGACTTTATTCAGGAGAATTTTTCAAAATTTATTTGGGACATGAGAGATTGATAATCTGGTAAGAATAAACTATGCATCCATTATTCCCATTCAGTTTTCATACATGGGAGGAATAGTGTTCTTTGGAAGAGGAACAGCTGAGCATACATGGTAAATAAATTATGTTCTCCTCCTTCCAGTGTAGACCAATACAGGCCTACCTTTTAGTGATGCTGACCATGCCACTGCTTGATCAGCCCATGCTATTTTATAAGCCAGTTTTCCCACTTTCATTATATGCCATGCAATCAGCAGATATACCATAAGTCCTTTTCCTTCACTGTCTTCCCTCTACCCAAATATCTTCAGTTTCAGCAACAGTAGCAAAGCTGAGTCCTTCCCTGGCAGATTTAATGAGCAAATTTCTTTTATCCACTCAGCCCATTTTAGACTTCCATTCTATGATTTCAAGCTAGAAGTGATTATGTTCACTTTGAATCTAAGAGCAGATTGGATCAGTAACTCAGAAATGAACTTCTGTGTTGGATTAATCTTATCCGAAGACACTTTGAGAGTGGCTTAAAGGAGACATACTGGGATAGCTTCCAGTTACTATAGAAAAACCATGGGGAAGAAAAGATAAAAAAAGAAGGTGTGAGACAGACACAGAGGGAAAGTGGAATTTACACTATTTTGTCTCATTGTCTGCGTAAGAATATATTTGATGGTCCCTTGACTGTCTGTTAGAGTACTCAATACCAAGTTCACCTGTCCAGCTTAATTTACCCAATATTTTCCTTTTATATTTCAAAAGAATTACCTGACTCAGTATATAATTCTGCTATTCTAATGGGGTAAATATGTTTTTGTACTTCATGTGAAAAAGACCTAATCCTCAAAAACTGCTTTAAAGAACTGTTTTAAGACTGAATATTTCAGGAAATTAAAAGTTTTCACTCTGGTTGATTAGTTAGCCTTTAGTGGTTCCAGGCAATTTTGCTGGCTTGCTTTTCTGTGTTTGTATGTTTTCACTTACAGAATGTTCTTAATAGATTGTAAACTGCAAGGCTAATCCAAGATCAAATTTTTGAAGCCTATGCAATAAGCATATATGACAACAAATTAATATAAGTTTTCAGTGTAATAAATATTATTTTGGGTAGAATTTTATGAGAAATTATGGAAAGCAAAGTATTGGTCACAGTTGGAAAGCCTTTTGTTATTGGCTTCAAATGCACATAGACATGTGGAAACACTACTAAAGTACACAGCACCTCAGGTTTTCCAGTCTGGGTACATTTAAGTGTGTCATATATCTTTATGCTACACTTTATACAAATAAACTACAAGATTTTCTGGCACTATTGAGAGATATATTTAAGACCCCTTAGTCACACAAAATGCTAGTGTACTTATGTACAGATGTAAAATAAGTACTTGAAAATGGAAGGGTCATTTGAATGTGGGTAAGCTTTAAATGTCTGCTTTGCATGGGGCCATAAATTAAGAGGCTACTTTTAGTCTGTCTTCATTATAGAGATGGAGATCCTTTCATTGTAGCCATTCTGAAGTGTCTTTCAGGGGGATTTCCTTCTGGCACTGAACAAAGGAGTAATAAAAAGACTAGGTTTTTATTAAGAAGTGGAAATCAGGTGCTTAAAATTAGATTCTGTGAATAACTTAAACCTGTGCATGTCAGAAATACCTTTTTGGTACCTGAACATTAGCCTTTCAGCCTCTTAAAAGGATATTATTAAAATAGCAGTCAGACACCACTGAATATCTGAATAAATAAAATTATTCAAATGCTTTATTTTAAGAGAGTTGCATTTGTTTACTTTTCCCATTATAACTCTTTTTTCTTCCTGGGAATACTAGAGCAGTTGGAGTCTTTCTTCTAATGCTATTTCCTCACAGCTTTCGAAAACATGAATTTTTCCATTTTAGGGGTCAGAATATCCACTTGTCAGTCTGCCTTCTTATAGTGAGAATGGCCCTTTGATTGAACAGTATTTAAAGAAAATAAATATGTCTTTTAGATAAATCTGTTTAGTTTTAAACCAGTCTGGGCTATGTCACATAATGTTTTCTTTCTAAGACACTAACTGGTGGTCATTTCTTAAGAAAAACCAACACCTGCATTGATGAGACTTTGTTGCCGCAATGTCTGCTTCACAAATTCCAAAGTTACAAGTTCTTTTCAAGTCATGTGAAGAAGCAAGGGTTATTAAGTGCATACATCTGACCAAGTGCAGGCTTATCAAGCCATCCATGGTTATGTCAAGCTCAGTCTTGAAAATCTCCAATGTGGGGAGTCCAGATTTGCACTAAAAATCTGATCCAGTGTTTACTACTCTCCTATTGAACATCTTTTTATTCCTAGCCTGAACTTCCTGAGTGACATATATGGCCATTACACTTCCTTTTACTGTTTCCCATAAACAAAATGAGTTTTCTTTATGCCTTCATAACCCCGATCAACCTCAGGCATACTTCTTCTTACACTTTAGAATTCCTAACTAGTCCAGTTTCCCCAGACACTCCTATTAGGTTGTGCTCTTTACAATCATGGCAAGCCTCTGGTGGATCCTTTCCATAGTCTCAAAGCTCACCTTGGAGAACTTAGTCTCACTTTTGTCTTTTAGCAGAAAGGAAATATTTGTAGGAAAAATATCCTTTTCTTAATTGGCAGTGTTTTGGAACCTATTGCTAAGGACTCATTTTTCAGGCTGTAAATTTAGTTAGTTGGTTGTGGGCTTTTTTTGCTTTACAAGCCCAGACAGCTGAAAGAATGATTAACTCATACTTACATCCATCAGGCATATTCATTGTTGTATATTGATTTTTGGTTGCACTATTCAGCTTTGTTTCCATCTATTTAACCTGTGTGACAAGTCACAAGCTCAGAGGCAAAACCACTTTTGAATTCATCAGGAAAGAAACTTTGTGAAATGATATAAGAACGATAACTACTGTAAGGTCTGACACAGCTAACACATCACAGAATCATAGACTAGCTGAAGCTGCAAGTCCTCTCTGCATGTCACGCAGGCCAAGCCCTTTACTCAAAGCCCTTCAGCCTCAGGGCTGTGTCTGCTTGGGCTTTGAATATCTCCATGAATAGAGAGCTCAAAACCTCCTTGGACACACCATTCTAGTGTTTAAATACCCTGCCAAATGTGACAGCATTTCTGAAAAAAATAATTTATGGTACATTTTTGAAGAAGCAGGGTGTGCAGTTCAAGATCAGGGTTGTATCACGTGTAGGGTAAGATAATTTGGTATGGAGCCAGCTTTTCTTCATCCTTTTCTTAGCAGTACCTCTCCTGGGGACAGACCTGCACTTTGGTTACCCGTACTACGCTGTAACATGATACTCAAATGACATTTTGTTTACCTGAACATGTGGCTTTATATCAAACATAGACTTTGAGGAATTAAAATAGGGAGAGGCGCTGCTGGAAACAGAAATTAGGATGTAATTGCTAAGAGCAGGGTGTGATTTGCCTATAAGGGATTGTAGCGCTTTACTTTCTCCCCAAACATAGCAATTTCATATTACAAAAGCTAATAAAAAAAGCTTGAAACTAAATCATCTCACCTCCTCAGTCTAAATTCTTTAACTATGAGTCTTATCATGCCATTTAGATATCTGAAATCTTAGTTCCTGATTTTTTGGGGATACTTAAACACAGATACAAACTGGGGCAAGGAAGACTCAAGTTAACTAGAAAATAAAGCTGCTAAATACTCAATTAAAAGAAATATGAAAGTTATTGTATCTAGATATGCCGATGGAAGAAGAGAAAACAAAAAAAATAGTAATAATAAGCTGTTAGAATCTAATATTGCATGGAATGTACCTGTTTCAGAGGTACAGTATAGTTGCCACTTAGAGATTAAAAATGTGCATGTATAATTTTTATAGAAAAGACAGAAAACAAAAAGAAACCTCGGTATCTTGTGTGTATATACACACAGTACAACAAATATAAATATAAATATAAATATAAATATA
>VZDJ01007754.1:30512008-30741001 GCA_008694505.1 Cyanoderma ruficeps | reverse complement strand
TATAAATATAAATATAAATATAAATTTGTATTTATGTATAGATCTATAAACTTCATTTTATGTAAATAAAACCTAGTATTCTCCATAGGAATAATTTCTTAATTCTTTAGAAACAATTCTGATAGTCATTCCATTTCAGTATTCTTTATTCATATCAGCAGTCTCTTTGACATTACAGGAATTGCATTACCGTTAAGAGACCAGACCATGGTCTTACAATTTATTCTATCTAAGGGATTTATTATTTGGATTTTCTGATACATCAGTTTCTCAACTGTTACGTCTGGAACTGAAGTAAATATAAATCTCTCAACTGACTTTATGAAGTCAGGTGCTTTCATCCTTGACTTTGGAGAAAACAGAGCAAAGACAATCATGCAAAATTGTGATTCTCTAAAATGCTTGAGCACCTTCTAAAGAAAATTTGAAAGATAAGGAGCTACAGTTTCAAATTGCAAGAGCGTAAAGTGAGGGTGCTCACTGATGAAGCAATGTATCAGAACAGAGGGTTCCAGTTCAGTTCCAGGCTTGTTGCTTTTCCTCATTCCCTGTGCTTTAGTGCAACATCTTGGTTGATTGAGTTTCCTTTCAGAATAAGACAGCAAAGGACAGAATATCTTTTTAATTGCAAATGACTGGCACAATTTGTTTTATATTAATTGGAGCAAGCAACCATATTTGGTGCATTTGGTGTGAATGTACACAGAAGTTGGATTCAATTCATACTTCATAAGATTGTTTAAAGGCCATATTTTACTCTGCTAATTCTGTTGCCTATGGTCATTCTGTTTTCAGTGGCCTTGACACTGTTAGAAGACAGCAGGAGTTGCTTTCAATTACACTCTGTCTGTGAGAAGTTGAAGGCACAACCAAAGATTGACATGAAACAAGGAGAGCAGTCTCTCTTTTTTTGCCTATTATCCTGGCAACAGGGAAAATGTGAGAAGTAACACCTTCTTTTAAAGTGTCTGAATGATTGTCTAAATGTGAGGCAAACTGCCTCCCACGTGATGAAATACTAAAACATTATTATATTATTGGGCTGAAGCTTCCTGCAGAATTCTGTTAAAATATTTGTCTCAGACAGCTTAAGTTCTATTTAAACATGCTGCAAGTGACAGTGACATGCTGCAAAGGAAATCAATGGGTATTTGTGTTTGAGATTCAGAACACAGACAGATAGAGTTGTTTGTCAAGCTTATCTCCCATAGTTTCCTGCTGGTACTTCAGAACAGCATAGGTCACCCCTACCCCTCGTGTCACCTCTGTCAGCCCTTTGGCAGTGTCTCAGAGACTCTAGGTGATGAGAAAAGTCTCTTGGTGATGATGGTTAGATGACTCCCGAGTCCAGGGTGTAAAAGTGGGATACATACAGCCCATTGTCCAGGTTCCTTTTATCAACAGGGCAGATTTTTCTGAAGCTCCCTTCATGGACAGACAGGAATCTCCCTGACACTGTATTCTGTACACTGTGTATTCATGGCACCTGTGCAGCTCATTTTTTCTCTAGCATATAAATAATCAGCGTGGAAGAAAAATGAACTCAAAAGTTTTTTCGCACTTCCAGCTCTGCATTTTTCTGCACTGAGGATGAAAGGTGAGGCCTGAGACTACCTGAGAGAATCAGTCTGTCATGGGTTTTTCTAGCAAGAGGATAGAAGACCTAAAAGCAGTTGTTCTGTGTCCTGGACTTTCAGGACTGTGGCATAAATTAGGGACACCCAAAAATCACACCCATAGGATGTTGAAATCCTGCGTAACTAACAGCTTTTCTTTTGAGCAGAGCTAACCCAGGGCCACAACAATAAATAGGATATTGATGCAATATTAGAAATCTGCTATAAGTAATAGCTTTGTTAATGTATTTAATTTTATATAAATTACTTTTAACATTTTATATTGAATGATTTCTTATAGAGACTCTATCTGGGCCAAACTTTTTTTGACTTGTTACTCCAATTCAAGGCTCAATAAAATAGATGTTCTCCATGGAATAGTTTAAAGAGAACATACTGCTCTCTGACAGTGGAATTGCTTTTAAACAGTGTACCATATACTAATACAAGTGTCATTTTCTAACATTTAAAAAGGCAAGTGTTTCAAAATTCAGAGTTGAGCCACATAACTCTACTTCAGGTTTCCAGTTCCATACTTTCTCCAAGCTCTGCTAGAGGAAATATTAGAACAGTGAAAGGACTAATTTTCATTTTTTATCTGAAGTCACTTATCATGTGGAGTAGATCTCCATGAGAACGAGTCATGTGATGAAGGCCTGAAATCCTTTGTCTTACTACCATCTACCCCCTCTTTATCCTGCCACTGACACATTCCTTTCATTTCCTTTTATCCAAGGACTTAAAGTGGCCAGTGGAAATGATGTTAGAAGATGGGAAAATAAATGCTCTATAACTAAGGGGAAAATGATCATACTTTAAAAGCTGTAAAATCATATTAAATTAAAGCCAACCAAAAGAATTTTTTTTTAAAAAAATGTAATATGCCAGTCACTGTTCCATCATGTGCAATGTATCTCATGATATTGTGTCTGAGTCATTACTGACTGATAGCAATGCCTCAGAACTATTTTTTTAGAAAGATGCAAATGTTCCTGGTGATGCAAAAGACAAGTTTTTAGTCAAGCTATGGCAAGAATATTACTTTGCATAGAGAAAGATTTCTTCTCTGACCACAGAAGGTGACCATCATGTATAACAAAGCATGAGACTAAATTCTCATTGCTTGTTATTACAAATGTTATCCATGGTCATAAAACTATATAGATCTTTCCAAAATTAAGCTATCCAGTGAGTGAAATGCTTGTTAACAAAAGTTATGCATTCCCTTTCATGTCACATGAAACAAGACAAAAATTTTTTAGTTTTTGTTTACTGTCTTCTTCCACAATAGTTCCTATGCAAGTAAAAATATGGGTTAAATACATGCGATTTGATGCCATAAACCTTCATATGAAAGGTCATCCTCTTATCCTTTCTAATCTTCAACTACTACACCATCAAACAAAGCTCTGTATTTTGAAGGCTTTGATTGAAGCAGCATTGTTACTGTACAGACTGGCATACAACACATCAATTTAGATAAAAGGAACACAACACATGCATTTGAATAAAATAGAATTCAATTAAGAGCATAACTTACTATTGTACCCTGTGTAGGGATCAAGCAGCATTTTGCAATCTAGCTACCCCTTAATGCTCACTAAATGCTTTTGCTGTTCTACTTCTGAGCACTTTTACTGTTTAAAAAGCACTTATGGTAGTCTAATAGAATTTGATTTCATTTGCATCTGTTTTGAGCAGATGATGAGAATGATAAACGTTGGCTTTTACTGATTTATTTTATAAGAACATTATGTCTCTTAGAAGGAAATCAGCATATAATCGGGAAATCTGTGATATAAACATGAATAAACCCCAAATATGTTGGGTTTATAGAGAAGATTATGCAAGCATTTTGGTGGTCATCAGTGATTTTTTTTAAAGGCCTATGATTTCCATTAAGTTTCAGGGTTTACAGATAAGTTAGGCCACCAGTCTGTAACTTCATGATATTTTTAATCTTTTTTTTTAATTGCAAATTAATTTCCTAGCTCACTGATTATTGTTTCGAAGATCTGTCAGATACTCTATTGCTCATTGCTTGTGAGTATCTATTTGCTTTAAGGAAGCCAGAGAACCAATATATTCACAAAGCATATTTCTCCAAGATTTGATTGGGATAATCATTTACAGTAGTTTTGTTAGTCTAGACCACTTCAGTACAAGTGGTACAATCAGCTTTTCTCACCATAAATATTCACTATAATTTTTGCTTATGTTTCCTCGGTTCTTGTATCTATTGCATGTCTTTTGCACTCTACGAAGAAAGCTGTAATGTTATTACTGCAACCTTAACTTGCTACAGGACAGAAAGTCAAAGAAGTAGTCTAGTATGACCTTGCCCAAAATCCTTAATTTTTGATGTCCTGTATTTCCGTTTTAAAAGGCAAAATAGGATTTATTCCATTTTACTTGGGGTTTCTCAGAGCTGCCCTTTTGCATGGAAATAAGGGTTATGGCTACAACAGCTATAGCAGTTTAATTATTAATTACCATGCTAGCAAGTGTACAATAAGTAATATTGCCACCATTGGAGACAATAGCACACATGGAATAAAAGAATAGAAATGTATTACAAGTAAGAAAGGAAGGAAGGCAGGGAGAGGAGGGAGGGAAAGAGAAAATTGCTAATGTTCTTTTAAGGTCTTTAGTTTTTCCTGTTTTTAAGAGAAATATAAGCTGGCAGCATTTTGGTGAGATAATAAAACTAAGAATCTACTCTAATACATCTTTATACATACACATATACAAATAATAGTTACCCAGACTTTTGAAATTATATTTTCATTAAGAAGTGTACACATGCTCAGGTACCCACATACCCTCAGATATGTAAAGCAGATGTTCAGTTTTTAAGGGAGCATTTATTAAAAAACAAAAAGACTTTCCAAGCTCCTGGTATTTCAGTCATTATCCATGACAAATACTTTGAGCTTGCATGGAAAATAAATCTATTCCTCATTTCCTGAACTGCTAGATTACAAGTCTCTTCTGTACTTTTAAATGAACCATTGAGTGAAAAATTAAAAAAACCCTGAATTTAACTATTGTCATGTTCTTTGCTCAGGGAGCAGCAGCAGAATGTGAAGACAGTACAAGACTCTACAAAAGCTTTTGCAGGTATATTGTACCCTTATTTGTTAGGCAGTGCATCGATGACACACAGCTGTTATGGCTGTTGTTCTTTGACCATCATCAATTGTTTTAATGTCTGAGAGTAAAATGAAAATTCCACTGAGGAATTGACAGAGGTGCTTGTATGGATACTTAAGCCATACTGCCACTAAACAACTCTTTGGAAGCTCAGTCTAATAGGTGAAGTGCAGCACTGTCAGCCTAGTGTTTCCAGGTCAGATGCTGTTTAAAGCACTTGGTATATTTTCATTTGATAAAACAATAATTCAGAGATGACTGAACATGTCTATCTGACAAGGGCAGGTCAAATTTTCTGCTTATCTCTGAGATAATCCTTCTGACTGAAGAGTACAATAACTACACTAAATAATATTTTCTCTTTTGCTAGTGTGGTCTGTAAAATAGGGATCATTATTTAATCTTAGTCCTTGAACTTGATCTTCAGCATCACTCTAGCAGTAGCTATTCTTCTGCCTTTTTTTATAATGAGATATGTATGCCTGTGAATTTCTGACTTTGACCTTCCAAATGTGTTCCTTTAAAAAAAAGTTATTCAAGGCATCCTTATGATAAGCTTATTCATAGTACTGACTTCCTTATAGCTGTTCATTTGATACTTTTATTAAACCTGAGAGTGGACTCCTGAATTCTGGATTGGCTCACGCAAGTACATACATACAGTATATCCAAACAACATGTTCCTTCCAAATCTTAAATTTGTGTCAAGAATACTCTTCTGACAGCAATTTGCTTTCTTCTAGTCAGTTCTTTAAAAGCAAATGACAGGAGTGTCTATAATCAGTCTGGGCTACAGAAGGTAGAGAGGAGAGAGCTGAGTATCTGAACCACCTTCTGCGCAGCCGAAACAAGATCCATAGAGCTGAAGAGATGAGGGCTGCTTATTTAAAGCTTCTCTCATAAATATTTAGAACTTTATTCTAAAATTGACATAGTGTTCATAATGTCACAAATATTCTTCCATCCTCCCATTCCCAATCAGGAGACTGATCCAATGTAATGAAGGGGTGGAAACCTTTTTTCTCTATTTGAGATTTTTTTTTTTTTTTATTNTTTTTTTTTTTTTTTTACTGTGTGCCTTTTTCCCAAGTGTATTCCCAAGGGTGTTAAGCTGAGGAAAAGAGACACAGAGAAACATGAAAGGGTTTCTAATATGTAGTGACAATGAAATAACAGTAATGCTACATGTTCCGTACTAAATGCTTCTAGGCTTTATGGAACTTCCAACCTTAAAGACTGCTTCCAGAAGAATGGCCAAATATTCAGGAACATTATCATGGATCAGCTACAGTGAGGGAAAACATAAACATTTTACTGCAGTTTATTACTGAAAGAAATGAAAAAAATATATCCAGATTTCTTTCCAATTCCCATATTTAATTAGACATGCAAATAAATTTAAAAATTAAAACAGAAGAGATAGATGATATGTTTGATTTGAAAATCTCCTCTCAATTCCAGTGAGAAAGAAAATACTAGAAATGTTTAATGGTGGGGCTGTCTTCAAATTAAAAGGAAACTCTGCAGAGGAAATAATTCAAAATAGATTAAAATATGGTTTTCTCTGTATGCAGATTGACCTATACTTTCATGGGAAAATGAGTAGACAAAAATACTACCTCAGACATAAAACCTTTATTAAATGGATACCATGGTCTGACCTTGACTTGAATTCCTCCTCGTCTTGGTCTTTTCTTTAGTATTCTGCCAGTTTCATTAATCTTTCTCTCTCTGGCTACTGAGTCTTTCACAATGTTTGTGTTATGTGAGCCAACTTGCAACTGGCCTTCAAAGAGACATAGTCCTGGAGATGGAGCATGAAAGTGGCAGACAGGAGAAGAGGGCTGCATTTTGTCCTTTATTTCTTTTCTTTCTGTTTTCAATTTCTCCTTTGCTCTCTTTAAGCATAACTATTTCAAACCTTTTTCTTTCCTTTGTTATGTGAAAATTTATCTCCTGACATCAACATAAAACAGCTCTGAAATATTCTCACAGATATACAAAAATCAACACTTGCCATTTAAAGTGAGTAAATGACCTGAAGTACTGAAGTTATTTTTTTGTGCAAGTATGAGATGCATTTCACATGTCAGGAAGCACTGAATTTTGGCAAAAGTTGACTATTTAATGCAGAACATGATTCATGCTACAAATATATCACACAGCAGCCAGAAGAATCTAGGTACTCCAATCTACTCACACGATCTTCTGAAGTCTACTGCTGTCTGAACAGAGACTGAATGGCTCTGGAGACTGAATTATCCTTTCTACTTATGAATTGGTCTTCCTATCCATCTGCTATTAAAGCTGTTGAGCATGCTGGAAAGGAACTGATTTAATTGACATGTTGCTCCCCAGGACTTGTAGCTCAGCACAGACTTAGTAAAATCACATTTGACATTACATAAAGAAGCTACCAATTGAAATCCTCACCATGTTTTATTTTACTTGTGATTCATTGATGTGAAAATAAACACTATTCAGTTAATTGTGCTGACCTAGAAATGTAGTTGGACTATTCAATAGCAAATTATCTTGTTTCAAAATAACCTGAAATATCCTGTAATAGAAACAAACATTCGTAGGCTGGCTTTTCCGAATGAAGGATAAATGTTTTGAGGAGAGTAAATGTTTCCACTGTCAGCATCTTAGTCTGTCTGATCTCTGAACTATAATTTGCAATATCATTGATCTAGTGTCATTCTTTTCCACACTAAATTAAATGTATTTATATAAAGAGCTGCTTGCTAAAAAAAAAGGGACTAATGGACGTGTTTATAGAAACAAACTTCAATGTTTAAGAAACATTGGACAAGACAAAATAAGATAAATGATCTTTTAATATATGTGTGGTTTATTCCATTTAAAGAAAAAAGTATTTATCCTTTGCCAGTTAATAAATAGATCACCAGTTTCAGACAATGACTGAATAGACTTGTCTACTTCCAGAGGCATTTCATGTTTAGAGGGATGAATGTTACATGGTGGAGTAAACAATGACACCCAGTGGTCACAGGGACTTAAGGCCTGTCTGTGTTCTGGGTTTCCTGAGCACATTCCTATTTTTTCTTGGTTTTACAATGGGGTTTTGGGTGTTTCTCTCCTTTTTTCCCCCCACAGTACTAATGACACCATAGATGTGTTCTTTGAAACTGAATGAGGTAATAGATTTGACACACAAAGCTCTATCCCTCTAGAGAGAGAATTAATAATATTTTCATCAATGGCAAGGGTCACAAATGTAAATCTATATAAACTGTGTTTGTTGAAGGAATTGACTGCAAAATAATTTTGGAGGACAAGAGGTGCTAGACTGGTATGACAAGGACTGGTGGTGGATATTCATTCTGTTTTCCAGAAAATGAAATGTTTTGGATTGTTGTATGTCATTTATGTCAACTGTCAACCCCCAACAACCCAAAACACAATAAAACGCCACAATCCTTCCTTTCAATCACTCCACCCCTTAAAGAAACACCCAACCACCCAAACCATACAAGACCAAAATGGAGCCTATATTAAGAACAAAAAGTTATTTTAATAAGTTATGGTTTATCAGGAGATATGGGATATCTGATTCCTACTGAGAGCAAAGCAAAAGCCAAGAGCAGCTGACTAATAAAACTGGCTGTAAGACGCAGATCTGGAATGCATTATCTGGTTCTAACTTGCATACCGTGAAACCACATATTTATTACTTTTGACTTCTGAGAAGCATCAGTCACTGTGTGATCTCCTGAAACAAAACTAGTATTTAATTTCTGTCATGAGCTGAACCAGTGTCTGGTCTTCTTACAGGCCTTCTCACTGATCTAGAAATAATGAAGTATTTTTTAAATGAATATTGTTCTATAAAATACTTATTTTCTGAATGATACAATTGCAAATATGGCTCTCCAAGACAGCAAAACAGTAAGATGCAAATGAAAATTATTTTGTACCTCAGTGTTCATCAAAGCAATGCTCCTAGTGGTAAATGCAAGCCAATATGGTGTTGAACAGACCATATGAAGAAGACCAGTAAGACCTAAACAATGTCATGGGGACTTGTTGGTGCAAGGTTCAGCCAGGATAATAATGTGCCAAGGCATTTCGCAAGGAAGAGCACAACTTCGTGCCTGAGGAACACAGAGAGGATTGCAGTGGCTACTACACATGGGAAGATAAAGATGTTCTTCTACAGGTGGTAGATAGGAGAACCACGAAAGAAAGCAGACCTACTAATTCCTAAGAGGGAATGAAAAAGCATTGACAGGCAGAGCCTGTTACAGACTCTGCTTAGTGTCAGTGGCAGAATGATGCTCTGTCCTGTCACTGCTCTGTGTCACCAATACCCAGTGCACAATGCAGGTGTCATCTTAAATACAATAAAAGCAAAATGAAAAATGACTTGATGAAAAGGTGAGTAGGTATGGAGGAACCAGTTGTAGCTTGTGCATGGTTGAAGTGTAATGAACAAGCTAATATTAGACAGTAAAACTTCTGAATACTTTATTATAGTATTTTTATTCTCAACTAATTTGTACCTATTTCTCAAAGTCTGTTTTCAGCCTGACTTTGTCTTATCAAATTAACCTAGGTAACTTCTATACCATTCTCTGTATTGTCAATTTTTAACTATTTCATGCAATTTCTCTTCACTGCCAAATTTCCACCAAAACAGAGCATCTAAAATGTTCTGTCATGCCAAGATATGAATCTGAAGACCTATGATAGATTAGAATGATTTATTGAAAAGTCCATTAGATTCCAAGCTAAGGATCAAAATGATTGTTAATTATTCAAATTGATGAAAGAGAAGAAATACTAAGGCTTCCAATTCATGCTGAGAAACTGGTCTAGTGAGATGATTTCTGTATTTATGAATGTCTATAAAATCATTACTAATGATGGTTGCAGAAAAAACTTTGGTGTGATTTCTGTTGAGAAATCACACAACCATTAAAGCTGTGAAGGGGCCTCAGGAGGTCTCTAATCAAACCTCCTGCTCAAAGCAGTTTTGTGGTCTATGCAGACTGCTTCTGCCTTGGACAAATTGGAGCTTGAAACTGCTCAGGTACAATGTGGCACAGACTCTCATGGTGATCCGCCATGCTGCCGCACTGTCCTCATGGGAAGTAGCCTGTCTTTCTATCCTGGTCGAAACTCTCGTCAGTTTATTCCTGGATCCCAAGAAGGACCCTTGGAAAAAATATCCCAGAAAAATCATGCTGCAACACAAACCAGTGAAAATTTTGTGAACGGTGCCAATTAGAACGTGGTATTTCCCTTTTGCTTGTTTTCATTAATGTGATTGCCTATCCCTTACTGTGAGCAGGTCTTCATGGCCTTAGTCTGCCTCAGAGTAAAAATGAATCAGATGAGTCTCTGGATTCATACACCATTCTCTTTGTTTGTTCTCCTTTCTTTACAGCCTCCCCCTACAGATTAGATGTGTGTATTCATGACAGTAAAGACCAGGGAATTTTAGTTCTTCAGATTCATTAAAGTATCTCCTGCAGGATACATTGGACAAGCTTTTCATTTGAAAAGCAAGTGAAATCAAACTGTCAGTTCTGTTCAATAAGAATCAAATGAAGAACACCAACGACTACAACAAAAAATGTAATTGTAACAGCAACAGCAGCTGTCTCTTCATGGGGGGCTGGTGAGGCACTGTACCCAGCTTTCCTGAAAGAAAAAAGAAAGGAAAAAAAAGATGATACCCCCCAGCCCCAACAGTAGAAATGAGTAGTCTATGAAAGAGCCCTTATTTCCCTCCCAAAAGGGATTTGTGTAACCTACTGAAACCTACTGCTGCTACAGCTGTCACCTACATTTTTTACCTTTCTCAGGGAGTACTGCTGAGACCTTTGTCTCTCTATGTGGACCTTCCAATCATGCCATACATTAATTTAATTACAGTACCACACTAATGTGTCCTGCAAAAATGCTCTGCAATTGGGCAGGACTTCCAATCTGGGAGGAAGAGAAATCCTCATCAATCAGTTATGGCACTTTTTAGCAGACTATTATTTACTTTTGAAGAATAGCCTACAATTATAATAAAGTATTGAAATTACAATAAAATAGATTGATTTCATAGGAACCCATGTGCATGTATTATTGAATATGTAATATTATTAATATAAAATATTATTATAAATTGTCTATTTAAATATAAAGAATAATTATTATTTCTTTTAATGAACATTTTCACAATTTTATTTTATTCATCTGATGAGGGAGAAAAATGCAATTGTCATAATTTAGTTTTCTCTTCTGTTTTTTTTTCTTAAGGTACCCTTTTCTTGTTGTCCAAAACTCCTCCAAAATCTCTTATAGACACTACTCTTGTCAGCATAAGGTAAAAATGTGAGGTTGAAAAGAAGAAAAATCAATTTTTAAATGAGACAATGTGAGGGAAAGCAAAAAAAGGGAAAAATGTTTCAAGTAGGTCGCACAGACTCCTGTGCAAAGCCCCATGTACTGTAATCAGGGAGTTTATTCAAAGCACTAACAAGGCGTGAGAGCAGCACGTACAGAACTGTGTGTTTATCACTGCTCCCAGCTGGATCCTCCAGCCAAACCAAATTTTGAAAGTACACATGTTGGCTTTATCAATGAGTCATATGATAACATTTATTTCCTTATTAGTCAAAATTTGGAGTCTGTGAAGACATGGGATAACTAAGGAACGGCAATTTTCTTTGTTAGTTGCAAGGGAATGTCACATCTTTTGATATGAAAAGATTCCTTCTTAAAAATATAAATCTTGATGTTATCAAACTTCAGAACATGCAGGAATAAATAGGGTGTGAATTCTAAAGATATCTGAAGTGTTAATTTTTTTCTTTCTTTTTTGTTTGTATGTTTACAGTCGCGGTCACTATTTTCATTGTTACAAGTCGTGTATACCAGATGGAATATTTCCACAACCTGGCCACAACAGCAGCTTTAAGATTGTAGACTTTCCCTGTGACATACTTCAAGAAGACTTATGATGTGTCACCACCTCTTTTAAATGAGAAAATTCTAAAATATTTTTTCTCGTTTAACTTAAGCTGCTTTCTTTCTTCATGTTTTGCATTACAAAAGACCTAAAAGATAAGGTCAGTTTGTAGCAGCTGAGCCTGAAATTCATACCATATTGAATTCTAGCATCTTTTTACTGCTAATTCTTTAACTATGATTCCAAAAGATATGTTAAATAAATTTCTTAAATATGTTAACTAATTTCATTTTCAGAAAGTTTTGGATGTCCTGCAAAAAAAAATCTTAAGACTTTAAAACTGTTGTAGAAAATAAGCTCTTCCAAAAGAGACTGTGATCTGCTACCTCATAAAATGAATCATGCAAATAAGGGACCATATTGGAAATTGTGGGCTGTAATCATTCTCAATCAGTAAAATGTAGATAATGATTCTTGTCATGCTCCAAGGATGATGTGAAAATTAATCTGCTAACAAGGACAAGATAATGATTTTGTCAGTTAAGCATTATGAAGCATTGACATTATTTTGCCTGTAAATCTTTTCAGTAATATCCTTATTCGTTATTCTAAGATGGAAGACCAAAGTTTTTGAGATAATAAATTTAAAAGAAGCTCTCTAGAGCTTCATAGGACTTTTTTCAGCAGAGGCCCTGGCCACCAGGTTAGAAGGAATTGCATTTGAAATTCTAAAGTAAATTTTCCAAAAGTTATGTCAAAAAAACATTAGTCCCAGTGACATCAGTAGGTATATATACCCCATCAGCTGTAAATGCAGATGAAAAATGAGATTATTTTTGAAAACCCATTATAATTAGTTTCCAGGCTGAAATTTTTTGATATGTGAAATCTGTAAGTGTGAAGCCACTCAGAGACAGTGACAGACCACGGGTCTCCTGTACTTCAATCACATGAGCAAAGACTGGGACAGGGATACTTACTCAAATCTGATGCAGGCATGTTGAGTCCAGGATCAAACCTGGTGCTGTGAATGCCAAAGTGGACAAAGATGTATCTACCTTCCCCACAGACAGGAGTGTAGACAGAGGAACTCGGGTAACCTGCAGGTACCCAGATGGTGCCAGGCAGTTGTCAAAGAACCTACACACCTCTCAAGATACTCTGTTGTCCCTAGTCACCCTCGTACCTCAAGAAGACTGGCCTGTAAAAACACCTTCCCTACAAGAGTTCAATCTGCCCCTCTGGCTCTGAGGATCCTGCTCTGTCAGACTACTGTTGCCTTCTTACATGTAGTGATGCTGAAACCCTTGAAGCATAACTCTTAATTGCAGATCCTGATGTCACTGCCTGAATGGGACTTTAGTCAATCACTGATCCTCACCATTTGCTTCTAGGTATTTTTAAACTACTCCCTGCACAACAATCTGGCTCCCATGGATTCCAGTTTTGGTCATTATTCTCTCCATTCATTGCAGCCTGTTTATCCATTTCAAGCTAGGCAGCAAGTCATTTAAAAGTTAATCAGTGCAGTGCTCAGCATTTCAATAGCTGCCTCCTTTTATGTGTCTAGACATTAGTTGAGGAAACCAACTCAAAGAAATGAGCTATAGTTGTTGTCTGAAACCTCATACCTCATCCCTTCTGCATTTCAGAAATGGTTTGTCAGGAATCCTGTGTTCCAGACCTTAAGTTTATTCTGAGTAAAATGCAAAGCCTAAAGAGATCATTTTCCATGCCGTTCACACCAATGCCAGCCTCAATAGAAGAGTTGAATTTGCAAAACTTTCATCAGAGGAACTGATTGTGTCCTATGTTTTCCCATTTAGGATTAAAATTTTATGAGAACTGTATGTAGACCCTTACCATTAGATGACTTACTAAACTGGAACTGTAAACATTTTCCTAATCTTAATCAAGATGTAGACGTCTGTATCATATGACTAGTTTTTAAAAGAGACCAAATTTTTCTATGTCTAAGAGAGAGACTAAAGACTAAATCGGTACTTTTTATACTTTTACTTCATACACATGAAATGTATTTAAAAAAAGGAATATAAAACACAGTGATTTGTTTGCTGTGTTCATATAAGCAAATAAATCCAGTTAGTGTCTTTGGGTGTTGCATAAGATACTAAGAGAAATTAAATACCATTTGTTTTTTGCCTGAAGTAGAAAAATGGTATTCATGATGTACTCACCTTTGTATTTCCTAAGCATTTATTAATTATTGCTTGTTCTGTCATGTGTGTTTGTTTCTGTAGCTCATGCATAATTGGTGTGATTGCTGCATAACATGTTCATTTATAATTGTTTCCAGGAAAATTAAGCCCTGGATTTCATTTTCTAAATAAATGTTTTATTAACCAAAGTAATGATATCAGAAAGTATTAAATCCTCCAAAGAAGTAAATGTGTCATTTACTTTAAGCTGTCTTTCTCTCATTCTCTTTTTAACTTTTTTTTCTTTTTTTTTTTTAAATCAACATGAATTACAGCTTTAGCAGGGTGGAAAAATGCAGTCTGGTGTGCAAAAACTCTTTACAGAAGAAGAAAATAATAGAAAAAACGTGCCCAATGCCTCAGAATGTGAGAAAATAGTATGCACAAAATCAATTGAGGCATAAAACAAACAAGCATTTAAAATGTTATTCTTATAGAAGCTCATAAAATTTCTTTGTTTTGTAAGTAGCTACTCCTACTAATAGAAAAATAATCAAAATGTGATATTAAGTACTGTCTTGTCAGTTCCTTTGTAAAGGGGAACATTTGCAAGTCAGTGTTATTCTACTGTTACAGATTCACTGGCTTAATCAAGAGATCAAAATAGCAAAACCCAACATTTTTACTGTACTTGAATGGGCAATCAAGGCCACATCTGTGTTTTTGGCTACACCTCAGTCTGGGAAGCAATGCTGCTTCATAGCATCTCTCTTGATTTTAAACTATAGCCTCAGCTTCTTCAGTTCTCAGACATCCAGTTTTCCTTCCATGTATCCCATCACGTAAAAAAGAATACAAGCAGGTGATGTAGACAATAACCATTTACAGTCACCGTGACAACATTTTTATTAAAGATTTATTTATTAAAACATTTTCTTTCAGCTTCATTTTGCCATTATCTAGATGTGATTTTCCTATTATAGGGAAAAAAAAGAGTAAAAGAATGTGACATTTGTCTTCATTGTTCTAACTCTGAAGTGGGTAGTGTCTGAAAATTTTCCATGGGAACTTCTTCATTTCGGAAATATTGTTTTCATGGAATAAAAGAGGTTCATTTGGAATATATTAGCTAGAATACTTTCTTGACTGGAACACTGAATCACAGTAATTTGTTACAGTGTATTCCACAGCAAAACTGGTGACAATACTTTCAACAATTTGCATGGGGTTTTCTTGACCATCAAAATGGATCCTTTGTAAAATCTGAAATCTTTCACATTAAATACAAATTTTTATGAAAAAAGTTAACATTAAGGAAGGAAGAAAAAAGTTAAGTAAGATGCTCAGCCTTTCAGAATGGACATTCTGCCACAAATCTCTGGGAAACTTTCAAAAAGTTGCTTTTATTACTCTACAACTTAAGAAGTACATTACAAGTGTTTCTGCACTGTCACACACTGAGAGTTTCAATACTTTTGAATTTCTTTTAATTTCCACATAGGTTTAAGTCTGTGTAAAGTTTCGGGTTCACACTTTAGTTTTATGCTTATTTTACTACCTTGTTCTATTTTCTCTAAATTATTTCAAATTCACTTTTCTTTACTGAGTGCGATTGTCTCAATTTGTTATCCTTGGGAGAGAAGCATTCAAACAAAAAGCCATGCCAAGGCAAATTAAAATGCTGAAATGTAAAATTTATTTTCCAATTCCTTCAAAAGCCTTGCCTGTGCAACATATAGCTTTATGTTTAGAGGATAAAGGGCAAGACCATGAAACAAGGACATTTAATCTTGATTTATCCAAAGGGACATAAAAAGAAGAGGGTGACAGTTCTGGCTGCCTTTCCAGTGTCTCTCAAGAAAGACCTGGAAGGAACACCTGCAAAGATGACATGAAAATGAAAATTTTTTAGTCAATTTAGTAATTGGCTCCTCTATATTAAATTGCCAATTTCATTTAGAGGGACAATTACTGGCTTTTAAGGTGGTGGATTTGGCACATAAACTATATCTACAAGGAAATGAGTAGAGCATAAGGAGTCATTTTTTTAAAGGTATGACACAGGAATTGCAAATAGCCAAGTATACACCATTCCAACTTAAAGTGGGTAACAGAGTGAGAAGAAACACAGAGAAGCTCCTCGCTCCGTTGTGTTGTTTGCTTTGTTGTCTTTGGGGCATTGGTACAGAGGGGGAAACAGAGCAGCAAGATTTAAGAACAATATGCCACTAACTCATAAAGGTTAGATGAAGCTCTACAATTGCCACTCAAGCTTGTTATGTAAAATAATCACTCAACTTCATGTTTAAAAACAAATTTAAAAACATAGTAAAATTTTTAACAATTTAAGACTAGATTGTCAGCTTTGGATTTTGGAAAAATGCCATGGACAGTTCAGGATATTCTCCTGAGACACCTAGAAAGTAGCAACTTTCATTATATACCTCCAGAATAAAATTTAAGTACCACTGAATGGTGGTACTTAATTGTGCCAGATGAAATTCTGGCATTTGCTTATTTAGAATCAGATCTCATCCACAGGAAAAAGATATTTCTTACTTCAGACTCCATGGTTTTGTTTCTTGTATAAGTCCCTGTGCTTGTATTGCTATAAAAAAATGTAAACTTCAGACCATGAAATCACTTCCTGTTAACACCAGATAGAAGGTGAGAGATAAAGGGAGTCTGGCATTTACAGGTACAACAGCTTAAACTTTAAACCAGACAGCAGAAGGGGAATAAGAGGGTCTCCTAAGTGTTGGGAATGCCATCATTTCACATCTGATTTATCTATACTTATTTATACAAAAATATTAACTAAATCTTCGTCAACTTCTAGATGAGCTCAAAAGGCAAAGAGCAACAATTGAATTTACAACTTTTTCCTAAATCTCTTTTTTGCCAAATTTAGTACAGACTGGTGCCTAACTCAATTTGTGAAAATGCCGTTTAGCCAAGAGAAAACTGATGACTTTATGGAAAATTCTATTGAATTAATTACATATGGCATCTAATTTCTTTCTGGTAGGGAATACTAGCGTATATTAGTCATCTAAAATATTTTCCAAGAAGACAAAAAAGGTTTTTGCTTTCTGGATTTAAAAATAATAAAACTATTGTTTAGTACAGAAAGGTATTCAACATAACTTTATGAACATAATGGCTTTATGGCCAGGACAGTGAAAACTGCATCTATTACTATTATCTTAAAGCCTGGAAACCAATGTTAAGCATAGAAAAAAAGAGCAAGGAAAAAACTAGATAAATCCTCTGTATTTTCCCATTGAACCTCCTGAAATTAGTCTTTTTTTCTGCAAGAAACTAGATGTTAGAACAGGAATGCAAAACCCGGAATCTGTGAATTGGGGTAAAAGTAAACCCTATAAGCTTCTCTGCTAAGTTATGGGTTTGTCAACGTTAAACACTAACAAAGTTCAAAGAGTGATCACTTCCAGCAGAGGATTTATAATTTAAACAGAGATAACTTTTTAGATGAGTGATGGCTAAGCTTGACTATTTTTTTTTCTCCACAGGAAACTCTGTTTTGGCTTTAGGATTGTTCATGAGTGATTTACAATGTGTTCCAAAAGGCAATCTTCAAAATGCAGAAGTAAAGAAATTACAGAGAAAGTTCTGTCTTCAGATCTGCTCAGCCAAGACTGTTCCAGGGAAGTGGCTTTCTGGCCACTGCACTGCTCCCTGGACCAGCCTCAAAGACTCCCAGTCTTTCATCACTTCCAACTTTAATGTTCCCATATTTTTCTTTCTTCTGTCATGTCATCTGGAGGTAGCTGGAGAAGAGTAAAATTATTCCATTTTTTGTATCCCTTTTTGACCTATATCCTAAGTAGACAAGTGAGAGGAGCAAAAGCATTTAACAGAACACTTTTGACAGTTCTGGAAGATCTCTTACAGGCACTCTGGAGACAGGAGGACACAACCTAGAAACCTAAGCTAGAGAAGAAGAATTTTCCACAGATTATTTCCATTTTGCAAAACATAGATGTTCTGTCGGTTCTTTCTGAAAACAATTGCATGGTTCAGAACCTTGAACTATGGTACCTTCTGAGCAAAGAATCGCCTTTGAAAGTGACAACTTGTATTCTAAAGAAATGAGCAACGGGTTTTTTTAGCAAACATGGTATTCTTCTTGACTTATATATTTCCCCAATTAGAGGGCATGGGTTGAAGTGAGGAAGAAAATCAGTAAGAGTCACCATATTTCTGACTGTATTAAAGTTTTCTCCATAATGCCAGCTTCTCAGGGAACATTAAGCAACATTTTTGTCCAGGCAGAATATATTTGCTCAATCATTTCTCTGCAGTTGAAGCAACAGCTTGGAGATGGGTGTTACCCTGGTAGCTGAACACAGCATTAACAACAGAAGGTATTTTTGCAGGATGCTTCAGAGTGTTAAAAATCTGATGAACCTGAAGACTTGGAATGAGTCTAAAACACTGAAAAATTATTAAAAAGATTAATGCATTATTTCATCTGTATCTAAAACATCTGCAGAGTTCTGTGAGACTTGGAAACAATGCTGTAACTTGGGACTACACTTTAGTGAAATTCCTGAGATAAGACATTCATTTTTACCTATTTCTGCGAACATTCACTTTAAATACAATTAAAAATAAAAAGAAATATGAGAGAGGTGAACAAGAAAGAAAATATCATCTCCCATTAAATAAAAAGTTAGGAGTTAATTAAAAAAAAATTCAAAGTCCAACTGGAAAATAAATTATTTTTAAAGTTCTTAGGACTATAAGATGAAGGCAAAAATTTGTTCTTTGTCATTAATGCACCTGAATAAAATATTTTGACAAAACATTTCTACTTGGAAAATGGTAAATCAATGATCCTGAAAGAGTTGTATGAAAGGGTTAGACTTATGCCATTTAATAATGTAAGTAGGACAAATATTAAAAAGAAAAAAATTCAAAGCTGTCAGAAAATTTTCAGAATGAGGAATGCAGGAAGACACCTCCCAGTATGCAAAATTTTTTATATTAAAAATATAAGAGAACTAAATTAAAAAAATAATCTATTAAGATGTTAATTTTTTCTATAGAAAAAATTTTTTCTATTTAATATATTAGATCTTTTCTGATAAATTATATTTCATTTATGAGATACAAATGTTTTAATTAACAGAAATTAAATTTTATAGTGGAAGTACACATTTTATATGTATTTATCAAATGGCTTTGATAAACCTTTGTGGTGCCACACATTACATTTACTTTTCTTCAGCTCTCAAGCTTGGACTTAGAAAAGTGGGGCTAAAGTCTTTGGAAATGGCTGAAAAAGTAGGGCAGAAGGATTTGAGAAGTGGTGAAAGGAAGACTACTTTTAGAGATTATCTAACTTAAAGCAAGAGCTGTTGAAAGAAGACAAAGAATCAGTCCCTCATGTGTAGATAACATTTGGTTGATAAGGCTCCAATTAGCCTTAATCCACTTTTTCATTTAAAATGAAAGGATGTTTTTAAACATTCATCATGTTTGTTCTGGAAGGCAATTAAATATATTAGTCACTAAGGAATGTGAGTTTTATTTCAATGTGAACCTGACATTATATTTTTTAATTTCTGGAACATAGGTGTATAAAATAGGCAGCAAAATACACTGTAAATGACAGTTTGAGACAGATTTGTAATTTATGTGTAAGGCATTTGATAGCTGTGAGCCATCTAACTGTTTTGGTCTTTTTGAAATAAAAGCCTAAAAGCAGTTTTCAGCAGCATGGCTGGTTTGTGTCAAATAAATTCCCTTTTAGAGGAAGGTTTAGACTTGTAATCGTACAACACGGTGAATTTTGATGTTAGTTACTATTTCTTTATACTGATGTCAACAGGACACATTTCAGTGACCAGTAGGTCCTTCCAGTACAAAAATAACAAGGTTCCACCATGTTTACTTCTTTTTGTCATTGGCCTATATGTCCTGTGCAAAAGGGAGACTCTAGTTCTCCCATCTCTCTGTTTAACTACCATGACAAGAAGAGATTTTTGATATCCTGGTCCTGTTCCAGAAAAGGATTTGTTACACAGTGTCTTGTTAAATCATTCAGTCCTGAGTGTTCATCACACAAATGGAAGTAAACAATCAGCCAAGACTCTGATTTGTCTGATCTATACTGTGAATGTTGATGAGTCAAGGAATTAAGGAGACACTCGTGATTCATGTTATCCTTCTCAGGGTAAGAAATTACATAAGTGTCTCAAGGTTTCCTAGTCCAAAATTTCTTCTCCCTTTCCTTACTTCATCAGATGAAAATGCACAGATTTCTGCTAACTTCAGCGTGAGGTTTTATCTTGTGACCAAGCGCTAGAATTAAATTGGATTTTTTAGGTGTCCATAAGCTTTGGTAGGCTTTTTTCCTGAAGCTAAGAAACAGTGAAATAGAGAGCCATGAAGAATGCATTTAGTACACATCTCTTGGGCGCACTATTGACAACATAATTCACAGTTCAAATCACTACTGGTGATTTTCTTATAATGCTTCTTCCATTTTCCATTCCAAAGCCCAGACACGTTGCTTGCCACTCTCATTTTTGCTTCCAGTACTGCGTATTGCAGTAGCAGCTCTTGAAATTTTTTATCCTCTTGAAAATATTTCTTGAGATGGAGATCAAAAAGGCAACTGCAAATTGCAGGGGCCTGTTCAGGACTGAATGTGTAAGCAAGGAATTCAAGGTAGACTAAGAGAAAGATTTCAGTTATGAAATTGTGTTTTAGGCCATTATTAATACTATAAAAGTCAGAAAGTTTTTTGAAGGAATGGGAGAAAAAAATCAACACCATAAACTTTGGATAAGAACCATTATCTGTTTTAAACCAATATTAGAAATATTCTATTTATATGATTATTTAAGAGTTTTATTTAACTCTTACTGTTCCTTAGTGAATATATGACCAGCACAGTTATTTATACTCTGTTACCTGGCATACAGTCAATAAAATCAGTATCTGGATGAATATTTTAGAAACTTACTCAGTGATGTATTTCCCTTCTTCCTGGCTGTAAAATTCTCCTGCTGGACTGATATGATTGAGTGACAAATTTCTCCCAGCTATCTTTAATAAAATGGGGTTTGGATGCTTGGTGGCCCCAGGCTGGCTGTCTTTTCCTTTTGTTTCCTTGTTGTCACTTGGACAGCTAAAATTAATGTATTGTCTGCTCCTTTTCTCTTGGATCCCTATGTGGCTCTGAATTGTCACAAGTGGAGTAAGAACACAAAAAAAATATTAAGAATTATCTCACTGAAGACATTGCTATGTCTTTTAAGGGATAAGTTATTTTCAACAAAGATAACAAAGATTTGTACTGGCAGAAATAAAATTACTGTTAGGCCAGAACTACTCTCTATCTCAAACTGTTTAATCAATCTCAGGCAAAAATACTACCCATAAAATAAGCAAGTTATAAAAATAGATATCTAGGATGTACTGAAGAGAAGGAAATTGATATTTCTTGCATACAGTAGTAGAAAAGAAGCAGATAATTATTTATAAAGTGAAATCTTTGTAAAAATTATTGATTGTGTTCTGCATTTCAAAATTTCAGCTCTTATTCTCAAGTGAAAAAAGAAATGTGAATCATCAGTGGGGAAAAAAATAGCAAATTTTGATTATCTTAATTTACAACCTTCACTTGCAAGATTTTGAGTTCTTATTTATTAATCAAAAAAAATTATGCAGAGATTTAGGTCGCAAATAAGTATGTCAAGTGACAGTATATTCCCCCAGAAAACATTTTTAATATATAATTGACACCATAAAAAATCTTGTATTCTAGATCGGATTGCTCAAAGCCCCTTTCAACCTGGCCTTAAACATTTCCAGGAATGGAGCACTCACAGGCAGCCTGCTTCAGTGTCTCACCACCCTCACAGTAAAGCATTTCTTTATAACAGCCAAGCTAAATCTGTCCTCTTTCAGTTTGAAGTCATCCCCCTTGTCCTGTCACTACATGCCTTTCCAAAGAATATTTTTCCACCTTTTCTGTAGGAAAGCACCTTCAGGTTCTGAAAGGTTGCTATTAGATCACCCTGAAGCCTCTTTTCCTGGATGAATAATCCCAATTCTCACAGCATTTCAGAGACAGACTTTTAAACTTCCTTACAGAAGTTTACTACAGAGAAAGTGAAGACTGGACCTAGTGAAGCTTAATATGTTCCTCTTATGTTCCTTCTCAGTCCTTTGGGAACAAATCACTAGTAATTTTTTATGTGCAGGTAAGCATTGCTTTTACAACAGAAAATTTTAGTATGTAAGACAAGTGGAGTTGTTCCAGCACAGTGAACACAGGCAAATTCTGGGTAAATGTTAAGGCAAGTATTGTCAAAACTATGGACACGTTAAAAATAATAGGTAGCTGAAATAAAAATTGTGTTAGAATTTGTAGGTACAGTTTCAGCATCTGTTTTACAGTCTTTTTAAATGAAGTAAAGTAAATGAAGTAAAAACATTTGAAGACCCATGTGGTAGACCCTGAATCTGAATTAATAGTGTCTGTAAAACCACTGGGAAGAGCAAGGGTGTTTGCAGCATCCCACTCTCCCAAGTTACTATCTTATTGTAAACTTGGACTCTCCTAACCCAGGTGAATTCCGTTCCAAAATGTTACAAAATTAGAATACAGGTTGGACAATAAAAAAAAAAAATGCAAATATGGAAAGGAAGCCCCTGGCAAGGAGTTCTCCGGGCCTCCTTAGGGCCCAGGATCTGGTTATCATGAAAAAAACCTGGCTGACAGACTTCTTCCTTTTGAAAAGTAGCACTGAGTACATAGGTGTCAACATTAAAGAGGGGAATGAATATAGCTTAAAAGTACATGCATACTGGACTGATAATCCTCAAAACAGTAGGACTGTATGGGTGTTCATTCCCATTTATGTCAAGACTTGATGAATTTTACAAAATTGCATATGCTGGTACAGTGATATTGAATTGTATCAGAAGAAAATTAAAAAGTTAAATCTGTTGATTTATTTTCTAAAATCATTGTCTAATATCTTTGAGACAATTACAGAAACTCAAATTATTTCTAAGCAAAGACCAAGAAACAACCAGATTTTTATAAGTAAGAGTTGTAATTTTGCTAGAAATAAATATTGACAATTAATCCAACAAACAAAGCTGAAGCAAATTTATATGGTTTTGATGAAATATGTTTATCAACAATATTAGTGCTTACTTACAGTATACATTCTAAATCCCTAAAATATTGTCTAAACAGAAATTTATGTGAAAAAAATTGTTCATTCATGTGCTGTAAGTGGTAGGTTATATATTATTTCATGTTAGCTCTGTTCATACGCATCTGTAAGAAAATTGTTTTGTTCACCTCTAACCACTAGAAAAACTTTTGATTTGATTCATGTAACAGGGAAATTCTACAAACGTATTAAACACAGTTTTTCATGCCATACATATATACCCAGTTTTAAAAACTGCATCAGAAAAACATGACTTCAGGGTTTCATAACCCTGAAATAACTTGGGGTACGTTGCTGGTTTTAACCACCACTGGGAGCTAAACTCCAAATAGCTGCTCCCTTTCACTCTGCCCCTTCCAATAATGGAGGAACAATAAGGAGAGTTTATAAATTGGAATAATAATTTATAAAAATCACAATGATCACAGCAGTATTAATAGCAAAAAGTCATAAAGTCATAAAGTTGATGTCATAAAATTTATGACATCATTTTGCGGATATTAAGTCTCTCTCACTTAAAAAAAGTTGATTGTAAGAAAATAAGAAAGAAATCTCCTACAAGGCCATTAAATGGAAAAACACAATTTTTCTCTCAGAAAAAAAAATCATGACTGCCAATCTGTAGACCGAAATTATTAGACCTGAGAAATAATTCCTGATTTCTTCTTGAACACATTCACTCTTCCCCAGGCATTTGATGTGAGGTATGATCAGGGACTAAAGTAGATGGACATTTAATCCGATATGGTAATGGCTTTTTTCACATGTTACATCTTTTATCAGCAAGACAGGTGAAAAAGGAGTCCAGATCATTCCCAGTGGAAAGATAAACAATATGTGCTTCTACATCCTGCTCCATCATATAACAGTAAGAACACTGATAGGTTTGACCAAAGACAAAGAGAAGAAAGATTTTGACTCATCCAAGCAGCTGAAGAGCCAAGTATGTGGGTGAGCTCTGAAAACGAGTTGTTTATAGAAGGATGTCATTATAACATGCAGAGTATCCATTGATGAAGCACCCCTGCTGGGTTGGGGTAGGAAATTGGTTTTCCACTCTCCCACTGCAGAGATGTGTCATTGTTTTGCATCAATATTCTTGTGTTTGAGCTATCTAGGTTGGGGGCTGATGAAAAACAAAGGACTGCTAATCGGTGTTCTTAAAATGCAATGAAATAAATAATGACAAATTGACAGAAACAGTTGGAGGTCCTTTGTATTGTTCTTGGCTAAGAATTTGGTTATGAAAGGAAAGCCAAGTTAAGAAAGGAAAATAAAATATTTTCCCAACAATGTTAAACTGTTTAAGAGCATCTAGAGACTAAATATTAGACATAGATACAGAAATAACTGAACACTGATTAAGTCCATGTGGAATATTCAGAAGCTTAGAGTTAGAACAAGCATCTTCTATTAAAATTTATAATTTGTATATAAATCTCATTTCCACATTTGCTTTACATTTAAGGATAGTTTAGAAAAAGCATTCAGAAATGTGGTGAATTATAATGCTGCACATATCTTATAATGTCTTCATGCTCAGCAGGAGACAAGGAATTTGCAGAAGAATTACTAATGCAAGATAATTGAGAGGTAATAAATCCTAAAACTTTTGGAAAATGTGCATCTGTAAAAGTATCTTAAATAACTTTTCCAAATCCAAATAAACCCGGTTTACAAGGGCATTACTTTCTCATGCATAATAAAAAGACTAACTAGGGTATTACTTTACTGGAAGGATATTGCTAGATTGCTATTATGTTATTATTACTATTACTATATATTGATACCAATGCAAGCAGTATGCTATATTATGTCAAGAATAAAATTAAGCATGTCATTATTTCCGGAGTTCATTATTATAATTATTATTACTATTATNTATTATTACTATTATTATTACTACTAATACATCAACAGCAAAAATTGTACTGCTATTTCTCTAAAGATCAAATTCTATTTGATAGAGATCAAAATAATGCTTTTAGAAAACCATGACTTTTCAAAAGTTAGATAAAAAATATGTTGTATTTGAGGAATTTGATTTTTTTCTATAATCAATTACATTTTATTGCTGGTTTTGGTTGTGCTTAATTAAGAGAATTCTTCCAACTCTTCACCATGTCTAATGATTACATATTTTTCTGCTTCATATGTTGTCTTTTCTTTCCAGCTTAGGAGCTGCTTTATCAGCTCTGTGCATTCAAAACACAGTTCTAATTAAAACCTTAAAAAATTACCTAAAATTGTCTACCACCAGATGAATGCAGTCATATAAAGTGTTTCTTTAGTGGTGCCTTCCTCATTACCTTACTAATTTTCTCTAATAATAGTCAAATACTATTCAAATAACATGCAAAGATCAGTCTCTAGAGTTGGCAATTTTTAATGCCATTTCACCTTCTAATTCTGCTCTGCAGGAAGGAAAGGATAAAATAGTTACCTTCCAACAGACAGTGCAATTCCACTTGCATGTCTGTGCATACCAAATCTCCAACTCCATTCTTTTAACAACTTACTGACTTACTGGTGAAGTTGTATTTCCCCAACATTGTCAACCGATGCAGCCAACGAGAATGAAAATGTCCTTCCCCACCCTTTTGTTTAACACTGCCCCCCATCTTTCCTTCAATGAAAAGTGCTCTCCACTTCCATATAAGTCACATGCCATGTGATGGCGCCCAGGAGGCAAAAGGAAAACGGTGAACTCTACAAAACCACTATAAAAACTAATTACATTTTTGAAGGGATAATAATTAGTAGAATCTGGAGCCTATCTGACATTTGAGCCTGGAATATGAGTCAACAACAGAATAAAGGAAAAACAGTTACAATCTAGCACCAGAGTAGATAATGAGAGTCAGTATTGCTTTAGGCTTTCTATTTCTTTACTTTGGTAGCTACATATGGACTTGGGACAAAAATTGTAGGAATCTGTTTTTAAAATTCTTGCCTAAAGCAATTTCATGTGTGTGATATACTGTTCGCTAACAGTGATCTACTTCCTCAGTTTGAAATTTTTGGTTTCCATGAGTTTGACATTTTACCAGTTAGAATATAACCCACTCAAAAAGCAAAGTATTTGACTGGTCGGAAAATTATATGGGATAGAATAATAAGCAGTGATTTTGGAATGGTCAGATCTGATCAGGTCAAAAAGCAAATATATATTAAAGTTGGATGACACGTTTAAAAAAAAGAAAAAGAAAAAAATACTTTTATGTTCAAGACAAATGCTTATTTTAGTTTTCATTTGTGCTTGAAGCACAAATGGGCACTTTTTTACCACTTTTTTTTTTTAATGGGGGCCAATTGAACCAATAAGAGTGAGGTACATCTGGAACATGCACAGCTCATCTGCAATTGTATGCAGAATGTTCCTCCAACAGAAAAGTTGAACTAAAATTTTGAAATCAATTTTAAATGGAAATCTTTCAAGTGACATTTGCGTAATGCTTTTTCAGTCAGAATTTGAGGTGGCTAAATATGTCAGTAATCTGATATTGATTGCTGCTTAATAGCAGCAATGGAAATAGATGGAATGGAAAACATGGGACCCACATTTTTTTGGCTGTTAGAGCTCTAGCCCTATAATGCAATTGCAATGAATGAAAATCTCTTGGATCAGTGTTAGGTAGAATTGCTTATCTTCTAGAAACCCTGTAACAATTGTACAAATAGATTTGTACACAAAAGCTAAATTCTGTGTAATTATGAATATGTTTATTTTCTAATCTGTGCTTGTTAAATCAGTCTGTATGTGTGTAGCAATGGGGTAGGATTTACCTTCATCCGAACAGGCAGCATGCTGTACTAGATATGGGTTCCAAAATCAGTTTCATAAATTTAGAGGTAAAACAAGGCAAGGGGAAAAAAAAAAAAAACCACAATCAAAACATGCCAAAAATAAACCTCTATAAGCAAACTACCAAAAATTATTGCTTTGGGAGTTATTGGGTTAAGGAAATGTGACATTTGAAAAAATTAACAGAGAGAGAGATCCAGTTATATTCAGACCTGGACATAATCACCTCTGAAGAACAAGTTTTGGTTCAACCCATTTGGCAGTGGAGTTGCTTCTGTTTTGATATTGAACCCTGTGACAAGACATCACTTTCTTTAATTCACAGCTCCCTCACAAAAATGGTGCCAGTCAGAATGGTCAATTCACAAAAGATTCTATAGATAAGATTTTATTCTCACAAATGTCCTATAATTCCAGATCCTCTTCTACTTATTCGCTCTTTGAAATGTTACTGATCACCCCACTTAAGAAATTGAATGTCCTTGAGATAGGCTGAAAAATACTTGAAAATGTTTAAATCTCTACTTGGTAGAAAAACACAATTCAAATATCCAGAAAAAGGGAGAGGGATGAAAATCATGAGCAGCCAAGGATGTTTTCCAAAACAAATGAAAAAGGAAGTTTGAAATAATAAAACTTATTTTAGAAGTTTTGTGTGGTGAAATATCTCATCTGCAGTGAACACTGAGGAAAATATAGCACATAGAGGAGGAAATTAAACTACTATAAAAATTGCAGAGAAGCAATTTTCTCAGTTGTCTTCCATTAAGATTATTTATTTCATAGAGTAAATTGGCTGTATTTTTTCTACAAATTTTAGAATTACTTTGTCAGGTTAAAAAAAACCTCATTCTTTTAATCAGAAAGATAAAATTGAGAACACACTTGTCTGTAAATATAAGGAGGAAACTACTTTAGGGTATGTGCTAAGTCTTTTGGTCTGTTTAAGTCAAGTCTCATCTGCTATTCACATTTAACGCATTTATGTACAGCCTAACAGAAAATGTACATTTCTATAGCAGTTTCTTTCTATCTAAACAGATATGAGATAATTTACACTTGTATAGTGTAAGGACATCCACTGGATCAGATTTTCACAGTGTTATGCCACATTGTTTCACTGGTTGCCTCTGCTCAGGCTAAATGTTCCAGGCACTTCAGTTTTGTTCCATTTTTATTCTTTCTAGAAAAAAAATGTTGGTCATGGTAGTTTTTTAAAAAAGATGGGGAAAAATAATTTAATAATGATAAATAACTTTATTAATTTCCAAATTTTAATAATTGTGTCCAGCTCTGAGGTCCTCAGAACAAGAAAGACAAGGACCTGTTGGAGCCAGTCCAGAGGGCCCTGAAGATGATTAAAGAGATGGAGCACCTCTCCTATGAAGACAGACTGAGGGAGCTGGTATTGTTCAGCCTGGAGAAGACTCTGGGCAGATCGTATTGAGGCTCTCCAGCATCTGAAGGGGCCTACAAGAGTGTCAGAGGGAGTTTTTACAATGTCATGTAGGGATAGAGTATGGGAGAATAGCTTTAAACTGAAATAGGAGAGTTTAGATTTGGTATTAAGAAAAAATCTTCCTAATTAGGAGAAACTCTTTACTGTGAGAATGGTAAGGCACTGGAAGAGGTTGCCCAGAGAAGTCGTGGATGCCTTGTTCCTGCAAGTGCTCAAGGCCAGCTTGGCTGGAGCCCTGAGCAACCTGATCTTGTGAAAGGTGTCCCTGCCCATTACAGGGGTGTTGGAACTAGATGATCCTTAAGGTCCCTTCCAACCCAGACAATTCTATGATTCAAGTAAAATTAGGAACAAGAGAAAAAGGTCAAAATGCCACCTTGTTGAGAATTTTAAATTCAGATCTAAAATTCACAAGTTGCAACCTTCCATCTAAGCTTTGTGATGGGGACTAAAACAAGCTATTGGGTTTTATGAAGAATCAGTAATACTAAAAATATGTGGTTCTCCTTCTGAATGGTGATAAAATACAGACAAAACTTTAAAGTAAACTCAAAAGATCAAGAATCAATGAAATTAATAACTTGCACCCCTGTGCGCTATTCTCTCACATCTAAGGAGATGGAGGATTTCTTTGTGTTAGGGTGCAATAGTCAAAATGGATGTACTAGAGACAAAGTCAAGGTAGACTAGCACCATAGAACTGCCTAAAATACCAAGTAACTAATAACAGGGCAGGAGAGGTTCCTACTCATTGCTGCTAAGTGCCAAGTATAGGTTTGTAGTTCCTAAAATAAGGAAAATGCGGTTTGTGATTTGTTTATAAGTCACTATACAGTAGCAAGTTATCTCTTCTGCCACAAGGTTCATCGTGCACAGCTAGGCTAGATGGACTAGTCTAGCTAGCTAGACCTCTTTGGGAGCATCTTCAGTGTAAGACAGAATTTACACAGCATTTAAACTCACTGCGTCCAAAATGCTAAACTCAGCATACTCCTAATTAATGCCATAATTCACATCTATTCATTTCCACTTAGGTTTTTTTCTCTCTACCACATAGCTGAGAAAACAGGCAGTTGGGTTCTTTCATCCTTGTTTTGCATACTTGTGTAGAAACAAAACAGACTTTACAAATTTTTAGTCATTTTAATTTGATTCATAAATACATCTCTGTCATATGTTGGTAGAGTTTAATTAAAGTCAGTCATGGTTTTCTGACAAATATTGATGAATAAAATACTGAATAAAGCCTTCTTTAAAAGCATTGTTTTAAAAAAGCACTCAAGTGATTTACACCACTAACTGTTTTATTTTTTTAATATTAATCTCTGAATACTTTCTCCTGTTCTTCTAAAGTTGAAGGAGAGCGAAAACTTCTCAAGACAATAAATCAGATTTCCCAAGGCTGGTCTTCTGCTCTGAACCACTCCTTTGTGGAGGTTTTTATTCACCACTGGCCATAGATTAAATTTCTTGTCTTTCAAAACAGTCTTTCCAAATGCACCACCCTGGTATTGCTGCTATTAAAATCAATGGAATTTTTAGACCAATGCTGAATACTTCTGGAAATCATACTTCTTGTGTGAAAGCTATTTCTTTTGCATGCATTCACAGGACCTCCTGAGATAACATCATATCCTCTTCACTTTCCTGATGTCTCTGCATCATGTAACAGTCTTCCACTATATTCCATAAATTTCCAAAGTCATGTTTACAAGTTCCTTACGAAAATTCTTTCTCATGGCTAGTGTCATTGTCAAACTCAATTCTCCTGAGGAAGAGGACTCAGAGCATGAAGTAGTGTGTGTATGCTCTTCAGTAGTCCCTGAAGTAAAAGCTTAGGATGAGAGAAAACCTAAAGACTGAGGTAGATAAGACACGGTATGGATCTACCAGTAGATCTTAACTACTGATCAATAAAGAGAATTCAATGTTCAATAGGAATTTAATAATTACCTGATTTATCTGAAGTTCCACCAAAAGATATGAATCAACTAATCCTGATAATGATAAATACATGAAAAACATTTGCAGGTCAGTGCTATATCAAACCGTGCAGCCTCTATTGGAAAGCAGAAATCAGTTTTGCAGACATGAATTAGACTGTGATTTCAGTTGGTCTCATGCCAATCCAGTTACTTCTGTTAAAATCCCTAAGCTGTCTGAAAATACCCATGAAGTCTTCAGCTATGACAAAATGTGACATTATGAAAATGGCTGAACTATAATCAACTTAAGCCCAGAAGCTGCTCTGCTGCAAATTGCTCCTTATTTTATTATGGAAAAACTAAATCTCACCCTAACATTCTATGTAATGGAAAATATGAATGAAAATAAAGAAAATCAGTGTGATGTTATTTCTGTTGTTATACTGTAAGATCATTCACTGAGGATAGTTTCTCTACATACTTTGAGATGAAACAAGAAGGCTCCAGCACCAGTAGCTCTAGCTCAAATTACACATCTGGAACTGCTTAGTAATGTATATGTAAAAATTATTTTGATAGACAACACAATATAATCCCACTCAGACAGCATTATGCTCCTAAGTAATGTTACTGGCTCAACTCAATAATTCTAAAACTATTGCTAGATATAGATTTTCTACTGCTTTTTTTGCTCTGTTTCATAGTTAAGTTAAGCTTTTAGTTAAAGACTGGAGGCATTGATTCCATGGAAGGACAGCTGTAACATAAAAAGTACTTTCTTTTGCAGATTAATTCCTCCTGCTGTTTTATGAATAGCTGATGTCTCAGTATAACAGAGAAATCCAAGCTGTAGCAATTAGACATGACAGAACATTTTCCACATACTGTTTTGTCTAATGAACTGTCAGAAAGTGCAGTTTCTCTGAGTTTTAATTACTGCACCACCCACAGTTTGGACAAGTTCACCTACCTCTTCTGTCTCAGACTTAATTCATTTTCTCAGATGTGTCCTTATCAAAAGTGAGGGGGCCCAGTTTGTACTTTTGCTGAACAGTGAAATGCAACAGAAAGGAACATTATGGTAAGCAGCATCTTTCAGACCAGCCATTCTTTTTCATTTAGAAAGAAGATTCATCTGGATACCTATAGACCAAATTCTCTGTGTTCACTAATCAATGCGAGTTCAGTCATCAAATTAAGCTTAAACTTTACTTGACAAAAGCTGAGAATTCCACTATATCTTGAATAATCTAGCAGGTTGAAAACAGTCTTAATACTCTCCCTATCTATGATTGCAAGCAAATTCTCCTCAAGCATTTGCTGTATTTCATAAAGCTTTATTTCAGCTACTAAAGAATAGGTATTTTGTTGTGACTATAGCTCAACATACATTAGAGATGAAATCTGGCAAGTGTGGGAAATAAAATTCTTTAGGTAAAATGTTATCCCACAAATCTGAAATAAAAAGTTCTTTGCATTATACTTTCACAGAAAATTTTCCTTATTTTCTCTTTCTCTGATTGTTATTTTATTAAGAGCATTCTCATCAAGACAAAAAACATGGGATTTTGTATTCCTTTTGCCACCTATAAAAACCTTGCTTGATATGAAGGATATTTTTTATAATAATGTTATAACACATACGAGAAGAACATAACAATGTTGAAACAAGGCATCTGTATATGTAAGATAGAACCATAAACTGTGTATTTTTTTGGCAACTACAATGCCACAAAAGACATGAGACAAAAAAAAAAAAATAGCTCCTAAATAAAACCTTCATTCAGAACAAAGGAATCCTCTGGAATTCTCCCTCAGCATATGGTTTAATTTTAAGACTAAACTCAGGGCAGGTTCAGTGAAAAACTTCACACTAAATGATGTGTAGACACTTACTTACAGATAGCCACAAGTTAAAGAACATTTGGGGAAAACCTGTGAAGCTCAGCTTTCCACATTCACAGCAAGACTAATTATTCTCCAGAGTGGAATGACCAGTGATCCTGAGACAAACTAAAACAAATTAAAACTTTAAACAGGAAGATTAGGAGAGTGTGCTTTCTACAAGAGTATTTCAGGACTGTGGAACCCTCTCCAGAATTTCTTTATGGAGAAACATCTGCATCTCCTCAGACAAAAATTCCAAACAATGACAGATGTGAATGTGTGTGTTTTCAGATGAGTGGGAGAGTTGCATAGAGCTGGAATACACAATTGTAGTTGGTCATGGAGAGAAGGATGGGCAGCAAAATCAATATACAGGGACTCAAGAGGAGCCCAGGAATTCCACAGATAAACCAATGCATTGAAGTAAATCAGAATTCAGGTTCTCATGCCTGCCTGAACCAACCTCTTAAGCTGTATGAAAGAGTGAAAAAATTAAACTGCTCTCTTCAGACTATACCAATTAATGTTTGCTGAGAATGCCTGCCATAGGGAAAGAAAAAAAAAAAACCACTTGGTGGCAGGAATACTGTGTAATAAGGCTTATCCTGCTTCATTTTTTGTGTTTTAAAAATTATTGCTAAGAACATAGGAGAATAAGAGGATTTGAAAAACAGTGCTTAAAGATGTATAGTTTCACAGCTGCTGTGAAATGACCATTTTATGGATAGAATATAATATTTGGATGGGAGATCATATATCTGATATAAATTGCCAGAGGTGCTCAGATGCTATCTCATGTTCAGGATGCAACCTTGTATTTCTGCAGATATGGACCTTCTAATGTTCCAACAAAGCAAACACTAACCCATCTCATCCTGAAAAAGGAGATGTTCCCTACACTGCTTTCCTTTCATTTGGGACCAGTGTGATTATCTACTGAGGAGGGAAATCTAATTTAAGTATTGTTTCTAAAGAGGCACTAGTTCTATGACATCAGATTTAATGAAGCCAGAGATGTTTAAAGCAATAACATAAAAAAAAACTTTATTGTTTGTTATTTCTGTTTGAAAAAATATCCATTAAATTCTCAGTAAAATAAAAGTCAGAAGGTTTGAGTGCCAAAATAGCTCTCTTGCTCAAGACAGACTAGTAAAAGGTGAATGGGATTAAAAGACGAAAATTATGTGCACTACTAAGTGATCTTGGGCCTTTATTATGCATTATATACTGAAAGATGGAAACATTTGTTATAAGTTGTAAGCTATAAACCGCATAGATAGTCTTGATCAGCAGAATTCTTTATAGCTGAAGAAGAAAATTAATTCTGTAAACTATCTGCCAAACTGTGTTGTCAGCTACAGTAAATCTAGGCTAATCCCTCCATGAAAACTCTCAAAACTACATTACATTTTCAGTACTGCTCTATAATAGTACAGGTTCTGTGCTGATGTCCCATTGTGAATACAAATTAAATTGTCCTAAAAAAATTTTAAATTATGAAGTTATTAATTTTGATGCCAATATTTATATAAACACAAAGAAAGATTCATATTTCATTAATTCTGGTGGAAGAAGAAAAGAAGGAATTTACAGTGTTGTAGGGCAGAGGTCTTTTTGCATTAGTAGGAAATTTCTCATGATATTAAATTTTACACTTTTATATTCGAATGAACTATGCGACGTATTATTTTGTACTGCTAGTAAGAACTTTAACAAAATCTTACATATCTTCAGTTAGAAAGGAGCTGCTTTGTCTTTTCTTACTTTTTAACCTTCTGACAGGGTGGCTCCTCCAGAAATTAAAAACAGAGAAACAAAGAAGCTGACAGGTTGGTTGATAAAAGGAAAAGTAGACAATGGGAAAAAAAAAATTAAAATCAGAGCTACAGGTTTTCCAGGAAAAATTTAAACAGGATTAGGAGCCATTTTACCAAGACAAAACAATCCTGTCTTTTAGACTGATGCAACAGGTCTGTTCATCCTTCAGCCCATATTAATACTGAGGGTAGTCCTAACCCAGATGCAGCACTCTGTACTTGGAGTTGTTGAACTTCATGAGGTCCTCGTGGGCCCACTTCTCAAGCTTGTACAGCTTCCCCTGGATGGTATCTGGTTTCTCTGGGTTGTCAATTGCACCCCTCAGTGTTGTGCCATCTGCAACTCACTGAAGGAGCACTTGATCTTACTGTCTATGTCATTGATTAAGATATTCAAGAGCACTGGTCCCAAGACAGAGGCCTGAAGGACCAGGTTACATCAACAGTTCAAGTGGATGCTGGGTACAAATTATGCCCCTCAGGGGTTTGCTCATTTTTAAGGAATGCTTCATTAAAACATGAAAAAGCTTTTTAATTAACCAAGGCACTTGACCCAGTCTTCAGTAAAATCAGTAGGGTTTCATGCTCTGCTCATCTCACTCCAGGAGCAGGTAAATTGTCTAAACATGTGAACTTAGAATGATATTTCAAATCTTCGGTGTGTCAGACATTCACATAGGAGCAGAAGATGTGACAGGACCAAGAGACACCCTTACTCTTCTACAGATGGGAGCCAGGTAAGAGACCTGCGTCACTTAACATGGCTTAGCTACCTGTAGTTACAGCATCAAATTCCCACTGCCTCTAGAAGTCTGTGAGATACAGTTTTCTCTGTTGTCATCTAGGAGTGGAAATGGATGGAGAAGCCATATGATATTGATATTCAATGCTCATGGAGGAAACCAAACCAAAGCCAAAACAAACATAAAACCTTTGTGCTTCTCTTGAGTAACTGCCTTTGAGAGTTTTCATATTCTTTGCTAGCCATTCATTTTCAAACCATATTGGGCAATGCTTTGTAAAAGAAGTGTACACAGTATCTGATAGATGTAATGACTAATTTTACATAGATTGTGCAACTATATGATCACATAGCATAGAAGCATTTTGTTTTATAGATGAACAAGCATAAAAACAGTTATTTTATGGAGATTTTAAAGATAGAGTTCGGAAGAAGTTTTGGAAGTTGTTTTCAGTAAATGCCATGATTTCAAATTCCACTTGAGGAAAAGAAGCAGCATTCTAAATCAGATTCAAATAATTTTTAAGTGAGAGTTTTTCAAAGTTTAGAGCGGAAATGAAACAGAGCTACAGTTGGAGGATGAGGCCACAATGAATTCTTCCCATAGCAAGAACTTAGGTTTGGATTTCTGCCATCTCCCTCTCTGACTGATGGGGGTTTTTTGTGATTTCAGCAGTGTGTGAAACAAAAAAAAATAAATAAATTTTAAAAAACCCCAGATCTTCAAGAGCACACTCGAATCAGGGATTTTATTTGACATAGACTAAAATTTAAAAATATTGACAGTGGAATCTTAATATTAGTTGGGAATATCCAAGTTTCCTTTGTTCAGACTACATGAAGGAACTGCTTTCCTGACCAAGAGTAGTCTTCTGATGTTTTGTTTCTGACTCAGGGAACCAGGGTTCCACTGCTCTTGGCACTGCAGGTAAGAGGTCTTCCACATATGGGGCATGGCTATGCCTCATAAGGCAGCTAAGGAAACAGGGGCATAAAGGGGAAGAAAGAAGGGTGAAATGTGCAGTTCTGTGCAGTGGAAAACATTCACATCAGCTCCTATTTAAAGTGTTCATGGGAATTCCCTTGTATTTATTTTTTTGCTCCCTCCCCTGACTGAGGATCCATAAAGCCAACAGTGGGAGCTCTGAACAGTTGAAGGGAATCCAATTAGCTATTTTTTCTCATTTAATTTGACAATATAAGTGGTTTCATTGTTTATAATGTATGCATTTACAGATATACGTGTTTAACTTTCTGTCCCAGGGATGCCTTTGAAAAACTGTACTGGATTCTTTCTTTTTGGAGTTTGGTTTTATCATGTTTTCTGTTTGTTAACTTTTTTTGCCCCCAGTAGTTTGCCTTTCTTATTTCTGGTATGGAAATATTTTGGATCATACAATGCACTAGCACTGAATAGTCTTTCTGACCTTGAGTGTTAAAATCTAGTAAGATTCTGATTACAAGATATTTTTAAGTTAGTCACGAATTAGGGGAGAGCAGTGCTAATCAGTTACCATTACAAAGCAAATTCTGCCCTCTGACCTCTTGTTATAAGAATATAATCACAGCACCTGCCCAGTTTTTATGACTGACCTTTTTCATATCTATACCTGGTTCAATTAATTGGACATCACAATTTCAGAAAATTTCTATATGTCTTACTGGGTTTTTATGACAAGCTCTTGGTTTAATTAAATTAAGATGGCCGTATTTGTCATGTTCTATTTACTTTGCAATGCTTAACTAACTTGATAGAGAAATAACATCTGCATGAAAAGTATCTGTGTGAAAGATAGTTATACTTCTCTATATTCTATTATTGTGTAGATATGATTTTTGAGGGGAAGCCTGCTATTAATTCTCATCTTTCAATATGGGACAGATTGAGATTTATCTGTGTTCAAAAATCTTTAGTCTATTTAAGCATTGGCAGACAGCCATTCTGAGATTTATTCCTGGTGACATGGTGTTGCTTTTTAGAACACACAGGATTACTTCTGAAGTGAACAGGGAACAATGAAAGCATTAAATTGTTAAGCTTTGCCTGTTACTAAACATGGTTATTTGGCCCCATGCTTGGGAAATAACCAGAATTTTTTTTTAACCAAAGAAGTGCCAGCATCATTCATTTATATGCAAAAGGAGGGGGTAAAAAAGGCTTGGAATAGTCTAGGGACAAGTTACAGGTGCAGTGTGTCGCATACACAGCTGTAAATCTCTTTGGTTGCTTCATATATGGGTATAAAGTTTGATTTTATAAAGATATCACACTGATCATCCTTTGGCCTTAATCTGGGTATTTCCAGAGCTGGCAGAGTGAGCCAGTGTAATTCTAGCTAAGGACAAATTCATCTCAGTGGGAGCTGCAGCAATAGTATGCACTATAGATAAAGAACATGAGAACATATGAAATATATTGCTAAATCGAATTTTATGTGACTTTTACAGTTTTTAAGTACTATCAAATGAAAAAATCTCATATGAATGTTCAAGGAAAATGAATAACAAAGACTGGAAGCATCATGCAGTGAACTGAGTTACTAGGCAAATTAAAGCTGGCAAATTCATTTTTTTCTAGAAGCAAAAGTACCTCTTGCTACCTAAAAATATTAGTTAAAGTACTACCAGGAAAATTCATTGCTAATTAATTGCACAGAATGAAACTTCAGACCTTTAAAATGATAGCATAACTCATCTTGAAATGATGAAATAAATTTCAAAATAAATAAATTCTCTATTGAGTTCCAAGTCTTAGTTAAAATTTACTTGTACTGAGAAATAATTTATCATCAGCCAATCTCTGTATCAAAGGACATTTCTGTGTTCAAAACTGAACTAATTACTGAAGCCACTGACAGCAAGAACTTGTATTTCTTTGCATTTCTTCACCAGTGAGTGTGGGCATTTATTTCACTTTTCAATGGTCTGGCATTCAAACAAAAATTTAAGCTGCAAATGTTTTTGCACTTCTTTTAGTGCCCTGTTTTCACCAGACAGAAGATTCTGCTATATACCTCACAAAAAAAAGAAAAAAAAAAAGGAAAAAACTTGCTCTTTCCCACCTCAATTTTTTTTCTGCTGAGATATATATGGTTGTATGTTGTGGCTGATGTATTTTGTAACTGACATTCATATAGATTTATTAGGCACAAGGGGACTAGTTCATTGGTAAACCTTGCTTTATGCATGGATTTATTGATCATAGAGCTCATTCAGCATATAAATATAGAATTGCTGCAGCATTGATTTCTCTAAAATGCAAGGAAACCTCCCCCTTTGTGCTTAAGTAGCCATCTGAGGCCACACAGGAACAGCCATGGTGTGGTTAAGTCTCTCATTTTTCCAGCCTTGAAGAGTCAGCCTGTGCTAAATGGCTGATGCCTTTGTCTCCCTGTGATGGATTAAACAGACACTCGATGCTGGGAGCCTGTGGAGGGTGCTTTAGTAGGCTAAAGCCCTCACATTCTCACCCATGCCACAGGTAGCTTGACAGAAGGCTAGAAGCACAAAGATTTAGGTGCACCTTCAGGATGTGAACATATTATCCGTCTCAGGAGAGAAATGCAGTAAGAATATAATACTTCCTAGAACAGCACCAGGTCAGCCAGCTTGGCCTTGAGTGTTATGGTGAAATCTTAACCGCAGTGAGTGCAGAAGGAATGCTTTCAAAAATAAACCAATAATAGACACTGGGTTCAGTAGAGGAGCTGATCCTGGTTTCCTCATCTCGAGAGATCTTTTTCCTTTGTATGTAATTGCATACAGTAGATTGTACTGCCAATTTGCAGCTCCCCTCCCTTCCTCTAATACTGATCTGCAGTACTTGTTTTTCAAGAGGGTGGCTTCCCTCTTTCATACAGTCTATCACTGTCCTTTCCAACATCTTTCATCATAAGTTCTAACAACTGCCTGAAAATAGACCTGTCTACTCCCATGTGTCAGACAGCACATCAAGACAGACAGAGATTTTTAAGAGAAGAAAAGAAAAAACACTGAAGAAAAGGAATGCTACAGATCTGGATGAATCCATTTAGTCAGCTCATTAAGTTCTTGTTAAATCTCTTCAGGGAAGAGATTAACCTCTTCAGAAATCACAGCTGAAGAGTCAGAATTACTATTACTTTCGTTAGAGAATCAAGCAAAGGGATTAGAGGACTATAGATGTTGCCCTCCCAGATCCAGTTAATGACCCATCTACTGAACTTCCCAAATAGTTAGAAGCAAAGCCCCCATAGTGCTGGAAATTTTTAAATGGAATGTTCATAAAAATTTTGGTCCCTTAAAATTAATTTCTTTCCAGAAAAAGAATCTTCCCAACGTGATGTGACAGAAGTGAATTTATCAACACTCTTTTCCAGGAGATCTGTACAAGCCTCATACAGAAATAACAAGGTGCAGTAGGTGGTAAAGAAATATTACCTGAAATGACAAGAGAAGATTTGGACTTGTAAAGTTTTCTTCTTGAACAAGAATTTAGGGTAGCCAGCTGTTGCTGTATAATTTCTTATGTCTGGTTTTAATTTCCCTGGGATTTAATTGTTATGGTCAGACCCACTGAACATTGCAAATCATTTTGTTTTATCCAGAAAACTTGTATCATATCCAAAGGAATTCAAAGTAATTTTATTACTTTATGGACTCAGCTTCACATCACCAGCAGAGATGAGATCAGTGCTGGACCAAAGTTCTAAGAGGAAGGCAGTGGACATGTGAGATATAGTGAAATGTACCCAGATGTCTTCACTGAGACTTACGTTATGAACAAAGCCTCCATCACCCTAAATTGAGAGATCAGTAATCATTTAACACTAGTCAGCCATCTGAAAATTAAAATTCTGTGTAAACTGTCAACACATGGGACTATGGTGTTTGTTAATTGTCCCACCTTTGACAACAGCTAGCATTTCATTTTGCAGAGCCAAAAAAACCCCTCAGATTTTCAATAGATAGATTTCAGACTTCTCTGGAGCTAAAGGTAAAGAAACAAATCATTGTTAAGTTTAGATAATGATTTATCTTTGATTGCTAATTTTAAATAAAGTTGAGTCCTGACATGTTGAGTCCTGTATGAGTGACCACAAAGGGAGGGGATGAAACTCACAGATTTTGAAAGCAAAGGAAGTGTCCCAACAACCCTCCCTTTCCTCCCTCCCCTTTTCTGCCATAGAAATGCTCATTGAAACACAACCACATAAAACATAAAAAATCACTTTTAAATAAATTCCTTTCAAATGATATGAATCCTGATTCTAAAGTCCCTAATGGCAAGTGCCATCACTCTTGATGTTTGGTGTTTAGCTGCATTGCTACTCCTATGCTGCTAAGATATGTCATCTCATTTCCAAGTTTAATGTTTTGTAACTTTGACTTCCAGCAACAGTATTTTTTCATATCTTTATCATCTTGAAAAGTCCTCCAACAGTAAACAGGTCATCTTTCATCCTCCTTTCTTATGAATAGAAAACTTACACCAGTCTGAATTTGAATAATGCTGTGAGCATCCTTTGAATACTCATTGTATTTTAATGTTCTTCAATACTGAGCAATAGACCTGGACATAATGTTGCATAGAAAGGAAAGATAATTTCCCTCCTCACATCCAAATTTACAATTAATTTAATGCCAAGTTTGAATAAGTATTCTTGCTGTCAATATTACAAAAATATTTTCTCAAAATTCTTCATTTTACTTACTTCAAAAATATAACTTTTTCTCAGTTAAAGATAATCTGTTTCATAATTTTTTAAATTCAGAAAATACTACAAAATTAATCCCTTAATAACATCTTTTGTTGTTGTGTGAAACAATTTTTTTTGTTACAGTTATTTCTCTATCATGCACAATGATAAATTTCCAGCTATTAAAGCCCTTTTACAACCCTCTACATACTGACTTGTTGCTATTTTTATTCTAAAAATTACAATATATGATCCTACTATAGGAAATGTATGTACATACATAGAAATATAGACAGCAATATAGGAATGCCATACTGTACATTTCCTCATGTATATTTTAAAGTGTAATTTTAAGATATAGAGATTAAAGAAATAGAATGTGTTCTTAACATTATGAAGGTTCTGCCTGGAACAAATATATTTGATTCAAAGACTACAAGATGGTATGATTCCACAATCCGTCCTGGTCAGGGAATAGTAAGAGATTACCTTTAAATCCCCTATCTCCTTCATTCTTTCCAAATTAGCTGAGAGACAATGTAAATGCAGCCCTTCTTTCTGAAATCTTTGGGACTTTTTGGAAGTCAAAGTTTTCCTGAGAAAACATCTTCCATAATTCCAAATTTATGAGTATATTCACATATATACAGGTGAAAAGAACAGAACTAATATATCTAAAGAGTGATATTTATCTTCCCTAACTTAGTATTCTAAAAGTTAGCCACCTGATCTAAATTGACTGGGTAGGGTATACCACCCAAAAGACAGGCCTGAATCCAATTTATTAATTCACACCACCACCTCCTATTACCATTACCATTACCATTACCATTACCATTACCATTACCATTACCATTACTTCCCAGAATCTTTGCTTCTCAAGGTGCCCAAAGGAGCTGAGCAGCTGCCCAGCCCTGAGGCAGCTGCATGTCAGTGTGCACATCCCCACACTGCTCTCCGAGGGTGGAAGGGAGAGTGAAACAGGGTCATCACCAGGTGTGTTCTGCAAACAGCTAGTCCCACTGCAAGGGTCACCAGTTGCCAGCTGTTCCCCAGCTGTTGGACACGCTCAGTTGCCAATTTGCTGATAATCCTCCTTTTCACAGTTCAGATGATCCAACGTGGATTTTTGGGATGAGCTATTTAAAATGTCTAATCCTCTTTTGAGTGAAACACATTAGGGATCCCCAGGGTTGGGGAAAATAAGATGGTTTAATTTAGATGGTTTAAAAAAGTAAATCCTGGGTAACTTAAAACATTTTGACCAGAAAGGCGTGCAAGACAGTACAGTTAAGTGACCATTCACTGTTACACATTCATTTTAGTTGCAAATTAGACAGAATAAAGCCTGCGGTCTGTACTAAAGTAACATTGGCAATGCACGTCACCTGGGAACTCCTCATCTCTCTGGTCTTACAGAGGTCAAACATTTATTGGAGCACTCAGGCACAGAGCTGACACTCACAGAATTTCAGGGTTTATTCGCTATTAGCCATATTGAAATGTGCCTCCTTGCTGTAAACCTGTGGCCTTTATAAACCTCATGAAAATTAAGGAAGTCTGGCATCATGTAACTTTGTAGGTCTCATCTGGATTCTCTTGTGTCTCTTGTTTCTAGTGCAATCAAGGTATTTCCAACCCCTCCCTAACACATGGGCCCTCAGGTGTCAGATTAGACACTCTCCTCAACATATGGTGCCAGTAAGGTCTTCCTTTCCTCCTCTGGAGTCCTTTTACTATATTATTCAGATCTTTGACATATTGAAGATCATCACATCCTCTTGCTGATTTGATCAAAAAGCTTTGGGATGTTCTAGGTGTGGATATTCTTACATATATAAATACAAAAAGAAATAATGACATTTCATTGTCTTATGAAATTCCTGATGTGTCACCACAAAAATAGAATTCACTCAAAGCAAGAATTTAAGTTGTTTACATGAAAGTGCTAAAAAAAGTACACGATCCTTTCAACTACCTTTAATCTTTGTGTGTGTAGTACTTCTTGTAAATAATTAGTGTGTGGTTTGAACTTAAATATTATATAGACATCAACAAACTTATCAGAAATATCTCTGGGAGGAGTATTGTAAATTATGAAAGGAATTTAACCACGTTTTAGTTTTAAATTAACACACAATTGAACTATAGAATTTTAATGGTGTTATACCTCAAAAGCCTTTTGTTTCATAGAATTCAGGAAAGACAAGACTGTATTTTCCTCATTGATTATATATAAATATAGAAGAACAGGTTAAACATATACATCCAAAATTAGATGAGAGGAGTCTCATACAGAATCCTAAAACCAAGCATTTTTTTAGTAAAATGTTTAAGAAAAAGATAATCTCTGAAGCACTTCTTATTTTAGTACAAAGTCATATGAGCATTTCGGTATCAATTGTGAAACTGATAATAAACTCTGAGAACCTTTGCTTTATTTCAAGTCTCTCTGTGTTTGTTATGCAGGCCAACATTTCCAATGGACACTTATATTCTGCCAAACCAGGTATCCACTCAGGACACGGGAGTTCTGATCATGTACCCTGCTGGTCCTTAGACCCTTTGTCCTATAGGGTGCTCTGCTTAGCCCTCTCAAAGACTGTTTCTATTTATTGCTCTGGAAATCCTTCACTATGAGGACTGATCCCAAAAGCCATCAGGGAAGATGATAGTAATAAAGAAACAGAGTTTGACTCTGTATGGAGCAGTAGGGCTATCCCCCAGATACACCTGTGTTGTGTTGCACAGGATCTTTTGCAGTACCACCCACCAATTTCATGCTTTAGGTGTATCACTGCTACATATTCTTACGTTACACCAGAAGCTTTGAATTTAGGAAAAAGAAAATGAAACGAAACAAAACAACACAACTGCAAAAAAATAGTCTGACCAGAGGGAAATCCCAGAAGAAAATTAAAAATTAGTTGCAAGACAACTTAGTATAGAGAAGGCTAGCTGTCAACAAAGGGCACACAAGCTTGTCTGTGCCTCTCAGCTTCTGAGCTAGAGGTATTTTCCTGGTGCTAATCTGTTTCTCAGCATAAAGGTGGGCATTGAAAATATGCCTGATAACACTGGTAAGGATGAAGACATCTACAATCACCTCCCCAGTACACAGGAAGCAACGCTGTGTAGGGAAGCCATACCTCAGGGCCAAGCCTGGATGTCTTCTCATGCTCCATCCTTCCACTCCAGTGGCTTCTAAACCCTCCCAAAGCAACTCCTGCTTTACGTTTCCTTCCAACAGGATGGTCCAAACCTGGGGGGAGGCACACACACCTTTGCTCACTGATCTTACATTATGTACCCAGATTATTCCCAGCTGGACCTTTGTGTTTCCTCATATTACAATGAACAGAGATTTCTCCTTCTTCTGGGAAGAAGACCTCTGTTCTCTTCTATTTTCTGTACAATAAGGGAAGCTCTTGTCTACAGTGCCTCTGAGCGAAAGCTTCAGGCCCATGGAGGATTGTAGATGATTGCCTAATGATCCTTTTCAGGGAGCAAACATATTTCGCTCTTCAGTGTTCTTTTCTTTACTGGCAGCAGAGGGAAAGGAGCTTGTACCAAACTGGGATAAATGCTATTCAATTCTATTGAATAGTGCTCTGATTCTATTCACTGGGAAAATTCATATCTGTGCAATAGATTGCACACACTTTAAATTAAGTTCTATAAAGTTCTAAAGTGTTATGGGGTTGTATGGGGATTTGGGGTTTTGTTTCTTTTTTTTTAACATTTAGGGTGGGGTTCTAATACTTGATGCTTGATCTAGCATATAATCATTTATTGTAATCAGGCTGTCAAATGCTTTCCTACGAGCTGCGGTAATTTGGGAAACCTTTCTATGCGCCATTTGTGGTCTCCAGCTGATATCATGCTATTAAATTGACATATTATTAAATTACAGTGTTTGGACGTGACTTTTGATGCTGGGCTACGTACTTTCCCATTCCACATCAGGGCAGCCCACATGGAGTTTTGTGCCTTGGCACTGAACTGTAGCGTCCTGACTTTACAGAAGGGTGTCATATGTGAGCTAGGCACTTGGGGAGACCACATTTAGAATGCACAGACAGAAGTAGTGCTAGCACTGTTCTCAGGCCTCAGAGATTTACAGCATATGGGGTCCTATAAAATGTAATGCTAAAAGAACCATCTGGAGAGCATCCAGTCAGGGAGGCAGCTCTCATGGAGATCTCTGCCTGGCACAAGCCAGAATCAAACTGTGCATACTAATGTCAACAGAATTTGTGGGTGTTTCTTTCTCTTTTTTTTGGTTGCAGTTGGTTTTGGGTTTTGGTTTTGTTTTCTTTGTATTTTTTGTTCGTTTTTTCTTAATTTATTCTATCATGCATTATTAACACAATTCCTAAATAATTATTTTTATTATATTTAAGACATTGAAAAAAAGAAAAGGTCTTTCAGCAGAGTAACTTGGCAGAGACATAAACAGCAGGGCAGGACATGAGCTATTTAAGCTAAATTGTAACAAGGGTACAGCTAAATGAGAGGCATCTGGGTGGAGCTTTTGAACAGATATGATAGGGAGAAAACGTATGCCTAAGATGTATTTCAGATGATGATGAAGAATTTTAAAAGGGACAATAGGAGCTATGGCCCTGCAATGACCCTGGTTCCTAATCATGTTTCTACACAAGCCAACTGGGAAGTGTTTAGTTGTACTTCTGCATAGTTAATTGTGCTTTTGACCTCTTTATTTAAAAAATAAAAGGCAGAGTAATGTAGTGATAAAACTGGAGATTCTTTTGTAGGGATTTACCAACTAATCACTTCACTGGTACCAGTTCTTCCTGTGTGGTATAGCACATATACTTCCCATTGCCTGGAGCAACTAGTTGCCTGGGAAAGATAAAACAGAATTACTTCTCTGAAATGAGCTATGCCCCTTTACATTTTGGAATAAACGCAAACTTCCAGTTGTTCTATAAAGTGGCTGAAGAGTATGGCAGAACTCATAAATCTTTCCTTTTTTCTTTTTTTTTCCTGCTTTCAAAATATCTAAACCACATGTGTTTCCACCAGGTCTACAGAACTTATTGGAGGTTAGTAAGAAAAAATTCTCTCGAGCATGCCTGGCCCGTCTCCACAGTGCAGAGGCAGAATGAGGAGAGGGAGAGAGGCTCTATTTTCACCCATCCATGCAGTGCTTGAGTAAAAATGTGCAGGATAAACTGTCCTGTTGAGACACTAGAGGAAAGCGGACACCTAACTAGTGTAGCTAAATCATGTGTGCTTAAGGAAAGGTACCTCACTGTGCAGTTTAGCAGAGCCTTCAAATACTGCACCTAGAAAACAGGGTTGTTCCAAAGCTTTCTAACACACAAACTGGCAGAATTTGGTTCACTGCCAGGAGCAAAAGTATATTCAAACTATACTATGCCAAAAAGATGTTTCTGGGGACAGTTTTCGTTTGCATCATACTTGTGAACTGCAATGTAATGTTACTTAAATGTTCACAGGTTGAATGTTTTACCAGCAGAAAACTAGAGAGCTCCACAATACCTTTCTGGTCCTTAAATCCTTTAACTCCTCTGTATCACCATATTTACAGAGCACAATACTCATTTCTAACCATTATTTGCTTGTTTAAGACCAGCTGCTTCCTAACCCAGAATGCCATTTAAACAAGTAATCCTAGCTCTCTGACAGCCTTACTATTTGCCCTTTCAGTAAACTTTTTTTCCCCTTCTGGTATGTGAGCACTTGCATTCTCCTCTGCAGTCCAGTTCAGCTCCCAGGTCCTCAAAAGGCTACTGCTTTGCTGTGAGGGTGTGATTGTAAAAAAACCTAGTTTTTATTAGCAGTAAACCTATTCACACCCCCAATCAACCCTGAAATTGATATTCTTCATCTGATCTGCATAGGTCATCTGGCAGGTCACTGCCTCTGTTACATTACACCAGTGTTTTTCCACTAAGCCAGTTAACAAGGTTAACTAGAAACGTGACAGACAGAAGAGAGAAGCTGGACACATGGCACAGATTATTTGGCTTAGAAACTAGCAGAGCTTTCTCTGTGGCAAGAATATATGAATAAATGATTTGTGACTCAGTCAAAATAATTTTAGTTTCTTTTTCTTTCTGAATGTCAAAACTCTAGAGAGACCAAATCATGTCATTCTCTACCCGCTCAAGTACAGCATACTGCTCTTGAAATAAACTGTTTGCCTTAAAGCGCAAAAAAAAAAAAAAAANAAAAAAAAAAAAAAAAAAAAAAAAAAAAACCCAACCAAAAAAAAACCCAGAAAAGCTATTTCTCTTGCTGGCAAGGCTTAAGACAAGAGTTTTATAAATTTAACTGCCAATATGCCATCTGCCTCTGCTGCTCCTTTGAGCCTAGCTCTTCTAATTGTGTCTTTAACAGATGACAAAACCCTTACATTCCTCTTGGGCACTGTAAAACAATAACAATTAAAACATGAATAATAATAATGAAGCACACACAGGGCAGTAAGCCTCCAGTCTGAATAGGCTGCTTTTTCTGCAGGAAGTCTGTGCACATTTTGTCTTGAGAGATGACATTAACAGGTGCTCCAGCCTGGAACTGAGGCCACCAACCTTGGAGGGCAAGTCTGCACAGTAAGTGACCCACTGCAGCAAACTCTATGTTCTGCATCACTTTATGTTTTTTAGTTTCTACTAACCAGAAGCAATTTTAGTAGGTTGGCCACCAACCAGTGGGCTGAGCAAGCTGTGTTTTAGACATGAAACTCGTTAGCTACTACTTTTTCCATCTGCTGTGGTTGGCACCTCAAAAGCCAAAGCGAAAAATCAGTTTGTTGCAGTTTTTAAGATGTGTTCCAGCTAATTTTCTGCAGCTCTGATAGTTTAAAGCAAAATGCTACTTCACACACTTGGCAATAAAAGTATCAGACTTATGTAACCGATCTGAGAAAAATCTGCTGGGAAAAAATTGCAGTCACTTCTCCCAGCTGTAACATGTGCTGAGGGAGCCTGGGTTATGAACTCAAATGTCCTCCAGGTGATCTTTGAGTTTTTAAAACAATTGGTACAGCATGTAAATAAGAGGCATTAGGCTTCTTTAACACACCAGCAGGCTGTTCCAACTCAGACTGAGGGCTGGTGCTCAGTTACCGCTCCTCCTCTCTATCCAACACATCCAGTTTGGGTGTCCAGTGTTCAGCCCTGTGGCAGCAGACCTGGGGGGTTAAACTCCACTTTTGCCCTAACACTAGGGCAGAGAACACTCACAGGGAGTTTTTCTGAAGACTTCTCTGAACTTTTCCAGGCTTTTAAATGGTGGGTTTTGTTTTTTTTTACTTTTATTTTGACCCTTTCAGGATTTCCAGGAACAACTCTCTTTAGGGAAAAGGTTAAAACTTTAATGGAAACTGCTGAAATTGTAAGAATTCTTGTAAGTTATGAATATCTCCAAGCAGTAATTTATGTGTTCATAAATTCACACCCCCATTAATGTTTTCCACTCTGGCCGCAGAGGATCTGTGAAGATTTTAGCTGTTTTTATCTTTCATGGTGGAACAGCGGCTGTGCCTTTAAAGGCCTTTTGACATTTTAGTACTGAACAGTGCTTTCAGCAAAATTATCCTCCCACATATGGGATTTTCTTCTCTCTTTCCTGTGAAGTTTGAAGAATGACTCTGAAATGCTTATTTTCTGCAAAACCGAAAAAACTAATTTTTCTATCTTGCCTGATCCCTGGTTCCAGTTCAGTCCTGGAGTAAGGTTTCCAGATTTAAAAAAAAAAAAAAATTGTATATGTAGATGTATATCTATTTTCTCATCTCTTCTGACTAATTGAGATGCAAGCAGCCATGAAGTTAGAAACAGCTATTTAAAAATCGTCTACTAATGGAGGAAATATGATCAAATGCAATTCCAGAAGTGCCTCCAGCTTACTGACACCCAGAATTTCCATAGCTGGTATGAAAACAATGAACACTTAGGTCTCATGGTCAAATGCCTTTTCCTCAGTTTTTTTTTCTTTTTCATGCTAACTATAATCTAATAGCAGAGTGAAGCTGAGATAGATGATGATCATCTGCTTTCAAAGCCTACTCAGCAACTTTTGTCTAGTGCCTGAAGTTAATGGCTTCTAACTGAGTTCAAAACACTGAAAAACAGATTTTGTGTAAGAATTCTTACAATCAAATATGTTGCAATAAACTGCAACTGACGAAATTGATTTTACTTGTTATCTTTTTTGACAGATTATAATCAGGGAAGTAGATTAATTAAGGCCTGTGATTTTTATTGTAGATTTCTGCTTCAATAATCAAGCAAAACTTGTAGCATGAATAAAGATAGCTATAGAAACATATGAATTGCTTATAGCCTGCTTGAAAATGCAAATTTCTGTTACCACAGTCATAAAGTGCTGAGAGCCATATACTAAAATGCATTTCATTTAGTTTTAGGATTTGCCATCTAATCTTCCGTAGTTCTAATCTTAATTATTTCCTCTAGCTACATAAAAATCAATTTGAAAGCAACTTTGCATTTAGCAGAAACATTGAACAATTTTTTTGTTAAATGATCATAACATAATAACTCTTTATCTAACCAATTTTTCTGAAGCCTTACTTGCATTGTGATCTTGGGATGATCTGTATAAAGTTTCTGCCAAATGCTGTAATAGAGCCTTTGTCTTCAAGATAACTTTCTATCTACAGTTTTTAATGCCTCTCTTTTATTTGGGAAAAAAAGTATATGCCTGCTTTCAGCCAATTAACAACTAAATATTCCACAAAAGGCTATGTAAAAAATATTTTTGTAAATTCTTTGGAGATCACGGAAACATTATTTGATGCAGTATGCATTTTGGGTTTTCTAAAGTTTTGTATGTTTTGTTATATGTTTGTAATGGTTTGTTCCTACACCCCCATCCCCAAACCACCCAATGGTGTTTCCCTTGTGGTAGGTCTTGTCAATCACCTTGTAAGATCTGGAAGATTCTGGGGAAAAAGCCCTAGGATTCGGCAAGGTACCCTGGCACCACCTTCTTTCATTGTTCTGTTAAGTTTCCCCATTCTGGATCACACCCTCCCTCCCCTGGGATTGGTTCTAAGTTCTCCCCTGCTCAGTGCACGCCCCCTGTACTCAAGGTGAGACAGAGGGGCCGCTCCTCACTCTTTCTGAACGTGGGAGGTAGCCGGGTGGAATAAGCCAGGTGAAACCCAAGCAGAGTCCTCTCTTTCTTCCACGCCGTCGACCACGCTCCAGCCTGAGGTTCAGACCCACCTTCCTTATATATTTGCCAGAGAGCTGGCTAGCTGGTGAAGCAGCTCCAGGATGCAACTATAATTTTTAGTATGTACCTGTATTAGAGTGTCTGGCAGCCCCATTTGGTGGAGTTACAATAAATCACGGTGTGTCTGACCCAGCAACACTGACCTTGCACTCTCCAGGTAAGTGAAGAGAGGTTCACTTCAGCTGAATGGTTTAGCTGCTGATGTTCTCCATCTCACCCGGGCATGCGAGCAGTGGCTCCTGCATGGCAGTGGTAAAGAATAACTGTCTGGTAAAAAATAAGAGCAAAAAGCCCAAATGGCTTCTTCCAGAAGTAACCAGTGGCTGGTCCAGGCAAGTATATAAGAATTTATGATAACAGGCCAGGCATCCAATAACCAGTGAGGACAAGCATTTTGTCATTTTCCCCAAACCTACGTTTTGACTGGAGAAAACAAGTCTTCTGAAGAGAAGGAGCCAGAGAAACAAAAGAAAATATAGATCTTCATTAATTACTGAGGAATACAAAGAAAGCATGGTAAGAACATTGCTGAGAAGTCATTGCAATGGGAAAGATAAGAAGCTTCCTTTGGTTTTGGCAGTTAAAGACAGTCTGGAAGGAGCAAATGAGAAGATTATATAAAAAAAATGTGCCAGAAGTTGACTCTGGAACAAATCTGTAATACCTTGGTCATACAAACAGTTTAGCTGAACTAGAGGACCATCTTTGGCAAGATGTTCTCCAAGGGTTTGTAAGAGCAGAGCTCTTGCTAGCACCTATCAAGTGTGTCTTGTTCTACCCAGGCAATGCAAAGGTCAGAGAGAATCATTGTAGGGCTAAATCAATTTTGGTTACTTAAAGACTAGTTTAGTTAAATGCTATATTGAAAAAAATATTTAATTTTTGGGTGTTTTTCTGGAAAGGATTCTTTTGGGGTTTTTTTTCTGGTGCATTTTCCCTATGTGTAATATTTTGAATTTTTTTTATTGTGTTAGAGCTACCAGATCTGTGATCTAACTTACATGCTTTAATAATTAAAATACCCCTGCCAAACACTGTACGGTAGTGTATTTTTCCTTTTGAGTCGTTTACTTCAGTTTATATTCTTCCTGAAATTCATGTGATGTCTCAAACTGTTAAGAAACTATCTGAACTTTCACTTTTGTTCTTTTTCCAACTGTTTCATTAACCAAAGCAGAATAAATACACATATGGATTGCAGAAGTCCTCTGGGCTATTGGCCTATTGTTTTCATAATCTTATTTTTAAAGGTCAAAACATCCTGCAATGTAACAGAGGTGAATGTGAGGGAAATGAAAGATTCTTAACATACCTAAAAGGCTGGAAGTATTGTACATTTTTCATCTGGGGATAACAAATTTTGAAAGCTAGTGTCATGAGAAGATTTGACACTGAGCCTTTAAGGCCAGGCACGAAATGTGCTACACCCTCTGCCTCATTTCACTAGTTTTTTTTCCCCAATACAAGCTGGCTGCAAAAGGACCCTTGCCCTTTTTAGTAATGCTGAAGAAATCTCCCTCTGGAGCCTGCCACACTGGCAACATCCTCTGTTGGGATGTGACCTGCAGAGGGGCAGTGCTGTGCAGCACAGCTTTGGCAGCTGCCCGTGGCAGGCCATAGCTCAATGGCCTGTTGTCTCTCCAGCTGACTTTTATGAGAAGAGGAAAAGGCTCAGCAGGAGAAAACAGACAAATGAGAGGTCAAATATTTACAGCAGAGCTGTAAGACAAGAGGTCTGAAATCCCAAGGCAAGTGGTGGCAGGGAAAACAAAACATGGGGTAAAATACAAACACACAATAATTCACTATAGATTGCCATGCAACACATTATCAAATATCATAATTTATAATGTTTATAATTCATAGGCCGTACAAATTACGGTTTCAATCACTTTAGGCTTTTGCACACAGTTACAGAAAAAGCCATTAAAACTTGTGGGAATCTAGATTCCAGGCTATTATGCAGGCTCTTGCCAAGTACTTGGTATAGGATTTCAAAAAGAAATTGGTCAGAGATTGATAAGTTCTTTCTTCCAAATGAAAAACTGTATTAATTAAGATCTGTAATTCTGTAAATATTTCTATGTAAGAAATTAAATTAATATTTAGTTTTAGTTCACAGAAATTTTCAGGTGGATATATGATGCATGAAAGCTGTAGTCGTCCTTTTTTGTGGTTGCTGCTGTGATGCAAAATTTCTATTACATTGTTAAAGGATGTTAAAAAAAATAAAGCTCCAAATTCTCTCTCCCACAAGAAAAAACAAAAAAAATCTTATAATTTCATAGTTGAAAAAAAAAGATACTCTGCTGGTTTCCAAACCAAAGAAAAAAATTAAATTTATATCCGACAAATCAAAGATTGGACTGGAAAAAAATTTAAAAGTATTAAAATTGCTATACCCCTGAAGATATATGTATCAAGATAATCTATCAAGATAACTCTAATCTTTACATTGATAATTGCATTTTATGTCCTCTAACCTATACCTAAACTTAGCAATCAAACTTGATGGTCTTCTTTGTGCAAAGGAAAGTACAGGAAAAGGTACTTCTAGACTGAGAAAGCTTGTCACTAAATAGGAATCTGCTAGATGAGGATCCCACACAAATCTAGCCCAATGGGCACCAACTGCGGAATAACTTTGATTTGAATATTTAGCTTGTCTGGAGAGGTTGCTGGAATTCAGGCCCATAGTTTTACTAAAGAAGCTGTTTTGCCTCTAAAAACCAAAACCCAAGATATCACTGGAAAGCAAAAATAAGAAAACAGCTCTTTTTATTTACGTATTTGCCCCTAAAAAACTTGGGCCTTCCATCAGGATGGAAAGATTTTGAATGGAAGGGGTACTCAGAGCTGGTGGGACCTTCTATCAGTCGAACTGTGAATCTTGCTCAGGGAAGTGCTACCCAGGAAATTCTCCCCTCTTCTCTGCAAATCCGAGATATTCAGGTGATTTGGGTCATTTCTATGAAAAGCAAAGATAAACTTTCCTTACCACTGCAGGCTTATTGTAACTGCACACTGTGATTTTGACTCATCTGTATTCTGTGCTCATTCTTGAAGCTGAAAGAAAAACCGAAGTGTAATCGTTAGCATTTCTGCTTAATTAGCAGCACTTGAGAAATTTAAACTGACCTCTTAGACAAAAATGGCTCCTCATAAAGGCCAGTAAGAGGCTTCTTTTTAACAGTTCAGTCAGGGATTCAGTTTTCAGATAACTCTGATATTCTAAATATTAAAAAACAAAAAAACAAGCCATAAAAATGTCGTCTGATAACACACTTCTGTAAGGTGTGGACATTTTCTCTGAAAGCCATAATTTGGGAACAATTTCATACGTTCCAAGCAATTATGCAGTTGATTTAATTAAGTTAGGCTCCACCCAACTCCCAGCTCACTTTTGGAGAAAAATATTTTAAAGGCCTTTACATAGATTAAAAATTAATTTGTTAGGTTAATTTTATTATGTAGCACTGACTTTTATAACATTTTTCAAATAGATTGTTTACCAAGATGGAATGGAAGATTATTGGAGAACCAAGACACTGCAAAATGGGATCCAAATAAAGATTATGTAAAAATAATTATGAGTATCATTTGCAAGTTTTCATAGTGCTTGACCAAACTATCTGCTACTTACTAACAGCCCACTGATTCAGAGGAAAAAATGTAAAATTTGTTTTTCAAAGAGGTAAGTGTTGAAACACAGATATATGCAACTCCCCCAGCTAAAACTAACACAGCAGTTTGCCTCTATCATCAACCTCTGCTTTTTACTGTCTGAAATGGTTGTTTTGCAGAACTCATTGTTTTGTAAGTCAGCTTTAAAGAAAATATTATGTTCCACCTTTGCAGTTATGCCTGTACTAGCAAAGTAATTAAAGCAAGAACTCTGATTTGAGTCTTCTGACTTGACCATCTATTGATAGAAGAGACTTGTCAAACTTTTAAATTAAACAAATATTACACTCCCAAAGAACTTATGTGCCAGGTTTAGGGATAAGCACAAGCAAGTCATCATTCCAAATAATTATTTTGCCTGCAACAACTCTCTTTTGAAGGCTGACAAAGTTTAATTGTATGGGTACAGACCATTGCACGCCAGCTGGCCTTGCTGCCAGAGACTAGGTTTCAGTTTATTGGTTAGACTAGCACACTTGTGAAACTACATTGGTGAAAAGATTAATACTGTCATGTGAGTTAAAACTTTCCTGGCTGAAGATAAGAAAGGACATATAAGAATGCCTTTATTCAAAACCCACTTTCTTTTCAGTGGGTTGGCAACAGACTGAGTCTTCTCAAACCCTTACAAACAGTCTTGATGAAATTAAGGTATCTCTACTGTTTGTCTTAAGAGAAAAGAGTCCTTTAAATAAACAAGGAAATTTATATTTATAAGAGCTATAAAGATATGTCTGCACAGTTCAAAGCTGTAACATTTTAACAAACTCTTAATTTTTAACCCCAATGGGTGAATTAACAGAAGTTTTCCAAAAGTAAAAAATTTCCCCTCACTTCTGTTCTTTACAGTGTGTCCTGGTTGCAGAGTGTGGTGGAGCTTGCTTAACACTGTGGGTCATGCAAGCTCATTTTGAAATTATAAGACAGAATCACAGAATCCATCAAGTTGGAAAAGATGTTTGAGGCCATAGAGTCCAAACTATGACCAAACACCACCATGTGTCATCTGGACCATGGCACCAAGTGCCACATCCACAATTTCCTTAAACACCCCCAGGGATGGTCACTCCACCACCTCCCTAAGCAGCCCATTCAAGTGCCTAATCACCTTCTCTGTGAAGAACTTCTTCCTGGTGCCCAACCAAAATCTCCCCTGGTGCAGCTTAAGACTCTGTACTCTTGTTCTGTTGCTGGTTGCCTGGGAGAGGAGCCCAACCCCCACCTGGCTACAGCCTCCTTTCAGGTATTTGTGGAGAGTGATTAATAGACACCTAAAAATAATTGGAATTGTATATTTTGTGTCAAAAAAAAATTACCAGCATCTTCATCTCACATGACATAGTCTAACTGCACACTTGTAAGCTTACTTCCTTGTATACACATTTGAGAGAAAAATTCCAAATAAATATACTTAAGCATATGTTACCCATATGAAGCTTACAGGTTGTGTGGATTACAGCAAAATTTGGCTTTGGAAAATAAAGTAATTTATTTCCATAAAAATGTGCATGAGAGGGTATAGTTTTTGCTCAGCATTTAGGTTGTAACATACTGTAAGCAATAATTTTGCTATTTGTTTTGAACTTGGTATTTTTTACAATTTTAATTTCACAGAAGAACACAGGTAATGTAAAGACACAGAAGTGAAAATTGTTAGCTCTATAAACAAACTAAATAAGCCACAATTAGGTTTAAATTCCTTTCACACCCAAGGGATTTTGAAATAACACGTGCAAGACCTAAAGTGAGTAAGAAAAAATAAATAATTTAATAAGTCTTGGTTAACTTCCTCACTACATTTAACATTGAAAAGAATAATATGTCGTGCTTAAACTGGCTGATTAATGGTTGATGCTTAACATTTTAAACCTGATTGAGTGATCTTCCTGTGTTAAACAGTCTTTGTTGTGCTTTATTCCTCTGCTGGGCTGAGAAAAACTGTAACTTAACAAGTTTCTTAGAGAGTGAGAACACAGCTCAGAAGACTTTATTAAGGTTGGATTGAATATTTTCCTTCATATGTATACACGTACATCTATGACATTTAACATAAATGACAAAGAAAATGCACTCAGTGCAGAACTCCTGGGAGGTGTTCAGTGGTTTGGTGCAGCCACAAGCAAGTTTCAGGAATGTGACAATCAAGAAACCAGTGAAGTAGAGCAAGACATCTTTCTATAACATATCCATGTGTTAGATCTTAACCATATCAAGCTTTATTAATAGTAAGTGTTTGATGATCATTTGGGGGGCAGGAGGAGGAGTGTCCATAATGTGGAGAGTTACACACTACAGTGCGTTTGAAATCTTGAAGGTTCCTCGCTCCACTGTAATTAAGCCCAAGTTTTAGCATCCAAACCCATCTTTAGAACAGTGAGGACACAGTTACAATTTGTAAGTACAATTTGTACAGTTTAGGAGTTGGTTTGAGCTTGAGCTCTGAGGGGAAAAGTGTAGAAAATGAGTGAAGTACCAAATAGACTCATTGATGCTTATGGCTCTTGATCTGTATTTTATATTATATGTACTAACACCTTATTCTCTTGAGTGTGAGTGAGTATATTCCTGCTATCAGATCAGTTAAGAAATGTGTGTGGCTAACCTGGTTGTAAGATAATCAATATAAGAGACAATCATTGTGAAGAACTGAAATGGAGGATATGGTCAGATGTTACAGTGAAACCAGATTTACAGCATAATTGCTGAGGTCACCTGGGAAAGCAGCCAAATGGGTCAAATTTGTCAAAGAATGTGTGATAACAACTTTGAATAGACAGATTTTCTTGCTTTAGCATGCCTATAGCATATTCTAGAGTGCATCTTTTTTCTGTCCCTTGCCTATTCCTCTTCCATTTTCTAATTCCAGAACCTGCAAGCACATGATGGCCTATACCATGTCCCTCTTTGCCAGGACAATTTCACCACATTCTCTAAGCCAGAACCTCTACTCAGAAGAACCTTTTAGTCCTGGTACTCAATCAAACCACTCATATGACTTTTCAAAGAGACTTAGAAACTCCTTTTATTTTTATTCCAGGCTCTCTGTCTCTTAACAATCCTGAGAGCAAAGATCTTTATTGCCTCCCACCAAATGGCAAGCAGAATTACACCTCAGATGTGAACTGATCCTGCAGACCAGTATTAGCTATTTCACTCTGCTTTTTCAACAAATAAAATGGTTGAAACACTGAGTTAAGCTAAATTGAATCTGATGAGTATTTAGCCTATCCTGAATTATTTGCCTCCTTTGTTATGATTAAAAATAAAGAGGCATAGTCTAAAATTATGTCAGGTATGCAATCCCCACCCTTTTAACACAGTAGTGATTACTCAGTAAATTACTTTTAAACCCAACTATATGTGGAATGGTAACTGAGAAAAAAATTGAGAACTGGAAACATAATATTTCTGAATTGTCTGACACAGAAACAGCCTCTTGATTTCTTTAAAATCTTGTTTGAAGTTTGCTTTTGTGCAAAATCTGTGAGAAGCAATTAAAGGAAACTGAACAACATGAAAATAACCTTTACTGCAATTTCATAATTTACCAACTTGTCAGTGAAAAAGTCCACTAATTTAGGAAGCAGAAGCTATAAATTTGTATTCTTTGTGTTTGACTGTCAGGGGTGCACATGAAGTATAATTTATACATGTTTTTAAAAAATCTCTGAGAAGAGCCAGAGGTTATCTGGCAAAGCTTCTGATGAGTTTGTTTTATGTTAAGAGCTGCCAGAGTAGCAACCATTAATGAAATGATTGATTTCCTTAGAACTTACAAAAAATGTTTTATTTTGAAATGTTCCTATAATTTTCTTCTTCTATTATTTGGTATAAATAGTCATACTTCATATGAAAATTAATCTGTAGTCCACATAATTTTGATTAAATCTCTTATATTTTGATCTCTCCCTTACCTGCTTCACTCTTACTAATCTTTTTTTTAGACCGGGTTTCCTCAGTCCTTTTTTTTTACAGAAAGGTCCATTAGAAATCTAATACAAAGACTGATGTGAAGGCTGTGAGTGAGGCTTTAAAGTCTAAACACCTCATCACTTCAATAATGTGGTTAGCCTTTGAAGCTTTATTAGGTCTGAGACAGTGTCTGATCACTTTCACAGTTTTCCTACTTGGCAGCCATTGACTGTTAACACATAATTGAAACAGTTACTTAAGAAGCTTGTATTTTATTGGTTTAAACGGTTTTCAACACACCAGGAGTTAGAGTATGATTATAGATTAAAGTAGCCCAACAGTTTTTTACTGAATATTTTTTCTCCATTTGATGAATTATTCCTAAATAATAAGTTAGAGCAACAACATTTAAATTATTTTTAAGTATTTAAATGACAAACAAGAAAAATTATTTGAATGACAAAATGTTGACTTGGGTGTATCAGAGGTAACAAACAAGTATTTAAAATGCAACATCTCAGTCATGTAATGGCCTCCTATTAGCAATATACTAGGGTGGCCAACAAAGGCAGCAAATTTTTATTAAAACCACTTTTTAAAGCTTCTTAGGTAACTCTACTGTCCTGAACATTGAAAAAACTGCCATTTATATGAGGAAAATATGTTCAATATTAAAGAAAATCCAAGAAGAAAAGAAAATTAAACGATAACCACACAAATACGCAGGACCTGAAATTTTTCAATCTCTCTCACCTTGTACAGACTAAAAGTAAAAATAGAAAATCCCCATTGGTGTCACTCATCATAATTGCACTGAAGCTGGTGGATTTACACCCACTGGCTTTAGGCTTTGCATCTCTACTGTACAGCTGTCATTCTATTTGTCTTCATCCTCACACCAATCCTCCCAACTCTCCCTCTTACACATTCCTGCTTACAATGAAAAGTGGTAGAAAACTAACACTGTACATGACCACATTCTGCAGACACTAGCACCTAAATAATTTTTGCTGCTCAGAGAAACTGAGTACAGGATCAGGACAGAAAAATCTAGAAAAATATTTTCAAGTATTTGTGTTTTCCATCCCCTTTATTTTTCTGAAGACACTAGACCTTATTTTTCTGTGGACATTGACAACCTTAAAGGACACCTACTGCCTATCTTTAATACAATGAACATTCAAGATCAGAAGCTGGATGAAAGATTCCATATGCAACATGTCAGTGGTAGGAAACCAAAAAACACCTTCAAAATAATAAAAAAACTATGTACAAGGTGGTTTTTTATGATTAATAGTTCACACAATAAGATTTTTTTTCAGATTCAGAGATTCTGAGTTCTTTTTGCTAATGGCAATCAAAACACTATTAAACTATCCATATTCTCAAATAGAAGGTGTTCTTCATTTTTGGACTTTCTCTCTGAAAAATAGTGGGTTTCACAAAACCACACATATTTTCCTACACAGATAAGCCAGTGGCAACAAATGTTGCAATATTGCAGGATATAGCAGTGAAGAATCTTATCTTTAATTCTCTTGCCTAATCAAACACGCAGAACTTTTGTCTTGTAAATATAAATCTAACATTGTCTGCTGAAGCAAGAGAATGTGGGAAAATCTATCTGCTGGTAACAGCATTAGACTCCATGCAACACCACATGGGCCATAAAGGGCAGCTTAGATTTATATATTCCAAAATAACTATGATAAAGAAACAGCACTGTTAACATGCAAAACCTTTTCTACAAATGGAAGTGAAGGAACAGTAAAGCTCAGATCTACAGATCAGGGTCAGTAACCCCAAACAAGTAATTTTTGCCTTACCACAGTTTCATTATATGGATATTTTAGTCTATAATTAATGCTTCAGGAGTGAAAGCAAGCAATGAAATGGAGATAATTAACAAAACCTACAACAATTTTCAGATAGTATAAATGTTTAATGAAAATAGCTCTTAAAATGGCTTCACTATAGACAGTAGAAATTGTATTTCTCTCAGAATTTCTGTAAAAAATGTTTTGTTATTTCTTTAAAACTCTTAAACATCCCCAAGGCAGTAATATCTCTCCACAAAAGTTAATTGAAAGTGTAGCATGGCTCATTCCCCATGTCATAATATTCACTAAGATGGTTGAAAAACTGGAGAGGAAGCAAATTATTTTCTTCTTTTCATCTTTTGATAATATGCTGATGAGTCTTCTTTCTTCCAAACTGAAAACTATTTTTTTTTTCCTTTCTTGAGAGATAAACGGGGATATTTAATGTTGCTTAAGATAACACCAGATTTCTAGGACATGGGTTCCCTTAAGTTCATCCTACATCATCAGTTTATTAGACATGATAAAATTAATCCTATCATCGTCAGATAATTCTATTCTGCAAGGTAAGTCAATCTTCAGTGCTGAACACATTGTACTGCTCAACAGTACCCAGAGTAACCTTCCAGGCCAAGTGTTGTGTGAGGATAACAGCCTATCAAGTTCCCATGGATACCCATAACGCATGAAGACCCAAAGGTCGATGGGTCATGAGAAAAAAGAGTTACCAACCTGAAGAGTACGGCTGCTAAATCTGTGAAAAGTTCCCAAGAACAGCCGTGGTGCATGAGTGGCTGGAGGTCATGAGGGCATGAGAATTTGGGGGGTTCCTGCACAGTGAAGTCCACCCTTAGAGCCCACCAACTTCACTCTAACTAGGCCTCATGTATTACAAGCTCACATAATAAAACTGGATTAGCTCTTCAGCAACATCAGGATACCAACAAAGTCTCAAACAACCACTGTGGACTAGAAATGCCACCTCTTGAAAAATAAGGTATCTACTATGTGGTTATCATGGAAATGTCCTCTTAAACAGACAACATAATTTCCACAGTATATATAAAACATTTTTCAGAGCAAATGCATGTAAAATAAGGAGCCATAAGCTCCGAGGAAATCACTGAATAACTCAAGCATTATCTTTACAAGAAAAGATAAACATCCAAAACCAATACTTTCTCATAAAGCACATACCTTTTAATCTCCCTATAATAATTTGCTTCATATAGCAAGTCTGTCTGAAGCATCTAAAAATATTACCAAGAGTTATAGATTAATTTGCCAAATTCAGAGAAGGATTTGATTTAGAGAGATGAAGTCAGCCCTCCTTGTCACCATGACCTTGCTGGGTGGACACACTGTTCTGGACTGGTTGTGGTCACCATACTACTGCCATCTCTGCATCCTCACCGGGTACTGTGGGATGGGGCCTTCATATTGGAGGGCCCAGACTTCCTGTTTCCACCCTCAGCTCCTGGTTACTTCACTTGGCTGCACCCTAACCATAAAACCTGTTAGAAAAGAAAGTGGGGGAGCATGCCTTTTGACAATAGGAATTGACTATTTCAGGGCTGTTCCAGGTAACTAAACAAGGATGAGAGTGAACAGTCACCTTGATCTCACTGGAGTCCTCTGATAGCAGCCAGACGACTTCTTTCTCAAGGACAAAAGTTATTGTACACAATATTGCCTTGAGAATCTAAGGCAGAACTTTGGAAAAAGACTTGAGGTGGACGTAGGTGATCTCAACATCATACATGTTAAATATCAGCTGCCAGATACATCTTTTATTTATCAACATTGTTCATGTTGAGCTGAAATAATGGTGAGGATATGTCCACAAGTTTAAAGTGACAAAAAATTCTTGTCATGTGGCAGCCAATTGAAAGGTCAGTGTTACTTGAATACAGAAATCTTAAGTCCTTAATATATTTCAAATCTTTTACAGTTTCACTTGGTTCAATAGCAAAGCCTGTAAAGGCCTAAATGTCCATAAGAACTTAAGATCTCTGGAAATGTATGGTATTTTTTATTTTGTGAAAATAATCTCAGAGAAGAAACGCCACTACCGGTTATACACCTTCCAAATTTAACCAGTCATATCCTAACTGGAAGTCTCTTTCTCTTCATTCATGTATGTATGATATGTGTTCAACATTAATAAAAACAACTATCCTGAGAAGTCTCTGAGAAATTTAGACAATGCGAAGAAACAAACACTTCTCTAAATTAATTATGGTGTGTAAAATATATTTATAACATGAATTGTGAGATCTAAAAATAAGGATATTTTTCTCATTTCAAGCAAAAGTAATGCAACTAATTTTGCTATTTCTATAATTTTATGCTTAAGAAATAATTTTTATGAGTTGGAACTGCCAAAATGTCTGTCTCTAATAATCAGTGAGTTTTAACTCCATTCTGAAGAGAAAGTCTTCCCAAAAATTAGACTGGAAAAGTGACGCCATTCATGTAAATGTGTGAATGCTGATCATCCTGTTTTTCTGAATACCCTATATATTTATATTCAATAGTCACAAACTGACGGTATTCTTTTGTGTCTGTCCCTCATAATCTAAGGCAACAGTTGCAGGTTTAAAATATGAGATCAAGTCACAGACAGGCAAACATTCATAATATGCCTGTAGTAAGTCAGCTCTTTCTTTATGAAAATTGTCACCAGTTGATAGTACATAAATTCTTAGCATGGAAGACAAATACTGCAAAGCTGTTACATTTTGTAAGTTTTAAGAATGTGTTTTGGAAATGTGATCATAATTTAGTTCTCCTTTTAGAGTAGGCTCTTAAGACCAACAAGGGACTACATTTTCCAGGAACAAGAGAAAACTCTTTTTTTATATTATGAAATATCTAGCTGTATTTTTAAAAGAGAGGACTACACGTCTTATCTCAAAGAACAAAATCTTACAATATACACTTTAACTTTCTGGTGACAAATTACTCTTTCTTTTCCTGGAATGGAGGAATCACTACTACCTTGAAAAGTGATCCACCAACCAACCTCTCAAGAACTTTGTAGGTGCTTGCACCTGTACCTGACCTTCTGAAGCCTTTCCACTCTTCTGCACCATGACAGTAAGCTGTTTCAGCAGGGGACACTCCACCTGCGAGAAAGGATCCTGCTTTATGTACACTAAGGAATGGGTTAAATGAAAACTGAAAAGAAGAGCAGAGAAATTAATGAAGATGCTTTTTAAAAATATGTATAATAAAAAGCAGATCCTCTATTTATTGTCTCCTTGAATGAGAGAGAATTTGATGGACTGCAGGGCTTATTTGTCTAGAGATGAATAGTCAGAACTGCATAGTCTGGGGTTACCTTCTGTGCTGGTCTAAGACACCAGGGGCTGGATTGCCAGGGATGTCTATACTTGCGTCTCTCATCAGCACCAAACTACAAAGTTACATGTTTCATTAGGAGTGGTAACAACTATGTGACTGAGAATCTTTTGAATGATTCATTTTCATTGATTTCACACCTGGCTTAGAGGCTAGAATGAAAAAATAATTTCTCTATTTCTCATGATCTGACATGTCCTAACCTTGTCAAGCCTTTGGTGTTCTCACCTTTCCTCATGCCAGGTCATAGAATCACAGAACTGATAAGGTTGGAAGGCACTACAGTGGATCATCTGGTCCAATCTCCCTGCTCAAACAGGGTCATCCCCGAATATTGAACAGAATTGAATCCAGACAGCTGTTCTTCAGTGAGGGACACACCACAACCTCTTTGGGCAGCCTGTTCCAGTGCTCAGTCCTCTGAACATTATCACATCCTGAAGACCTCTTCTATTGACAGTTTACAAAAACAACATGAAATCTTTTAGCAGAAAGTTTATAGGTATAAAATGCTCTTTTTACTTATCTTTCTCTTCATCCAAGTTACCAGGCTTATAACACCAAATGGAGACAGAGATATTGTTTTGGCTTCCACCATCACCTGGTGCAATGCAGTGTAAGAAGGCAGTAATAAACTCTGTGCTGACTCTGGCTGAAGGCACAAAGAATCCCTTTTCTGCAAGTCTGTCTTGAATTCTCATAAAAGATGAAGAAAAAACTCAGGAGTTGCTAAGTCCCTACCTTGGGAATGAATGCTACCCTTCATAGCGTGCAGAAAACTTGCAGAAGGATCTGACCAGGTTGTGATCACCACCAAGACCCAGCAGTTATTTCAACATGCTGTCACTAACAAACACTAGAGAAAATCAGTTTTCACCACTGTGGCAAATTCTTGGCCCCTTGGCAAGAGCAATGGCATGGAAATTATCAAATAAGGTGTTTTAAAAATGGCAGTAAGATTCATATTTCAATCTCATCTGAGACAGAATGATTTTTGAAAGCAAGAGATCTTTCTGTGGAATGGTACTAAAGGATCTGTCTTTGAGTCCTGACAGTATTAAGATGGGGGAATTTTAGTTATTTAAACTAAACCAGTTTAATCTGGTTAAGTCCAGGTGTATGAATTTAGCCAACTTTTCCCGAAGTTGCTGTCTGACACTGTTTTTCTATGTATACATTATTTGAGAGCAGTATCTAGGAGTAACAAACCACTTGCCCCTAGAAAATTAAACCCACAGCTGCCTTTGTGTGTTTACCCCCTGTGACTAAGGCAAGGAATGCACATATCTGGCTCCACATCAAGTGATCAAATATTTTATAACTAACCAAGGACATGATGATTTTATGACATGAAATTTCAGATTCCTTTTGCATTCAGTTATAAAGGAATGACATTTTTACCATCCCAAGCCAATCATCTTTCCTGATCTGTGTACCTCTGAAATACATGTTATTCTAGCAAAATAAATTTGAATGTTGAAGAATTTGTTATGTAACTTACCAGTAAACACTGTTGATAACAAGACACATATAAAAAAGTGGACAACAAGAGTGAAGACGGAAAATTTTTCTTTGTCAGCCTTTTGTTATGGGAGGAGAAAATAGTAGCTGAAACCCTTCAAAATTTCAAAATGGAAATAAGTGGATGTATATGTTCAGTCTTTGAGTCCATAAAATTCTATGGTTCTTGATCTTGCAATTTCTCTATGAAGAAAAATCGACTTATCCTGTCCACATAACCCTTGCAAAGGTTTTCAAATTGTGGTGAATGTGGAAAATGCATTTTAAGTCAAAATTTCAAGTATGAATTCTTGAAATTCAGTCTGAATGCCAGGGTCCTGACCTTTAACACTTCCTAGACCAAAAGGGAAACTATAACAAATATGTGTCAAGAGGTGATGACTCTTCTCTCTGTCATCTTAAGGAACTTAGCAGTATTTGTTCCCTCCCAAGCACAAGCATTATTGCAACAATAACAAGTGATGTCCACATGAAGCAAGAAAATCTTTAACTAATTAAGAATTAATCTGTTTTATATTATTCACTATTTGATGAGCTTCTTTTTGGTGAATGCCATTGAGATCCTTCCTCATTTTTCTCATTTTGGAAGTGATACCTCAAAAATAATCATAGAAACCTATTTTGATCATCATAGCATTTACAACTATGAGAATTACAACTACGAGAATTACCAGTTGCTCTGTTAGGAATAAAGAAAATACATCTGCTTTCATTCTAGAGTGCTATTAATCTAATACAGATGACTAAGTAAACTACTTACACACAGAATACAGCCTTGCCTGAACAAACTGGTGAGGAAATCTGTAAGAAAATTCCACAACTGGCTAAAAAATGTGGAAGTTAGCTCAGTTAGGAAATTAGTATAAATTAAATGCACATCTGAAACAGATCATGTCACCTTATTAGTGTGGATAAACTATTTTCCTTTTTGAGGTGATTATATGAAACTAGAGTGGTTTGCCATGCCTAAGAGCAATTCAACTCCAACGCTGCTTTTTCTTTTTCCTAGAAAAATCAAAAGATAAAAAAATGGATAAAAAAGCAGATCACTGTTTTCTTTTTTACAATGTGACAGAAAGTGCACAAAAAGTACTGAAAACTTACGCAGGAAAAAAATACAGTATGTGGATGCTAATGGCCCTGAACTCAATTTTGACAAAGATAGAGATCAGGATCTGCTCCAAGAACACAGTGCTTATTGCAATGCAGGGAATCTATCAGAAAATGCAGAATATCAGGAACATGGTGTCAAATCTTTACTTTAAGACTACAAAGAAGCAGCCAACAGATCAGTAGCACTCATAAGCATTTTGCTGATAAATCCTGGAAATAAAATGATGTCTTCTCAGCTAAGCCTCTCATCTAAGAATATTTTATCAGAAAAAAATGGTTTTTCATATAATGGAAATATAATGGAATATAATGGAATTCAAAGAAATTTGCAGAGATGACTGACTTCATTTTGAAAAAATAACAGTTTGCAATCACAAATCACATAGCAACTAAACCTTGTAATTCATTACAACATGATTGCTAGTGAGAGAAGGGAAAAAACACAAAAAAATGTCCCTTTAGGAGTGAAAGGGAGTAAAATAAGCAGAAATTGCATAGAACTACTGTCAATCCTGCAGTTACAAAACCAGCCATTCTACTGTACTTGAGAGTTTGGCTAGTCTTTTCCTTATGAGTGATTAGTAACTCCATCTAATCATCTTTTTTCTCCTAGTGACAGCTCTCAAGTCTGTTCAACTTTCATTTTTGCTAACAGGTTTTTTTGCCTGCTTCCTAGGAGACTGATTTTCCATAATTGAGAGGAAGATAAAGATTGAGGTATTGTTGACAAAAGATTGCAACCATAATCTGTTGTACACAGAAATATATGTACATATTTTATCTTAGGAGTAATTCCATAATTCCCAATGTTTATGTCTGTAAGTGTCCACCTATCATTTGTGAAGCAGAAGTTACATATCAGTTTGCTTTCACTCATCATAGATTATAAAACTATAAAAATATACTACAGACAAGACTTCATGAAAGATAATTATTGAATTCTATGAGGAATGACAAGATAGCCACCATCACTCTCATACATGTGCATAACACAATAGGTAAGATTTTATATCAGAATTGCTGGCCAGCTTAGATGCCATGCCTCATTTCCTTTAATAAATTAAAGTACATGTACCAAAAAAAAAAAAAAAGAGAGAGATTCATAATATTAATAGACTAATTCGACTCATTAAACTAGTAAAGAAGTTTAAAGGTTATGAATGGATCATTTGCAAACTCTCTTTCTATACTACAGAAAAAATTACTGGCATTTTATGTCCCATTTTAATACCATTATCCCAATGTTCTTCATCACTATCAGTAAGTGTAAAAACACTGAAAAATATCCTTCCAAACATAATTTAACACTTCATTCAAAACAATTAGGAAAAAAAGTTCATTAATATCTTCAAGAAACTTGACTTTTTTGAAAGAAAACATAAAAATAAGTCAAAATCTGATAGTCGAATGTCATAAAATGTTATCAGACAATTTGGCTGGAAGCTTTCATTGCTCCTTTCTTTGTATTGCAATGCCCCCTGCAGGTGTAACAGATCCTCTGTTTCTCCATGGCATTTTCTTCAGCTCTTTGGAGAAGCATCTCATCTGACAAACCCACGATTTCCAAAACCCTTATTAATTGCAAAATATTGTTCGAATCACAGGGAAAAAAAATAATCAAAACAAACCCAAAACAACAAAACCAACTCATAATGTAGAAAATAAGAGAATAAAGGAAAAAGAAAAACCCACTGACTATGTGATAACCATTATCCTGCAGAAGATTCTTAGACAAATAGCAGATGCCCACCCTTCTTTGACAAGTTTCAGACAGGAGTATGGAGCAGACAGTCGGAAAGATTGAGGAGACATGAAGCTGTGACACCCAGGTGTGGGCCTGGTGCTCCTCAGCAGCAGCTGTGGTGGTATGATTAGAGTGACTGCTGGTCTGTCCCAAGTGCACTATTAAAACTAGGCAATTTGAAGGATTTGTGGTAATTGTTCACAGACTAGGAGCTTGACTAAGGAAGCATATCATAAAAAGAGAAAGCAAGGAGATTCCACAGTTGTTGGCAGATCTTATTTGATTGTATTAGTTAAGTGTCATGTTTCCTACCTGCTAAATTCTGCAAGCATGTTAAATAGGAGCTCCAAGAAGTAATTACAACATACAACAGATAGACCACATTTGAAAAAGTTTCATTCTGGTAAGTCATATATGTTGATTTGTTTCTTACAAACAGCTGAAGAACTGTTTAATTTCATAAGCTGAAAGAGGAAATACACTTAGTTACGTTTCTTAGAAAAAAGCAAAAAAATGCAGCATGACTGAATGAAATTAGACTAAAGTCATCTAACCATTCTTTCTGGCTGAAAATGCTAAAAATTAAGCAAACACTTAAGAAAATGTTTTACTCCAGCTTTATCAATACAGAATATTGAGACTGAGCAGCTACAAGATAATAACTGGCATAAGAACAAGTCTTGCTCTAGTATGATAAAAGAACATTGGCCTTTTGGAGTTTGTTAATTTCTTAAAAATTAGAAATCTAGCACCATGTTAACTTTTCCTTGGCTTAATTTATAATTAGACACATTTTTTATTCAAAATAGAAAGGCAGAGAAAACTGAAACTTCAAAGCAAGTTAATTCATAAAAGCAGAATGTTCTTTTACCCTTTTCATACAATTCTGATTTAACCTCTCATACCTTCACCATCCCTATATTTCCTCGCAGGAAGCTTACCACTTGTTTCAGGATATACTAAGTCAGACCGAAAACCGGATAAAATTTTCTCAAAATCCCAGCTTATAAATCTTGATCCCTGGTAGACAGAATTATCAAAATAAGCATTTAGTTCACCTTTACTTTTTAGGAAAACGCAGAGAAATCTGTCAGAAAATAGTACTACAGCAGTCTTAATTAGCAAAGATACTTCAGAGTGGCAGATTCATATTCAATTTGCCATTTTTTGAGACATTAGGCAATTTAAAGTAAACATTACTAAACTGGTGATATTTCACAATTATTTTAGCTCACTAAATCTCTTTGAATCTGGTAATGGTTATTATCTTGGAGTCATGGTTGGGAAACAGAGGACATACACAAACCATTCAGCACATGAACTTCAGGCAGGTTGCTTTGAAGGACAGAAATGTCATATCTACTTTGCCCCCTTTTTAAACTCTTTTTTGTATGACTATATTGTATTTATGCACATGTGTCTACTACTAGAACTTCAAGTAATTTAACCAGATAATTAGTATAAATGTGCAATCATTCTATGAAACTGGTGATACATTCTTAAGAAAGGAAAGGTCATGCAAACTCATCACACTTATGGATTCACTCTATCATAGAGTACAAATCAAATCTGACCTTTATGTACTACACGAATGTAAAAAAAGTCTCAATTAACAAGTTTTTGCCTTATGCAAATGTCGTTCAATAGCTTTTAATGATGCTGCCGATTATCAGTACAATAATGTCCTTTACACATTTTACAGTGATGGAGATGATATTAGCTAGTAAGGTTAAAATACAAAAGCATAAAAAATATGAAGTGAAATATGGAGCTGAAGCAGCAGTGGAGCCACAGCAGAGACAAATCTGATATTTTTAAAAACTAACCAACATCATACATGTCAAACCAGATCAAAATATGAACTGGCAATGAGATAATTTTGTCTTCTCTTGTCTCCTTTCTATAGGAGTTCTTATTCAGTTGCTCAAAGCCCTTTTCTATTGCCCTGCTCAGTAATTTTTCTTGCCTTGCACTGAATTTGCAACAATTTCCTGTGAACAGGTTATTTTTAGATAAAAAAGAATATTTTGTCATAGTATATCAACAAATAACCTTTCTTCTTGCAGTCTTGTGCTGTCTCAGGCAGAAAAGAAAATGTTTCAGTTAAATGCCAATGACAGTGTAATTAATAGTATCTGCAGATAGTAAAAAATTATGTGCACTTGAGGTGTGTTATGTGTTGAAAGAGTGGACACATCCCACCAGTTGCTAAATACCATTTGTGAGCCCTTGGAGGCTGTGTGGACTCATCACATACTGCCATACGGAAATACAAAGCTGGAGGGGAGCTTCCCCTACATGGAGGGGAGATAATAGATCATAGAGAAATTAAAAATATCCCCACAAAAAGCTGGAGCAATCATTTATGTCCTCACTATGAAGTTTATCTTTTATCTCATTTACTTTTAAAAATTTTTTTTCAAAGATCAAATACCCATCTAAGTAAAAAAAAAGTTTTATCTGTTCTTTTTACCTTTTTATGCAAAGAAATAGAAAACAAAGAAGAAAATGCTTTAATATGTCTTGAGAGCTCTATTTTAATATCCAAACATTTTTTATGTCTACAAACATGTCTATGACCTTTTTGATTTTGAATCAGTAGGTACAAAGAATTAATGGGGCCTAACTAATTGACTCTATACTCACACCATTAGTTTATTTAGATTAATTTTCTTTACTGTTCTCATGTTCTCATAAGCTTAACAATGACTAATAAATAGAAGGCATATTACAAAAAAATGAGTGATGATTTGCTTAATGGGTCACCAAAAGACAGATGTTGTTACAAAAAGCACTAAAAACATCTCATGCGAAATGTAGTGGATGCACGGGAAATACTTATATACAGATATGATGTAAGCAGAGTTATTATTGCTACTATACATATTTTCAATACTTTTAACATTTAAAATATAAAGAAGGAAAGATAAAACAATGGAAAAGTGAGATAACAGCTCAAAAGAGGAGAGATAGCAAGAAGATTAAAAAAAACACTATGTGAAAAATATTAATTCCTGGTAACTGAATATACAAAACATTATGCAATACAGGGAAGTTATTATTAGAATAAAGATTTTGAAATCTCTACCAAGCCACATAAAAATAATTTTTGCAAAGTTAGTACAGGACTGTGGGAAAGCAAAAGCCATTTCATAAGGGATCAGGCAAAAATGTAGTAACCTATCAATCTCCTAAAGCTGAAGTATTACGGACTGTGAAAGATGCAAAAAATCCTTAACTGCTTGCATATCAAACTGAAACCTGGAAGCTCATGGTAGCCTACAGATCAATATTGATGATTAAGTGTTCTCACTGTTTACAAACACCCCTCTTCTCATTCCTGTGCTGACCTTCAGTAGCTTGTATTTAACAGAAGAAACAACAAACCAACATCTCCAAAAGGATTTTCAGAGGAACAAAATCACAGAATCATAGATTGGTTTGGGTTGAAAAAAAACCTTAAATATCATCTAGTTCCAGCCTCCCTGCCCTAGGCAGGAACAGCTTCCACTAGACCAGGTTGCTCAGGGCCCCATCCAAACTGGCCCTGAACACTTCCAGGGTAGAACATCCACATTTTCTGGGCAACCTCTTCATGGGCATGGCAGCTGTGAACCTGAACACAGGCATCCCCAAAGGCTGTGACAAGAGGAAAAGATGAAATGCAAAAGTAGACACTTTAAATGAAGTGTTAGGAAATGAAATGAGACAAATTATGAGCAGATGGAGTGATTTAAAAGCACTGAGCCATTCTCCTTCTATAGTGTCCATTTTCTGACTGAGTTTTCTGTTTAATGGATGGTTTCATGTTTTGCTCTCTGGCTTCCAGACAATAATTCATCTCACCTCAGAATTTCAAGTGATGGCAGACTCAGCATTTGGCAGCCAAGAGAGCCTACATCGATGCCAGGACAGAGGCTCCTTTTGCAAAACTTCAATCATTTACCTCTGAGGTGGTCTTCTCAGACCTTCCTCAATGCCAATAAAGAAAAATAAGCAGTTTCAGAGAATGATGCCTCTAATGTGTTTCAAAAGTGTACTCTATGCTGAAATTAATTCCTTTCCAAAAGTGTCTTTTTCTCTTTGCTGACCATTGAAGCAGCTGAGAATGACTAGCTCAAATACCCATGTCTAGACTGTATCCCACGCCTGCATTCCTTTGACAAATCCCACCCAAGATGTCAAAAAGTGAGAGGGAAAATATCAAACTGTCTGGTTATGCAAAAAGAAACCAGGAAAAAAAGAATGCTGGGCCCTCTAATGAACTATATGAACGTTTATGGATAATGATGCCAAATAACATACATACCTTTGGGATGCAAAACCCCCTTTATTTGGGGGCTATTAAAGAACCAAGAGGCAATTCTAGACTGCCTGAAAAAAAATATTCATTGTCAATTAGATATGTGGCTTCAGCTAGGATAGAATCAAGCAAAAACAGAAGAGGGGGAGAAAAAAGAGAACAAAAGTGCAAACCCACTACCTCTGCTCTGATTGTTCTCAATTTCATTAAATATTTCCATGCTATGTTCAATAGATCATAAGATTACTAGGAAATTTCTAAAGACAATTTCAACATATGACAAAAATCTGCTTTATATTTGCAGATTTATAACGATTCCTTGGAGTTTTTCATTGATTATTTTTACCCAAATTAATCCCTTGGCAATATTGAACCTTTGTTTTGTTTTGTGGTTTTGTTTGTTTGTCTTTTAGAAAATATTTTCATTTATGAATTTCTGCTTGACTCCTTGACCGGATCAAGGGTCACTAGTCTCGCTCCAAAACCATCCTTTCTTTTTATCTGGGAGCACGTCTTGTTTCTGAACTGACTTTTTGGGGGTACAATTCCCACAATATGCTTTATCTGTCAACTTTTGTTTCCTGTAACTTTTATAAGCTTTGTGTCCTGTAATCATTCCTCTTTGTGTCCCTGTTCGGACACCTTAGCCAAACACAAAGTGATTCTGTGAGCAGGACATATTCAGAAGTACAAAATTATTTATTGGTTATCGCACTCAAATCATCACTACTAGGTTAGGCATTAATGTGCTCACCACCTTTTATAAGATATAAGCAGACTCTGTGCTAGCTAGGTAGGCAAAAGTCAAAAAGGAGAAAGGGCAGCTCTTACAGCTCCCTGGAGCATAGCCACAGTCATGCCTCCTCCCAACACTCTGATTTTTCTTGATGATTTTATACTCGCCCATGTCAGTGCTTTCCCTTGTCTTACCCTGCCTGCAATTTCACTTTCTCATCACACATGAATCTCCTCTTCAGACTCTCTGACAGCTTGTTTTTTTCTCCCCTGCAACTTCGCATTTTCCTCAGAATTCTGAGCCATGGTTTCATACCTTCAGCAATGGACTTGGTATCCTCAGACACAGGCACTTGCATGGACTTCTAGACAGAGGGAGTAACGCTTTATTTTAGCACTCAGATGAAGGTGACAAAGGCAATAAGGAAAGGGATTAGTTTTCAGTGGTCACCAGTGAAACCTTTACCTTTGAGTATCAGTTGCTCAGCACTATTCTTATGCTTATTCTATAAAAAAAAGCTCATCTTTTCTTTGTCATGCATAAGTATACACTTCTGCCATAAATCTTAATATAATGCCATAAATCATTACATTTCCTTGAACATTTCAATCCATCAATCAGCATTTGGATAAAGGCAATTTGAATTAACCTTGCAAAAAACTGCATTAAATCCTTTAATGACACGTATCCATGACTAGAATCTTGCATCCACTCCATTAAAATTTATTCTACAGAGCTTATGGAAGAGACATATTTTTACATGTCTGCTTCTGAATTATACACAGCATCTTTTTCAGTAATAAAAGAAGACCTTTAAGTTAAATTTGATCCTCAATCATTTTCTTTGTATGTCTCCTTATTTTCCATGTGGGCCTCAAATTTCTGAAGAATTCAGTCTTACTGACAGAGACATGGTACAGTAGTCACACCACTAACCAGCTTAATTGTGCTGACCAAATATAACTAAGTTAAAGTGCTGTTACTGAAAGCTCCTTTCACTCCTGTATCTTAGTCTGTTTCAGAAAATGATTTTACACACATTTTTAAATGCCTTGTTCCTTAAATATATGGGTGCTCCAAAATACCTGTTCTAACAAACACTATGTTGTAAAGCCATTTAAACACTTACGTAACTAATAAGATTTCTTTGGTGCACTTTATTCTCAAGAAAATGTCACAGAATTACAAAGAACAAATACTAAAGAAGCAAAGAATGAAATATGCATGTAATGCTATAAAAAGGTTGAATATGGATAAATTTATCTAAATGCTGCAGACGAAATAAGCTTTGACACTTGAAGGATAAGGGTCTGATCATGTCTAGCTTTGAGAAAGAGAACAGATTGAGTGGAGTTAGGGAGCCAAAGAACCACAGAATCAATGAGGCTGGAAAAGGCCTCCGGGATCATCGAGTCTAACCTCTGATTGAACACCACCATGTGTCAACTAGACCATGGCACTGAGTGTCACATCCAGAATTTCCTTAAACACCCTCAGGAATGCTGACTCCACCACTGCCCTGGGCCACCTATTCCAATGCTTAACAACCCCTTCCACGAAGAAATTCTTCCTGATGTCCAATCTGAATCTTGCCTGGCACACCTTGAGGTCATCTCCTCTCATCCTGTCAGTGGTTGTCTGGGAGAAGAGGATGACTCCCACATGGCTACAAACTCCTTTCAAGCAGTTGTAGAGAGTTATAAGGTCTCCCCTGATCCCCCTCTTCTCCAGGCTCAACAACCTCAGCTCTCTCAGCCACCCCTCACAGGACATGCACTCCAGATCCTTCACCAGCTGTGTTGCCCTTCTCTGGACATGTTCCAGCACCTCAATGCCCTTAAGAAGTCTTAAGGCCAAAGGAGACACGAATGTTTCTCTTTTATGATCATGAACTAAAATACAAGAAGTTCCACCTCAACTAGAGAAAGAACTTCTTTATGTTGAGGGTGACAGATCAGTGGAACAGGCTGCCCAGGATTGTTCTGGAGTCTCCCTCTCTGAAAAACCCACCTGGATTTGTTCCTGCGTCACCTGTTTAAGGTGAATCTGCCTTAGGAGATCTGCCTGGGTCACCTGATTCACCTCAGCTGCTATATGTGACACACCATCTCATTTGCTGTCCTTCACAATGACTTGCTGTGTATACTTGTGTCTTACCTGTTTTTAAGGTTCAATTGTCTCCAACTCAGAAAGCTTCATCTACATCACACATTTCCCAACTCCTTAATAGATTGGAAACAGCACAGAAAGACCAAGAGGCTAACTAATGTACTAGAGTCCACATCTAAAAGAATAAGAAGGGTCATCCTGACATGTTTGTGACTTGCCACAGCTATCAACCAAGTATTAATTTAGATGCCAGTGTGGTCTTAATGATAGTACTGAGCACTAAAAATTAGAACTCTGGCTACAATTAAGACGAGATTTTTTTTTCCCCCACCACTAGGCCTCATTTGGTGTTCTTATCTAAAATCTCATCCTGTAACCATGGAGAAAGAGTGCAGGATGATGAAATCAGCAGGCAGTAACTCCACAAGATGGTGTCCTTGCTGCAAGTCCCCAGGGCTCTGTTTTGTAACTATTGCTCTTTAGCTGTTGAAAGGCTGGCTAAACTCTTTAAGAGACCTTGTAGATAACAGAAGGTGCCAAAGTTACACCAACACAGCTGCACCTCCTTCTATCTCAAATCCATCCCAGCATCTCCCATATACCGGAAAAAAGCAAGGATAATGGATGCTGCAGGAGGAGACAAATCTGTGTGAAATCTAACATAGTGTTTTTTCACAAGTGTAGTTTGAACCCCAGTCAGTCAGACTCCAGGGAGAGTTCACACATCTACACAGGCATCTTTGCCCTCCCTCAGCATGTCTTCTTACTCCACTGCTGGCTGCAGCATCCATCTGCATCTTGAATCTGGGTGCCGTGTTTGCTCTGGCTCAGGCCCGACAGAAGGGTNTAAAATAAAATAAAATAAAATAAAATAAAATAAAATAAAATAAAGAGAAAAATGTAATATTTATAATCTTTATTGCCCTGAAGCCACTTTGTCACCAACAAGACGCCGTCACACAGGGCACCGCTCGGCACAAGGGCGGTGCTGAGGGTGGGGACACCGCCCACACGACAGCAGCGACAACCCCCGGAGGGGCCGAGCCGGGCCCGCCCGCACAGCCGGCGCCGCCGGCCGGGTGGCGAAGGCGGGGCGGTGCCGCCTCATCGGCCGCGGGCTCGGCCCCGCCGCTCCTGTCGGGCCCGCGCTGCGCAGGCGCGCAGGGGTTGGCCGGGCCGGGGCCGGGGCCGGACCCGCTGCGACCTCCGTGTCTCGGGTGCGATCGGCCGCTGCCGGCCCTGTCGCGGGGGCCGCTGCCGGGCAGCTGGGGCCGAGGCGGGCACAGTGCCGCTGCTGCCTTGCGGTGGCCGCGTTAGCCCACCGGGAGGCCTGCGGGAAGGCAGCGGGCGATCGGGACGGGTTTGAGGTGACTGACCTCTGAAGGGCCGTGTCCCGCGTAGGAATCACTCGCTTGCTGTAAGTGTCCAGGCTTAGAAGGCGCAGTGGCTGCACTTTGGCGTTGTGCGCCCCGCGGTTGTCACTTCACGTTCTGTGTTTGCTAGCTTTAAAAAACTTGTCTCGCCGTTTCGGCTCTTTTGCTTGTTTGTTTTGGTTGTTTGCTGAACAGAAGTGGAAGTAGGAAAAAATCCAGTTGCACCATAGGCCTGATTTCATGGCGCACTAGTTGAAACAGAAAACCTTTAACTCACTAACTTGGTTGGGATTAAGTCGGAAGTCTCGGTGTTCCGCCGAGACCTCGCCGGCACAGGGTCACAGCGGGGTTGTTTGCAGTGGTCGTCGGGCAGGAACCTGCTTTTCGTCTGAACCAGCACAATTCCATACATTCTTCTTTATGGTCAAGGTGTAAACCAGGCTTGCATGCTGGAGTGTCACATACTGGGATCTTGACATGGGCACTTTTAGTGAGCAAGTTTGAAGTTGCTGGGTCACTGCATCCACTATTTTCAGCTGGAGTAGAAGGAGCAGTGTATTCACGTTGTTAATCTTAAGGGACAGTTTGTTCGTTTGGGGTTTTCCGTTATTAACAATTTTAGTTCTTCCTGACTATGAAATGAACAATTTACTTTATAGTCAGTGGTGAACAACACGGTACCAGATGGGGGCTGGTTCGAGAGGGAGAGAGGAGCTACTGAACAAAACTGTTTCCTTGTCAAGTGAATCAGCTGTTAATGCGGTGTATCAGGGTTGGATAAGTGTGAGGATGGCCTTGTTACAATATCAGGGCATTGATGTGAATCCTTCAACTACTTTTTCTCTTCTTCGTGATGTCTTTTAAACAGGTTATGCTTAAAAGAAAGTTTCTGTCGTGTGCTTTTATGGTGTCCAAGCTCACCTATTGATGCTTCCTTTATAACTTCATGGTAAAGCAGCTTCTGCGAGTATCAATTCGATTGTCACATCATCTGGATCCAGAGATCACTTCTACTAAAATGTGGGCTGCCCAAAAGCTTTGTAGTGCTCAAATACTGTTGTTCCAGATGAAAGAAGGTCGACTGTGTAGTTGCCTGTTTCCCCAGTTCTGGATTGGAATTCCAAACTATTGCACTATAAGAGTGCCACATAATAGAGTTAAATTCCAGGTAAGTATTTTTTGTGATTATCTAAAGATACAAGTGATGTGCATAAATACAGTGATAATTTATTTTAGACTCTACAGAGCTAAGCTGTTGATTTTGCAGCATTAATTATGAATTGAAGATGCCTTCAGTTGATCAAGGTAAAAGGGCAGGCAGCAATAAGTGCTGGATACCTGTGTTTCAGAGTGAATTTTTGCATCTGATAGTTCTGAGTTGGGGAGAAATGTTAATTTTCTTCAAACTGTACTTCAGACAGTAGTGCAGGATAACTGATTAGTTAGAGTGACTAGAGTTCTCTGAAAAAGGATTTACAGGTGCAATGTTGTGCAACAGAGCGTAGGGAGGAAATGGATTGGTAAGGGAGCATAAAAATAGAAAACTTTGTTTATAAAAAAAAATCTGTAGATATAAATAAAAATAGTGGTAAAGGACACAAAATAAAGCTCATTTTGGACATTGGCATATCCAAATGGCAGTGTTTTTCAATATCTAGTTAAATCCATCTTTGAAATATAAACTGCTGCAGGCATAAGTTGTGGAACATTGATTTTGAACTCGTTTCATGGCGGCTAAGCAATTGCAAAATTCATTTAGATGACTTAACAGCTATGGTCAAATAATGTCACATTGCTGTTTTTCTTTTTAATGGTAATATGTCTGACTCTCTGATTGTAGGTTTCCAAGGTAAATGATAAACAATCAGTAGTTGATAGAAGAATGGCTACTAGTGCAGAGGGAACCCAAACAGCTGTTGGAAAAAGTCCCAGTGGAGTATGTGATGGGAGACAACATTCATTGCGAGGTATTGAACCTTTTGCCACCCTCTTCTGAAGTCAACCTTCCCTGCCCTCTGTTGACATCTTAAGGATAGAGGTCTAGAATCTTAATTTGGAAGTTTCCTATCATGTGATGTATTTCTTTTTTTATATGATTATATACAAATGTTGTAGTTTGCAAAGACTCGCAATTTTCTTAAGGTTCTTAATGGCCAGTTAGATTATGTACTTATATATTTTTCCTTCAACTTTGTCAAACTCCTATATTCACTGAAGGCTGTGAATTGTTATGCTAGTGCGCTTTTCTTTTCCTGTTAGAAATGTTCAAAAGACAAACATTTCTGTGTCAGTGGTGATTTTGGATTCAGGTAAATTAGTAGTTACCCTTATGACCTTTTCCTTAGCAGTGCTGCCGAGCTAAACAGTTTTTTAATGTGACTTTGCTTGTTTTGTCACTCTTTGCTAATAACTTATTCTCAGGTGTGCTGTTATGCATCATACATTTTAGCTCCTGTGCTTCAGGGTGCATTGGTCATTTGCATTCTATGCATATTTAGATTTTGTTTGTAAAGGTGTTTGTACTCAGTTGCTTTGGGCATTTTCAGCTTTTGTTTACAAGTGGGATGACAGGGAGGTAGTTATGACAGGTTAAGACACTGGGATGGTACAATGTTTCTGTAATTACATTGCTCAGGAAACAGCCCTGTGAGAAACTTGTGCTGTTTCACGTGCATGATAATCAGGAAGGCAGTACCTGTCCTCAGAAAGCTGCGTGGTACTGTATCATAATTTTTCTGTACAGCCTTATCTCCTTACATACATTCTCTTGAAGTTTTGCATTATAAAATGGGTGAGATACTACTGAGTAAACAGAAATGCCCCCACCCCTCAGTAGATTTTTAATCACCAGTGGGTTGTTTTTTTTCCCTGAAGATGTGGTAATCTTTTAAAGGGAACTCTTAGGTTTATGTTTATTCCTGAGTGCTCTGGCATTATCTGCAAAATAATGAAACAGAACAGCCCCAGTGTTCTTCTTGTACATATCTATTCTTACACTTCTGGTTTTTTCTTTTGTAGAAAACAGAAGCATTTCTATCCCCTTGGCCAGTTGAAATCTTTATATTTTGAGTTTTTCCAATCATGTGAGATGCCAACATTTTTTGAAAAGCAGTGGCAGAAGTGTTTGCTCTGTCCTGTTTATATCATATCTCTCCATTATGTGCACTGTCCAGCTGAAATGTGCTTGTGCATCTTCACGGTTCATTGAAACGTTTTCTTAAGGCATGTCAATATGACACCTTTATGTTAATAGGTATTAATATCCTTAGTAGTCACAATTTATGTTAAACTCTCTAAGAATATTTGTTTCGAAGTCTTGTGGAATAGGTGTTTCATACTGCTTCTAAGGTTGCAAGATTTCTGCTATCTGCTCTGGCAGCTGAGGGAAGTGGTTTGTGTCCACATGTGACTATGCCCTATTTCTGTTACTCTATAAGAAATTGTTAGGAAATAGTCATAATGTATCCTTAATTGACTTTCTCTCACTTTCCTCTTTGGAGTTTTTATAATCATACTATACTTTTTTGATGAAAAAGGCAATGATCTACCAGACCATCAAAGCAAAAGACATTTTTGAATGATACTTTGTCTGAATTACACCATCATAACTTGCAAATCGAGTGATGCCATGTCATATTTGCAAGAATTCTTTTAAAAGTGTCCTTCTGATTTTATGAGACATTCATGTAACAAATGCTTTCTTATCTTTTCCTCTTACTTGGAGATTTGTTTGCAAGGTAAAACAACATTGCTTAACTGTATCTATGAAGCAATAGTTCCTTATAGAACCATGATTCTTATTTATCTGTTTCACCCTTGTCATCTGCATCCTTTGTAGGTTAAGTGCTTTTTTACAGATTTGTTGAAGAGGCCTCAGTTCCACCCACTTTCCTGTAGGTGGATGCACAGTACTGATTGAATATCTTAATGTTCTGTTTCTTCTCTCTAATGCTGTGTATTTGCAATACTCTACTGATTTTAATATTCTGAACAAATGAAAGAAGACCTGATTGCTTCACCTAGCAACAAACAAATGCTGGGTATCACTTAGGAGCTGAACATTACAAGATTTTCAAGTTAACAACTAGGTAAGGCCCTGAGTGACCAAATTTGATCTGATAGCTGACCCTGTTTTAAACATAAGAAGGTTGGGCAAGAAGTCACTTGAATGATTCTATGATTCAGTGATTTTTCTTTCTCATTATTTACCCACTTAGAGGGTTGATAGATGTATGAGCATACCCCATTTCTCAGTCATGCAGCTAAATGTAACCAGTAGATCTGTAATTTGAGTATGAATGTCATCTGCCAATTAACATTTGTACTGAGGAATTTTAAATTTTTTTGTGTATATGACAAATACTTAATATATACCTGGGAATTGGTCCTAATTAATAGAAGTGTAGTGTCTGGGTAACCCAGCTATGCTTATTGCTACCCTTAATTTGAGGTTCTCTTGGGCAATCTGTAAAACAGTGTTGTATTGCTTGCCATACAAATCCAGTGGGTCAAGTGCTTCTGTTCACTAAAAGTAAAAAAATTACCTTATTTTTACATTGTAATTATTTAATCTTTTTGGATTTGAAATTAATCTCCTCAGAGTGTGAGACTAGCAGCATTCTTGAACAGTATTCCTTGACTTGAAATCTTAGCGCTGTTTTTTCTTGTGTGAATTTTTGTCAGTCAAGTAACTGATGTGAATACTCATTCAATAATCTTTCTGTCTCTTGGGTAGGGAAATTAAGGAGGCAGAAAAGTGTGGGATCTAAGTGTTAAGAAATTACCACACATGAAAGAGTGAATGCCATTTATCCAGATGCTCAAAAGAGAATAATGGCTACTCCCAGTAGCTGATCATTAGACAACTTGATCTAATGATCAAGTCTAAGAAACTACAATTTCCTCATGAAAGTATGTAAGAGGAGGTATAGATATCTGACTTTAGTCAGATATTTTCAGTAGTATTTGGTCTGAGATTCTAATAGTTTCCTCAATTCACATAAACTCCTTTTCTGTTCTCTCTAGTGAAAATATACCAGCCGCTTCTTTATACAATGAAGTGTGGTTTTTCTTCCACATTTGTGGGAATTTTTCTTTTTACAAAAGCCATCTGTTCTAAATTTTTTTACTGGAACCACACTTTAGATACTCTTTATGGTTCTCATCTTTTTTTCTTTTTAATTTGTGAACATTTAATTGTTTTCCAGCAGAGAGAGATACTTTTTGGAGCGTGAGCCTTGTAGAAGGTTTGAATGTGTGTCTACATGTACATAAGCATTCATATACTTATTTTGATTTACGTAACTTTATTATCCTACATTTGCATTTTTTAGTTACATGTCATAGGTCCCTTAGATATAATTCTTTGGATTTGTGAACTCATACTTTGCATGCTTTTTGACCAATCAGCTATGTAAACATAATCTTCATTTCATACAGTGCTTCATATTACAAGTGTCTTGATCTTGAGATCTGTTTTGCACTGAAATGGGAGTTGATTCTTCCTTCGTAAGAATACAGTTACTTTAATCAGCTTCACCTTTTTGTCAAAGTTGCCTGTGATGCAAATGCATCTTTGCTCCTAATTTGTAGAAGGTATGGAGACAGCTGCAGCAGCTGGTTAAACTCCCAAGAGTTTAACTATCCCGAAAGGAAGCACATTGTGACATCATACTTCAAAGACTGTTTTAGTTTTCTTCCACTCTATTAAAAAAATCAAAGTAGAGTTGTGTTTGTTGTTTTCCAGTAACATCTTGAGTAAAGTTTTTTTACCTTCTATTCAGTACACTGACTTTTCTTTAAATTAAAAAATTCTTTTTTTCAAAAATGGTAAGTCAATTTATCACTTGCTTCATTTTGAATGCCTTTCTCTCCTATTGCCGCAGCAAGAGCCAACCTCTAGTACTTTCTCTGAGTACAGATGTGCTGCATTTGTTACAGGTATTCCTATTTACACCTGGATATGGAAGCCTTTCCAGCACAGTTGATAAACTACGTGTTTTAGCAGACTTGACTGGTGCGCCAAATATTCCCTGGCTCTATGAGATGCTCTTTTTCTCTCTCAGTAAAATAGCAAACCTGGTCAGATCATTAGGTCTGATTTTAGTCTTCTTATCTACTGGTTTTGAAAGCTGTTTCTTACCATCATCTTTCCCATTTCAGAGATGAAGAGGTATCTTTAACAAAAATGTGGTGCTGCTTATGTTTGCCTCTCTTCATCAGGACTGATACAACAGTTTCTGTCTTTTATTCCCTTTCATATTCAGATGTACCCAAATACAGTAGGGGGTTGTTTTTAATTCAATACTAAGGTAATGTGTACAATATCTCTTACACTTGTAAAGTACAATCTGCAGAATACCTTGTTTTCACGATGCAGATATTTGCAGAAAGAGAAGAGCTAAGAAATTGTACAGCATTCTATTTTGTTTGTTTAATTAACTGTCCCTAATAATCTGAACTTATGCTTCCCATTTGTTTTGTTTTTTTTTTTGGTTTTTTTTGTTAATTTTTAATTTCTACCCTAGGCACCTTTGGAGTGTGTGTGTTCTCCTACATTTCTTACATTTAGTGCTTTGTATTTTACTTTTGGGGTTTTTTTATTCCTTCTTTTTTTTTAATAGTAGCAACAATATGTTTTATGGTTTTTTTTTTAAACTAGTAATTACTTTAAAAATTTTCTCTATTAATAATTCCAGTAAGCAAATGAGTTTCAAAGATGATAGAAAATATTTCTCTCTTAGAGAATTATAATGGATTCAAGACTGCGAGTGTAATGGGGAGTAAGACCATAGAATCACAGAATGCCCTGGGCTGGGAGGCATCTTTAAGATCATCTCATTCCAGCTCCTCTGCCTTGGGAAGGGACACTCCCCACTAGGCTGGATTTCCAGAGGCCCATCCAGCCTGGCCATGAGCACTACCCCAGATTGGGCATCCACAGCATCTCTGGGCGACCTGTTCAGTGCCTCACCACCCTCACAGTAAAGGATTTTTTTCCCTAATATCCAGTCTTAACTTTCTCTCAGTTTGAATCCCTTTTCCTAGTCCCATCACTACTTGATGAGACAGAAGCCAGCAGTTTTATAATTAATTTGATTTTTCGATAAAGGTGCCTAACAATGTTCTTCAGAGACATTCTTTAATCACTTTTGTGTAGTTACTCTTCAACAAATCCTGAAAATATGTAGTTAACTTGTATATAAAGGTATATATTTTTGATTGATTTAAAAAGGGATTTGTACTAAGGATTACTTGAGTTGTTTTAAGTTTTGGAGATACTAAACTAACTGCTGATTTGTTTGATGTATTTAGTAATTAAAAGATTTTACTATTCTCAAATAATTTGCATTTTTATATAGTCAAGATTATGTTATGCAAAAAGAATGAATTTATAATGCAAGACAATTTTTTTCTGACTGTGACGCACTATTTCCACAGCCCAAATGAAACACATCAACCTGTCCTTTGCCGCTTGTGGCTTTCTGGGCATTTACCACTTGGGGGCAGCAGCTGCTTTTCACAGGCATGGTAAGAAGTTACTGAGAGATGTGAAAGCTTTTGCGGGAGCTTCTGCGGGATCTCTGACTGCCGCTGTCTTGTTAGCAGTGCCAGAAAATATAGAGGTAAATTAATAAACTCGTAGGTATAGGCCATGATAATTTTCAAAGGACTTTTTTTATATAATCGTCTTCCATTAAGTTTGTTAAAATGTTTTGTGTCATGTTTATTTCTTCTTGTTACTTGTTAGGAACAGGACTCTTGTATCATGTTTTCAGTAACCATATCTGTGACTCATGAGCAAAAATTTTAATGATAAAAATATTTCTTATGAACTTTATATTTTAAGCTGTGTAAAATCTTATGTGTGTAAACCTTTATTTGTAGGCAATAGGTATTCTTTAATATACCAAAATGTATATTTACTTAATGATGGTGCATTACAAAGTGCATCATTGTTCTCTTGGCTAGAGATAGGCTTTGTTAAGCAAGTGCATAGCACCACCCTTTTAACCTTTTCTGAAAGGAGATGAAAATGGTAGGTGGAGTATGTCTTCATAAACAGCTCCCACCTGCTCAGATCTTTTTCTTGCTCCCTGTGCTCCACTGAACAGCATTAAAGGCTTTTGCATTTTGTTTAGACTCAGTGCAGCCCATGCCTTAAGAGCACCCAGTAGGATTAACCCTCACAGCATTCTGTTCTGATGTGTCTGGGTTGTTTCATCTCCAGAGATGCCACTCCTTTCTCACCTTGGATATGATGTCATGCAGAGACACCAAGGTTGTATTCAGTGATTACAATGTTAGAAATTCTGTGGAGAGCATTAGAGGGGTTGTCTATTTGCTTTGTTTCCCCCATAGGTTAAGGCTGCTTTGCCCTCCTGAACTGTCTGTAGTGACTTCACCTTAATAAATGTAGAGGACCAGGCATTGCCAAAACGTTAGTATTTCTTTAATATTTTTAATTACTGTGGGGAAAATAGGCTGTTAGATTTTTGGTCTAAAACTTACGCTTTGGTTTCATTCCAAGTGAGCATTTGATAATTTTCTCTAGACCTGGCTTATTTCACTTCATTTGATTCAAATAATAGTCCCAGCCAAACCCCACTTGGGTACTGATCTTTTTGTTTGTTGATTGGTTGTTTCTATTGGGATATGAACTCGGCTTGCAGCATTAACTATACTTCTGTCACTTTCAGCAGTAGGTTTTTCCCTGGCTTCTTCCCCCTACCCCACTCCCCTGCAAGTATTTTTATATGACTCGGTATTAGGCAAGTTCCACTCTGTTGTGGAGAGAACCTCATTGTATTCTGTCACCTCTGACTGGTAGTTCAGTTTCAAGTTTGCCTGGTATGATGTGTACCTCTGACTTTAATTTCCTCTGTGGTGAGCATGGCAGCCCTTTGTTAGCCCAAGGAAATTTTTCTGCTTATTACATACCCTGGGTATGAGCCCTTGTTCTCAGCCTGGTCCAACTTACAAAGATCTTTCTAAGTAAAAATATTAGAACAGTTTTTAGTTTTGTTTGTGGAAACTAAGTCTGTATTACATTCAGTCTGTTGTATTTTTCCTTGAAAATTTGTCATATTATTGCAGACTAAAGAAAGCGTCATGAACTTTCTAGTTCTTTCATTTTTTGTGTACTTTTAAGTTATTCTTTTATAATGTTTAAATGGAAAATTGAGAGTTCTTCTGTCAGTGGGAATAATTCTAATTCTCGCGGAATTTAAGTAAAGGCAGTGTTCTATACTGAATAGAATTAACTTTTCATATCAGGAAAATTATATTATTATCTTTACTATATTTCTAGCTTGAAATATTTTATATCCACAAATGTAGCTCCTAATCAGTTAATTATTTTTTTTCTTTTATTTTTCCCCTCTCTCCAGAGATGACAATGTTAGATAAGCCATAATTAGGACTTTCTGCATCTCCTAGTCTTAAAGCTGTAATGCAGTCTTGGAGAGAATGTAACATTGAAGATTTATTGTTTTGACTGTTGCTGTTCTAAGACAGTTTCCAAATGTTTTTCTGTCATGCATTGGATTTTCGTGACTGTTAGTAAAGGCGTGGGACTTGAGAATTCTAAGTGGGCTTATTTAGTTATGGATAAATAACTATTTATTTTAAAATAACCTTGGTCATGTTTGATATCAACTTTGCTTAACTCAATACAATCAGTTGCAATTAATAAGCATGGTCTCAGTCATTATTTAAAATGTAGAAGTATTGTTTAAAGTTTCTAGCACTCAGATTCTAAACCAATTCATAGCTGGAAGAAGTTGTCCCTTTTGAGAGCAGGAATTGAGAGTCTAGGTACAGTCCATTCTTAGCACTTGTAATATGGAAAGTAGTTTTCTGTCATTTCCCCAGTCTGGTACTCTTAGCTCCCCATAGCTTTATTTAAACATCTTGGATACAAAGATAGCAGTTCTGAGGTGCTTCTGTGTAGGGTTTTGTGGATTTCTTCTGCATTTATAGAGACAGGGGTCTGAATGTGCCTTTATATATTTTAATTGGCTTTGAGCTGGCAGTGACAAGTATCTCGTAGGGTAAAGGTGCAAATCTAACCAATGTGAGGCCAAGCAGCGCAAATAATTGTTTCTTTAAGAGGTATGAACCTCTTAGTGAACTTTTTGATACTGGTGTTCAAAGGTCATATAGAGAAAGTGGTTGCAAAAACTACATTTCTGTCTTTTGCTTAGATGAGTGCTTTGTCATACAAGTGATGTGAGGAAGTTTAACTCCCTCAGTTAGCTGGCTCTGATCTCGTGTTAATCCTCACCCCATCTCCTTCCTTGTTTTCCTTTCAATAGATTCTGTATGCCCCTCCTCAGTAGGATACATTCATATCTCTTTTTTTTTTTCTTTTCTTTCCTTAGTCACTCAATCATTCATTTTGTTACTAGCAGCATTTCTTTATGCACCTAATAATCCAGGAATCCCAAACTATCTTTTATTCATGTGGTTATATAGGTGAATGTGGGTGAATTTATGAAGTACCAATTTCAGAAGGTTGCATAAGATTGAATTCAGTTTTTTTCTGAAGTCACTAAAATCATTAGAAAAGCCTGCATGAAAGGATAAAAAAAGGATTACAAATATTGAATAGTGAGTCTTAAGCACTCAGGGTCATAATTCATTGTTTCATGTTATGGCTGAAAAATAAGTTATACCAGTTCCTTTACTGTCCCTTTGGAGTTCTTATGGCTCACACTTCAGGCTCTTTTTCTGTAGTCATTAATGCTGGGCATTTCAGCTTGCGTAGAAGGTTCTCTCTGCAGGAATCTGTTGCCTGGTTTTCTGCAGTTTATTTTCTGCCTATGTCATCAATCATAGTTTTCCATTCATTAAATACTTTGATAGTATTTTATTAATTAAGTATGTGTATTTGCTAGTAGCTTGTTTTTTGCATTAGCGAGAAGAAATTGTTGTAATTTTTATTTTTTTATTGCTTGTAAGCATCTTAAGGTACTTGGGTCTGGTTTAAGGTCTAAAGTAGACCTTAAAATAAAAGGTGGCTTGAGATTTTGAACTAAATGATTGTTCTTGTAATGGCATAATCTAGGGAAGTGATTATTTAGCAGTGGTAGTATATAGAAAATCAGTCTTTAACTTTCCTTGGTTGTTGAAGTGGTATCCTCAGAGTTTATAATTTTTTTTTCATTAGGGATTTTTTTTCCTTACAAATTAATCCTTAGAAAAAGATTGACATTTTGTTATGCATGTCTTTTTACAAACCAAGCACATATGGGAAAATTCTTCAGTTTGATCTAATAACTCTTTTATTAAAGCTTTAGCCTCCAGTGTATTTTAGGTACTGCAGATGAACATGCTTCCCATCACTTCATCATCCTTAATGGTTAATGCTTTTCATTTCCAGAAATGTAAGGACTTTGCCTATGGATTTGCAGAGGAAGTCAGAAGATTGAACTTTGGTGCTGTAACGCCTGGTTATGATTTTATGAAAACACTTAGGTACCTATCTTACTGCTTCTGGAAGATAATTTCTGGGTTAGAAAGCTCTCCAAAGGCAAATGGAGAGGGTGCATATTTCTTCTGTGTTGTGGGGTGCTCACCTCTAATGCATTTGCAAGGTTTTTAGATAATAGTGGTGAGTAATGCTGAGCATTTTCTTTCCTCTAGGGAGGGCATAGAGTCGATTCTTCCTTCTGACGTTCATGAGATAGCTGAGAACCGGCTTTATGTGTCAGTCACGAACTCAAAGAGTGGGGAAAATCATTTGGTTTCAAATTTTGCCTCCAGGGAGGATCTCATTAAGGTAATCATGTTGAATGTGGCACTTATAAACGCTGGAGATTCTTCAAGGCTTAAGAGTATATTATTAATTGTGCAGTAAAATCACTGGTTTATTTGGGTTACCACTTCTACTCCCAGTGGTGCTACAACCATAATATAAAAAATGTTTAAAGTGGAATTTGATCCTGCAGCTTCACAAATTTTGCTAAAATTTATTTGGTGTTTGTGTGTGTTTCCTTCATTGGTTATTCAAGTTCTACCTTGTAGGCAAAGTGTTTCCAAAAGTAACAGGTATTGTTTCAGTATGTGAGAACACAGTGGAGAATCTCAAAATGTTGAAAGTGTATCTTTCCCTGTCTTCCTCTTCATCTGAATGCCACATTTTAAATTTGGATCAGGATTGTATGCATAAGGTAATACCTTATGGTAGGAGCATTTCAGATGCATGTGAAGCAGATATTCTTTGTAGAAATTGCTTGTATCTTAGTGGAAGACATAGTAAGATACAGCAGAATAAAGGAGTAATTTATTTAAAAATAGAATAAGAAGAAATCCCTTCTTCCTCTATCCTTGTGGATGCTTAGAGCTAATAAGAGTTTCTTTATAGTTATCACTTTAAAAAAATATCACTTGTTAATAAAACCTCAAAGTGTGCATTGAGAGTTTGCCTTTAAAGTATATATTTTTAAATTTTGATCCTATTATATTCTACATGGACAGTCCTCAAACTTTACAGGACTTCATCATGCAAATATAATTATGTGAAAAGTTTATCTCAAGTTGTGCACTGTTATTTCTAGCTACAGGATGCAGTGGTAGCAAGCATGGAGATTTTTATTCTTTATGTGTTTTTACAGTGAAATCTTCTAACCTGAAGACAATTAGAAGCATCAGGGTGACCTTGGAAATATGTATATTTTACTATTATTTCAATAGTTTTGTTTCACGTATTTTGCCATTTCCGTTCTTTTGTTCTCTATGGTAGCAGTAGGGTGGGTTAGAATAATAGTAATAAAATTACACATAACTGCTCATTGGAATACATTCATATTGTCTGATCTTTCAGTCCAACACCTAATACCTGTTTTTGTGCATGCCTTCAGCTCTGTCTGTATCATGAGTAATTCAGCTCTCTGATTGCTAGTGGCTGCCACAGGAGCAGGAAGGGTAGAACTTGTTAGGTTATTTTATTGTATCTTGCCTAGGCATGACCTACATCAAGGCATGGATAAAGGTACTGCTGGGCAGATTGTTTTATAAACAGCAGAACGTCTGTACCACCTGCCAGAAATCTTTCAGCTTCATATGGATTTGGTTTCAATGCTTAGCAAACAAGCCTTATGGTTCCAGAGTTTTTCATAATGGCTAAAATGAATGTGTGTTGCTACAATGCTAAGCTTTTGTCTTTTTTACTATTCCCTGTGGACTTGGAAAGGCAGGTAATAATCTCCCACTTTAGAAATAGTGTTCCCATATGTGAAGACAGTCATCTTGTATCAGCATTCCTAGACTTGCAGTTCTTAAACTGAAGGTGAGGGGGAAGAGAGGCATGATTTGTGTGCTTGTGAGGGAGCAAGGCACAAAATGTTGATAATATTTAGCTGGGGAAAGTAAGGCAGTGCCTAGAAGTCCACACTGATCTTTTAGTGGTAGGAAATACTGAAAGTGTTTATTCTTCAAACCTCAATCAGGAGATCTAGGTGACTTTATAGGAAGAATGACTGCTTTCTTCAGTCCTCTTGAAAAGAGCTCAAACTTGGACAGGAGTCACCTGGTTTTGACTCCATTCACTAAATCTTTTTTCCACATTTAGTGTAGAAGGGCCGAAGTCGATGAGATGGAGTTGAGGAAAAGAGGAGAAAAGGTGCTGGGCTGGGGAAGAAACCGCTGTTGGGAACTTGGGAATTTTGTCTTAGACTTTTGTGAGCGAAAGGCCTGTTTGGTAGAGAAATAGCTGCAGTTTCACATTAGAAAACTGAGAGAGCCTTTTTATCTGAGCTCAGATGAAGCTCTACATCACTAGGAAGAGAAATAGGCAGGAAAGCAGGTCTCAAAGTGGAATTGAAGACTTCATATACATATACAGTCTTTATTAAAACTTGTTAGGGAAGCAGAGGGGCTTAATATTGAAATAGCTTAAATTTTGCAAAAGTAAATGCAATTCCAGTCAAAACAGCTCAGGCATTTTCTTTCATAATCTCTATGGATTGTGGGGTTTTTCTGCACCTGTTCATCTTTCACACAGTGTGTGCACCAGTTTGTGACCTACTTCTGTTCCCCAGATTGGTCATCCATGCCACCACACAACCATGTGCATATTCTCCCTGTTTAGCTGTATGAAAAATTCTGACATACTGCACTTTGTCCAAGCATTTACCTCCTCTAGAAATACTGTGCAGTGATTGCATATATGTATATATGTATATGGATAGATACAGAGGTATGGAGGTACCCACGCTGTCTCATAGGTATTGCTGTGAATAGATATAAAGGTATATGTGTGTGCACAGTTGTACATGACAAAAGAGGTGTCCTGGTCTAAAAAAATTAAAATAAAAATTGATAACTGCTCTAGACATCAATGAAGCCTTACAATAGGGGAAATAATAGTTTGTTAATACTTGAATGTATAAATACAAACAACGGTCAAGGTATACATATGTGAATTTCCAGGATGTTCGTGGTATTTTTGAAGCTTTGAAAATCTGATTTATTAGAAAAGTAAACACTATATTAATATGCTAACAGAATGACTTGGTCAGCTTCTTCTTTGACAATATACTGCTTTTTCTCATCATATGTATATTTAATTTCTTGAAAACCATAGGTTTACTTCACATTGTGCAAAACTAAGTTCATATTCTTAAATCACATTAATCATTGAGTTAATTTTTGATATTTTATTTTGAGAGTTGTCACTATCAAGTCATAAAAGCCCAAACCCTGTTGAATAATTTTAGTCACATTTTGACTTACCACAAAAAGAAGACATTTTGAGTTGACAGTGGATTTATGTAAAACTAATATATTGACTGGTAAATATATGTGAAAATATGTATTAGTTCTAAATTACTTGGTTGCTATTTTTGATATTTTTTCTATTCTTTCTGCTTTCTTCTCTCTAGGTCCTGCTAGCAAGTAGTTTTATACCAGTGTATGCAGGAATTAAGCCAGTGGAATTTAAAGGACAGGTAATTTTTTATTGGCTACGAACTTTCTTTTTATATGTTCTTCATTTATGGTGTAACTATTTCATCTTAAGGGAAAGCAATTTCAATACTATATTTTGTATTTTTTGTAAGAAAACCTTACAGTTGTCTTTACTCATCTAACTCCTACAACTTTTTTGGCTTTCTCACATAAATATATGAACACTTTAGGAATCATTTTAAAAGCATGAAAATAGCTGTTTCTTCCTTATGAGAAATACATGATAGTTCAGTTCCCCATTCATACAAATGATGCCTCTTTATAACCCTCACAGCTCCCCCTGCCAAAAAGCCCCACAAAACCATATGTATTTGCTGCCAGCTGGGTGGTCATTATATCAGAAAGGTTGTCAGCTTTAGAATTATAGATACAGCAATACATATCAGCTGAAATATTGGAAGGGTTTAAATCAGTATTGTTTGACTGCTTGAGGGAAATGGAGACTGCTTGCACCTTCCCAGGCTCTGGAAATTTTATGATTGAGTCTGTATATCGCTTGTGCAATTTCAAAGGGAATATATGGCTATTTTAGGTTCATTCTACCATTAGTTAAAGGGAAGAAAATGTCATTGTTAAATTTCTTGTGGTATTCTTTCAATTAAGAAATTGAAAAGCTGGCTCAGAGCATTGACCAAAAGTTACTTAAAACCCATTTTACTGGATGAACAGTTCTATTATGATTTACATAGATATTGTAATATTTAATGAAGCCTTTTTAGAATTTTTTTTAGCTTTGTAGTATTTTACCACAGCCTTTTTTTCTAGGGGACACTTCTCATTCCTCAGTATTTTTTGCATTCAAAAGGTAAATCAATGGAAGTCTAATGGAAACTGGTTCTTTTATTACTTGAAAGCTTCTTGTCATTCCCAAAGCTTCTTGCTGTTCTCCTTTAGTGAGATTCAGAAAAGGCAGTTTCTGGGATGAGGTTGCTTTCATTTATTGTTACTTGTTGGAATAATTAGTTCTGCATGCCTGCCCTGACTTTTCTCAGACTCTATGAAACAGTGCATTTGTGGACTGGGGAGTTTTTTTGGGGGTGTTTTTTGAGAAAGCTGTTGCCTGTAAGTGCTTCTGACTTGTATTCTTTAGCCCCAGATGTTTAGGTCTGGGTGAGAGCTCTCACTTGCAGTAGCATTTCTTTGGTTTGGAGTAGTGGGTAACAAGGATGTGTGAGTGTGTAGCAGAGCCCCCAGGCACACACTGTAGGGCCGGATACGTGGCATGCACTGTCATGAGCCAGCCATGTGAGCACCAACCAGTGAGGTGCACTGGATATGGATTTGGCTCTGCAAGGCCTCATATCACAGAGCATCATATTCCAAATTTCTGAAAGCTTCATGTAACAGACCAGCTTCTGTCTGTCTGCATTTACCCTGGTTTCAGGAGGTCAGTTCCTTAGGCCATGGGTCCATGGCAGCATGGAATTAGTTCCTGCTAGCTGCTTGAGTCTACTGGCCTTACCTGTACTTTAGAACAGTTGTTCTGTATTTTTCTCTGTATTTTCACCTGCACACACATCACCAGGGCACTGAGGACTGTTTCTAAAATGTATTTCACGGTGTTACTTGTGCTATGTTACCAACTACCATTGTGCAGATAAGTAAGGGAGTATGGTGTCCTTGTGCTGAATTAGAATTATTTTTAGGAAGAGTACTTTTTGGGAAGCATTGGCTTCACAGGGGCTGAGCTAGTTTACCTGTAAATGTGCATGCCTATAGGCTAGACTCTTGGGATGAATAAGCTACATTTCATGTTAGTATGGCCAGAACATTAGTCTGCTCATAGTATGTTTTCTGATTAATGAGCTGGAAAATAATCTGATAAAGAGGAAGTCTAAGATGACATACGAGAATTTATAGTCTGTTAATGGCCTTAACCTGGTAGGACTGGTTTATTGGCAGGATTGGGGATTTCAGGTATCCTGGAACTAAGCTTCCAGTAACACTAGTGCAAACTTGCTCCATGTGAAATTGTCTTTCTCTGACTTGGTTTGGTGTCCTTTGAGTCTCTGATAAGGTTAATTTTCAAGACAGATAAAGATCTGCAGATGATAAAGTTGGCTGTGTCTGCTGATGAGTCTGTAGTTGGTGTGACTGTAGTTCTCATGGAATAGCTTTGTAAAAAGCATCTGCAGGTAAATATGTAGGTTTCTGTTAGGTCAACCCTTAATGTCATTGTCTGCTTTGGTTTTCTTTGCAAGTTATTTCAAAACTTTCTCTGTTTTTGTGTTGTTCTAGAGTATTAGTGAAATTAGTTCAGAAGCTACCAGGAATTTGTCTCATCAGCTAAGAAGCATTTTTCAATAATTGATTGGTGCAATTAAAAGAAGCTGATGCTTCACTAGTTTTTTTTTTCTGAAAATAAAATTTTTATAGATGTTTTATAACTAGGAAACATGAGGTAAAATATTTTTGAGTGAAAAGCACTTTCTTTCAAATACTCAAAAGAAAGTAACAGAATCTACAGAAAATAGTATTAAATTGACAGCATTGCCCATGACTTAGTAAATGTTTTGATTTTCAGGTAAGCATTGAAGTTACATAAGGAGGGAAGGGGAAAATAAATAATCGTAATTTTTTAAAATGTGAGAACTTTTAAGTTTTAAAAGTACTGAGTTATACCTGTGAAAAACATCAATAATGTCATTTGTTACGGTGTCTTCGACATAGCTTACACACAGATTCCATTGCACTTTTCACTGTAGGAAATGCAACGAAAAGACACTTAGTACTCCAAGGAACATTGCAAATAAATCCATAATAAATTACGATTTATAGACAGACACAAAAACGCCTTGGTGCTCGAAATGTCCTGGTATGTTGCAGCTTTACTCACAGCAAAGCTACAGTGGGAGTTTAAGAAGTCTGAAAGATAGCTGTAAATGATTCTGAAATTTTATTCTTTTTCCCCCTCTTTTTCTAAGGTGAAATGATCTCACTCCTCATTGAGAAATTTGATGTTTGTGCAGAGTGAAGGAATTCAGTGGTATATTGTGGGTTCTGACATCAGCTAATGTCAAGGGTCAGGTGCTATGGCATATAATGAAATCGTAGGATGAAAAGGGCCATAGAAACTACTAAATGTTAATATTTGTAGCTTTGATTTTGAGATCAGGAACATAAAACTGATCTGAGACAGTGAAGAAAAGAGTGATATGGGGGGCTGTGTATGCAAAGACACGGATGAATTGATAAATACCACCAGTACTCCCTTGCTGTGTATCCATGTGTTAAAGAGTAACTCAGCCTATCACCAGATATGGGAGTTCACAGGGGCAGTCGAATGTGGCACTGGGAAAAGTCTGTATAAAATTAAAATATGATTTGCTTTAAGTGAGAGTAAAGGACACAGCTGAGAAGGATCTATGTAAATGATGGACCTGTGGGAATCTCAGGGGCTTCTGTAGAGCAAACACTGTAACTGGAGTTAATGCTTCCTTAAGTGCTTACACTGAGAGCTAGTGTCTTGCCAACAGCCAGTAGTTTACTTCTTGTGAGAGGGTTTTTTTGGTTTGGGTTTTTTGGTTTCGTTGTTGTTGTTGATGTTTGTTTTTAAACTTTTGTGACTAAGTTCCTGTGGTGTTTTCAGGAACTGTGATGCAAAGCTGGCATTATTTTCCATTTGTGATCACAAAGAGCAGCACTTAGATCAGGAAAGCAGTCTTTTGCTTGATTGGTGCTGAAAAGTACTAGTATAATTTGCCATTTCTTTTTAGTGGTTTGTGTTAGCGTAATTTGAGGATGATATCCTGGAGGTGAAACTCTTACGGAACACTGAGATGAATCTTATTATTCTTTACAGCATTTCAGCTTGCCTGGCTTTGGATGTATGCTGTAGTCTACATCTTACGTAGTTAATGTTTGTTTCCTTTATAATTAGTGAAGACAAAAGCACTTTTTCAGCACAATTAAAATGAGATATAAACACCTGCTTTAGGGGAAGGTGAAGCGTGTGCTAGAAGTGTTTTCTCTCCCTTGATGATAAAGGAAATGTAACTAATTGGCTTTAGATGTGTAAAGTTCACTGAGACTCATGTGGTCAACAGACCTCATGTATGATGTCAGTGAATCCATCTAGCCAGCAGCAGACTGGTGTTGAATTTTGGGCTATGCCTGTAAGCACAGAAAGAAATAGGAAGGTATAACTATATTAACAAGACATGTCACAGCTGTCCTGTTTATATTGGAATGGAATTGGGCCCCTAGATCTCATTCTTCACTAGACTCAGCTCCTGCAGCAGACTTAGGTCTGCCCCCTCTTATGTCATTGTTCAGCTTCTTCCCGTCTGTATCCTTCCAGCTACTGCTGTCTTGTGTAGTAATGTAAGAAGAAATGAGGCTCTGGAAGAAAAATCACAGAAGAGGAGAGGAGTCATGTATGGTTTAGCTTCTGCAGTCAGAGTACCTGCACATACAGCTTGTACAGCTTCTATTGTCGTCAAAATAATGTTCTATTGTAGTTTACATTATATGATATTGTTATGTGTAATATTAACAATCTTATGTTTTTGTATATGTGTTGAGAAAAATTTCCATATGGGGCATTTCAATTTTTAATGAACTAAAAAGTCTTATAAGTACCTTGATAAATACCTTGCATGAGAACTTGTGCATTATGTCAAATTCTCATTGATGCAAATCTCTGTGTGTAGATTGTCAGTTCCTTGATACTTGACACATGCTGAAGCTTATTCGTTGTATTCTTAGAGGGAAATTTGTAAGTTTTCTTGAGAGGGGAGGAGGCAGGGTTAGCAAGGGTAAAGTATTGCATTATGATCATACTGTACTGGTGTCACTTTGAAAATATTCTGTTTTTCCACAGAAGTGGGTTGATGGTGGCCTTACCAATGGCCTTCCTATCTTGCCTGTTGGAAGAACTGTGACGATTTCCCCTTTCAGTGGTCGATTAGATATCTGCCCACAAGATAAAGGGCGTGTGGACCTGTATGTTAAGTTGGCAAAACAAGATATGATGGTAAGTTGCTTCTTTATTAACTTGAAAACACTAAGAAGCAAATCTGCAGTTATGTTCATGTTTAAGTACCTATTTCGTGCTTATAAATCAGCTTATGTAACGTTTTGGTATTTTCTATTTTGCGAATGGAGGTTAAACTTTTTCTTAAACACAAGGAAAGGAGAATGTAGAGTAAAGAAGAAAGTTTGAAAAACATTGATCTAGTACAAAATTGAGCAAATTATAGCAGGCTGTTCAGTGTAAATAATACTAGGTTTGATTTATGTATCATCTGTCTTTGACTAGGCAAAATGTTTGTAGAAAAAAATAAAGTGGAATACCTCAGAAGAGGACAACTGCAGAATATTTCTTCATACTTACTGAAATCAGCTGCTCTAACTGAATCTAAAATGCAAGTTTAAGTTGTTTGCATTTTGAAATGGTATATGACTGTGACTGTCACTGCATTGCACAAGAGAGCTTGTGAACATTTGTGACTACAGTGCTTTTCCAGAAGTCTTGTTAGAAGTTGCAGATACGTTTCTGTATATTGAAATATGAGACTGATTTTTATTGCCTCCTTTTCATCCGTTGACATCTCTGTCTTTACAATCTTTGTCTCACAAACTTTAACCACAGTTTTGCTTTCTTCAACATGCGGGAAGAAAATATTGAACAGTGATAGACCTAGTGGTCAACAATATTCCATTAGAAAGAAAGATTAACAATAATAAGGACTTTTTAAAACTTCCTTTCTAGGCAATTTTTAATGTTTTCTTAATTTTACTAAAATTCGTGTTATGTAATGCCTTTCTCAGTTGGACCAATTTTTGAATCTTCATAATGTTTCACATAGAGATATTGAGCAAGATAGTACTTGGTGAAGATCATAAGTACAAGATTATTGATTTCATATATCTTGGAAATATATGCAATCATTGTATATTTCTTGGTTGTGTTTTGTATCCAGAGGATGAAAAATGAGCTGGTGATTAGTTTAGTTTAGAGATAGAAAATTAATTTCACAGTTACATTGCTTCTGGGGTCATGTGCAGACTTGTGCAGAATCCCAGGCAACATCTTAAACTATTTGAATTGAAGCACCTGTGCTTTTAGGGCTGTAAAAATGATCTCTAAGAATAATTTCTTTTCAGCAACATTGTAATCTGCATAAACTGAAGAGTTTTACCTCTTCATTTATCTCTATTGATATGTGAATAGTTTTCTGTCTCTCTTTCTGTCTTAGTGTCAAAATTTGAATAATTGCTTACTTCAAATAATGAAGATGATTTTAATATTATGGTTAAATATTAATCATATAAAGGAATTGTTGTGAGCATTATTAACTATAATTATATATTTAGTCTGTTGTAAAAAAATTAATAAAGTCTGTATTCAAGAATAAGCTCCAAAATCTTTTTACATGATCAGAGTGACCACTTAAGATGCTGAGTAGTTTTTAATTTGTTGATAGTACAAGCTACATTTTATACTTATACGTTAAACATTGCCTGGGAATGTTCCCAAGAATATGGTTGTTTGCACTAGTAAGTTGTCAAAATATTTCCTTGCACAAGTTTAACATGTGCCAGCTACCACTCTGCGAGACAGTTTCAGGAGTGTTTCCAAAGCTCAAGTGTTTCAGAAACTTTGGGCAGTTTTACAGGCAGACATCCTGTCTTGGATGGTGTGAATTTAACTCTCTGTGCGTGTGGGCTGCTCGTGCCAGTTTGTCCTGGCACTCAGCAGTGACCCTGGATGTGGTTAATTCCTGGTGCAGACACAGCCGTGCTGGTCGTTTCATTTTACATATGCTCCATGAAACAGATGACAGAACAGTCACATCTAGGTACGTTGCGTTAATAAACTAATTTATGGCTTCTTGCTCTGTTGCAGCTGTCTCTGGCCAACCTAGTAAGGCTTAATCAAGCTTTGTTCCCGCCAGACCAGGAGAAAATGGAATCGTTGTACCAAAATGGCTTTGACGATGCTGTACGCTTTTTATTGAAAGAAAACTGGTTTGAGTAGACGGCTCATAGAAAATTAGCAAAACATGATGGCTGTCAAAACACAGCTACAGGCATCCTGGAGAATCTCAGGGATTGCTGCCCCAGTTCCTGTTCATAAAAATAAAAATCCCAATGGGGCTTGCATCTGCTTCTGCTGAGAAAGTATCAGTTGCACTCCACGGAGCTGTATAAACATGTCAGAACAGGAGCTGGACGTGCCTGGTGGATGTCTTGTTTTGAGGAGGTTCCACTTAGATTCATTTTGCTTCAGCTGGGGACTTGAGTGTGGGATTTGTAAAAAACTTGTGTTGTCATAATTACAGAAATTTGGAAAAGTCTTTTTCAGTCTTATTTGAGAGGAGAATTGATGTTACATCATGAAAAATTACAATCTGTATTATTCACTTAACAGAATTCTGCATATTAGTTCTGCATATTAATTGGATGCTTTCAGTGTTACTTCTTTAAAATATAACTTGCACTGTTCTAAAGGACTTGAAAATTAAGTACTAGCCACAAGAAAATAAAACATTTGCACTTTTACGTATTTTTTCACATTGAGTTCTTTTATTGAGAAATTTAAATGTTTCCTTTTAAAATTTTAAATACTACTGAAATTTTTAGCAGAAATGTGATATAAAAATAACTTGTAAAAAAGGATGTAAAAAATTGGTTTATTTATTATGTTTTCTTCCTCTGCCAAAATTGAATAAATATATTTTCTTGAAACTTTTGTCAAGAGTTTATTTACAAGGGTCTTGGAATGCTGTAATGATCTGATTATCTACTATCAGTGTACTGGAGAGGAGTGGATGAGAGTCAGTGGGTAATGAACTCAGATTCACATATCTTGTTACTTTACCATTCACATTGCATTGACTACCTTGAGTTCAGGATTTCCAGTCTCAATGCCCAAACGCTAAAATTTGCAACTCTTTATATAAATTAGGGTGTTTGGTTTATAAGTATAGGGGATTAAGTTGATTTATGAATGAGTAAAAGAAAAAAAAAGTCAAAATCGAAGGTTGGATCAAACATGTATGAAATTTTAGAATTCCTAAAAACCGCTGAAAAACCTGAGGCTAAGAAAAAAAAAATGTTTTATAGCTGTTTGAAAGCCTCCTCAGCAAGTAACCACCAGATTTATATTAATATATAGATTGTATCACATTAGAAGTCATGTGCAGGGATTTAATTATTACTGTTAATGAAAGAAATAAAAATTATGTGAAGCAGCTTTCATTCATTTTAGAACAGCTTTTGTTTCTACATGTGTGAGGTTCTGTACACAGAGGTAGTGATATACAGGATAGCTTGTGTGACTTTCTTAGGATAGCATTTTTGCATGTAAAACTGAAAGAAGTTACCTTGTAACCTGGGTGTCTCCCGCTTGCATTCTTATTTGTACAGAGGATAGCTTCCAGCATGAATTGCAGTTGTAGATAATGCCTTTAAAAATTCACTTCTTTCATGCTTGTCTGCTGTCATCAAAGTCTGATTCAATGGTAATAACTGTCCTGGAATTCTGGTGAAATCTTGAAATGGCTCTTTTTCACTCAGAGAAACCGAGAAAGCTGACAAGATCAGGCTGTCTTAGATTTTGTTTTCTATTTACAGTAGTTCTATTCTTCAGGGAGTGAATATGATCCTTTTTGAATGGAGGAATTTCAGGGTTTTTTTACCACTTTCACAGGTTCTTCAGTTGATGTGGATTGTTACTAACTAATTATCTTGAGTAATAGCTGGAATTTTCTGTTAGACTGTCATAAATCAGATGTGCTGAAAAAGGATCGTTGCCACCTTATTTTTCTCACTATTTTCTCACTTTTCTCAAAAGCCTGAGATATTAGAGAGTTCTCTTTGCCAGGTCCTAAATAAGTGGAGTTGAAAATCAGTTACTGATCTCTTTGTCTAAATAAACCCCAGTGAAATAACTGGATTTTTTATTTCAAGAATACTTCAGATTACATTGCTTCTCTTCTTTTAGATGTGTTTTAGGTGTAGTGCTTGAGTGGCTGAATGCAAAACTTACACTCTACAGAATTTTGTCTTCTGATGGACTTCCTATGCAAATAGACTGCATAACTACTTAAAAAAAAAAGTTACTAATACCTTAAATGCAGAAGGAGATGGAACTTGCAAAAATTCATACCTACTTTGTACCATGATGCTGTTGATAATTGTTGCAATGAAGATGATCGCAAACAGTATTTTAATTTAAATAGAAGGTTCCAGTTTTGCTGAAACCTTAGTAGTTCTGGTGTCTGTGTTGTCTGGGAAACCATTGTTTTGGTTTGTTTGTTTTTTTGATTCAGATTTCGTGATGTCTTTTGAAAATGCTCAGTACAAACAGTCAAATCTGGAAGATGAGAGAGGCTCAAGTTATATTTTCTCACGAAAACGAAAATATTTTTTATTACAAAGCACGTATTCATGTTGGTGCCGATACGGCTTCAGATTATGCTAAAGTACTTTTTTGTGTTTATATATTCTGAAATATGTTTTAAAAGGACATACAAATCCTTAGAAACTACTTTATTCTTGGATTTCATAATTTTCCATATTTCAGAAATGCAATGATTCTATATTTTCTAAGACCTCTGTTTTCCTAAAAGACTCTGGACTCTGAACTCTGCTCTGACCTTGAAAACTTTGGTCATCTTTGTTGATGTGTAGAGATTGGAAATGAAGATCACTATAAATATGCAACAGTAACATTGTTAATAAAAATAGTAATTGGCTGGGAGTGCTAGGCTAAGCAGTAATGCTTATCATCCAAATATAGGTACATCCATGGATATCTGATACGAGGACAGAGACTATTTCTTCAAGAACAGTTCTTCAAATGCATATCAATACCCTTTGTTTCTCCTATCTCACTCTTTTGAACATTAATTTCAATTTTTTTTTCCCATTTTCTTTCATTTCACTAGGGGAGACTATACGGCATGCATGCTATTATTATATTTATTTTTCTGGGGTCCACTGAAGTGTTTTCTGTCCAGTTTTCCACAGAATGCCTCTTGAAATCTGTAATTACTGTTAAAGTCTAGCTGTGAGGGTATGTTAAATAATCCTTAATACCAAATGAAGTAATTGGAAGTTACTGTTTCAATTACTATTTTCCTTAAGCTTGTCTGCATGTTTCTTACCAGAGAATATATTTAAGTGATTTGAAGGAAAACTTGAGTCCTACTAAAATTACCAGGAATTCTGTCTCCAGTCCCTGGAGGGCTGAGACTCCTCCATCGTTCAGATACTGGGTCATGAACTTGAGGTTCTTGTTTTAAGTCATTTGTAACTGAAGATATGCTCCTGGTCCAGAGGGATCTGGGAGGCTGCAGAATTGGTCAGAGAGTATCTCTCAGGTTCGTCAAAGAAATGGGCAAGTTTCTGTATCTGCTTTGCACAGATGTACCCCTGTGGGGGTACTGAAGGACAGCAAAAAGACCATGAGCCAGCAATATGCTTTCATGGCAGAGGCATCCCACAGCATCCTGCCCTGCCCTGGGCACAGCATTGCCAGCAGTTCAGGGAGGAGGGTCCTTCCTGTGTACTCAGAAGATCCTGGATCAGATCTGGAATGCATTCTCCAGTTCTGGGTTCCCCAGGATAGGAATGTTATGGACTTTTTGGAGTGAGTCATCTGCAAGCCCGTGGTGATGATTAAAGGCTAGAGAGCCTGGGAGAGCTGTGATTGTGAATCCTGGAGAAGGATCAGGGGAATTTTATCAATTTGTATAAATACCTGTGGACGACAGAGCCAGGCTCTGTTCAGGGGTGCCCAGGGACAGGATCAGAGGCAATAGGCACAATATGAAACACAAGAGGGTCCTTCAGAATATCAGGAAAGTCTCCTTCCTTGGAGATACTCAAAAGAGACCTGGACAAGGTCTTGGTCAGCCTGTTCTATCTTGAGTAGGGGTGTTGGAATATATGATCTTCAGAGGTCCCCTCTAACCAGCAGTTCTGTCATCCTTGACTTACTGAAGTCCATTTATATTTCATATAAATATTAATGTTCTTAACACTACAATATGTTTTGGGTTTTTTAAATCATAAAAAAAAAAGATATTTCACGCATCTAATATTTAGAATTTGTGTTCTAAACTCGTTCTGAATTTGGTCCTGATGTTTCATTCTGTGGCAGGCTACCATAATAATCCATGATGTTGGTGACTGGAACATAACAAATAATGTCTTTGCTGTTGCTGTTAGAACATATTACAAATTATGTTTTTTCAGTTCCCTAGAACTTGCCAAATTTTTAACCTTTCAGAGTGGAAATTTATGTCCAACTTCTTTCAAAGCAACTTTCAGCTGTTTCTGAGAAGCATGTGAAAAACTGCAGAAATCACACTGACTTTCATTTGAAGGGCCTTCATTTGATCAGAAGTGGAGGCAGTATTACCAAGTGGAAAGAAAATTGCCCACTGTAGATATGTGAGTTATCTGAATTAGATGCTTTTTAAAGGCACCTTCTAGTTGTGTGCTGGATTAGGTAGGAATTCTTGTCGGTTTTTGACAAAATGTCAGAGCTGAAAGGCTTTGCTGAAGGCATTGATCTCTATGCTTTGTATACTTGGAGGTGACTTTGGTTCAATGGCTGCTGCCTTCAGTTTTTTTCTTCAAAGAACTGTATCTGGGGCTCAGGTGGGCTTCACACCTCAACTGATGGAATGGTTATATCTGCCCTTAAAGCTCTATGTTAAAGATATAAATATTCAGTGTACTTAACCCCTTAATATTTAACCCAATTTATAATTTTACCTATAAAATTAAAAGTTAGGCATGTATTATATGCAATAGGGATTTCATTTTTTTTAAAGAGTTTCAAAATAGGAAATCTGAAGTGCTTCTGAAGAGATAAGTTTTGCTGGAAAAGAAATGAACTACGTATTTACATCCACAATTAAAATTCAGTTTACTGACTGGAAACCTGAATGTGTATGACTGAAAATATAGTCAGTTTCCAGTAAACCATTATTTACTTCCCAATGTCCAAATAATAACAACAATAATTTTCAAAAAGATACTTCATGACTGTTCTTCCCTATCTGAATGCTCGCAGTCAATCTTTCCCTCTGAAAGTCACATCTCATTTTGTCTAAGTGTGGTAGCCAGCACTTTCACCAAAAGGAAACAAATGCTCAGATAAATTTCTTAAATTTATTTGGCATCTTTACTGTTACAGAAAGGAAGAATTTCAGAAAAAAAAGGCTAGTGATTAAGTTGAAGCTGAATCCAGTGAGCAGCATGTATCAGTTCTTACAGTACAATTAAAGTATCAGGCTGTAACCTCTCATTTTATTCTATGAACTGTTTCCTTTTGACATATTTACAATTGCAAGCAACTTTGAAACACAGTATTCAGCTTGCAGTATTTGACTCTGAAAAAACCTAATTTCCTTCAGGTCACACATACTTAACTATGCCAAGACTGCATTTCCTCAAGTACTATGCAAATTATGGTATCTCTTTCTGTGCATCTTAGTTGTATTGTTATTTCCTTAGATTCCACAAGTATTCTAAGCAATAAAACTTAAACTTTAAAACTCTAAACTTTAAGATAGGTTTAAAATACACATTTTTAATCCAAATAATTTCTGTTACAGTACCAGATATGACACATAAGCCCTATAGCAGTAAACCATGTAGCCTATCTACCTGTCAAGATTATATTTGGTAATTAATATTTCTTTAAAAAACAGATAAGCACTGACTTTTAAAATGACATTAGGTATTTCATGTTGGAATGAAAATATGCATTGCAAGATGGCATAGCTAGCTAAATAGCTAAGAGCGGAAGGAATTGCGGGGATTTTTAGGTGTGGGGGATATTAACGGACTTAGAAATAATGTCAGACAGTGCCCTGGGAGTGTGTGAGGAATTCCTCTCTGACAACCTGTCATTACAGTGGGTAGATATTGTTTTACACAATTGCATTTTTAAAGCAAAGAAGCTGCCTTAACCTGGGTGAAAAACTGTAACTGTGTGCTTTTGTTTGAAGTAAAAAACCCCCAACATACATGGTCAGATACGTTGGCATTGAAAAGAGGTACGAATACCTTTAGCTTTCACAGTATTTTGATGATAGTTACATACATACATTTCATTTGTAGCTGTGTGGAATAAAAAGTTCTTTAACTTGAAATAAAAACATGAAAAAAAGCATTCCAGGTTAGTGGAGGATTTTTGCATATGTTTCTTTTCTACCTTGATATAAGTAGCATCACACACACTCATATCTTGGCTACAACCGCACACACTTTCTTTTTCATATCTCCCTTGCAGTGTCACATAGAGTTCTTATTACTGACATATCTTCATATTCATGACTAAACCCATTATTAACTGGTCTTGATGGCTGGTTGTAAATCCATTCACTTTGCATGGTAGTGCTGCTATCTGTATTTCTCGATTTATTCTTGCACTTTGTATGGCACCGGTGAATCTGTTTCAATAGGCACAACATATATTGTTAGGCAGTAAAAATGTTTCCATCAGATACCTCATCTGTTTAGAGAACCGATGGCTAACTTCACTGGAATATCAGTCCAGTGTTTATTCTGAATTGGTTTAAAAGTTGTTATGCATATTGCAGTCAAAATGAAATATGAGAATTAATTTTAACTACACCGTCATGAATTTTCATATACTATTAATAGCTATTATTTTTAGTAGTAAAAATGTTAATAATGTGTAAGCTAAGTTACTAACATCCATGTAGTTATTTACTAATACCTATGTAGTTACTGTTTTATATAGCTTATTTGGTTCTAACTTAATAAAAAAGTGTAATGTAGCCACATGTAGGCCATTATGATGCAGCAAAATAATTATGGTATATTTTGGTTTAAAGTTATTAAGAACTAATATCTTACAATGTTAGATCAATTCATTTCAGTTAATTAGCATCTCATATGATGAATTTTAGGCCTTTACAGGTAGCATAGGTACAGGTGATTCATATTGGATGCAAGAAATGTGTTGAAAGTGTGTCAGACTATGTACCCGTGGTTTCATGTAATGCTTCTCCGTTTTCCAATATTACCCTTCAAGATGTTTGTGTGCTGTTACTTTTGAAAAAAATGGGTCATGGGAGTGGTGGGAGACATATTTTTGTTCATTCTTGATTCTTAGGTAGTATAGACAGGGTTTTTTGGACATAGGTGTCTTCTTTTGGGGAGGATCCCCAAGCAAGCACTTGTAATGACCCAGTTGTCAGGCACAGGTGTTGTTGGGATAGAGCCTTGCTGGGTCCTCCTCTAGACTTGGAAGCCCTGAGAGAGTTTTTGGCAGAAGTAGGAAGCAAGGGGACAGCTGAGTGGGATCTAGACTCAGAAGAGGCAGGTCAGATTTGTTTTTGAGGTGTATACAGAAGCTGCCTTTAACCAGCCATGACACACTGGATTTAAGCAGTGGACTGAAAGGGCCAAAGGACCTTTGAATCATCCAGTCCCACTTTCATTAGTTTACACTCTGGTTTTGACACAATGTACATTTTCATGACATTTTCATTTGTCATTTATTAAAGAAATGACCTTTAAAAGTTCCTAACTTATAAATTTCAGTGTTGTTCTATGTGGTAGGTTTAGCCCAGCCAGCAAGCATCTGCACTTGCTTGCTCACTTCTCCATCCCCAGATTGGGACTGATGAGAGAATATGAAAAACAAAATCAAAAAACCCTCATATGCCAATATAAAGACAATCTAACAGGTGAAGGAGAGAGGAAAAAAGAAAAAAAACAAAGCCAAANATAACAAAATAACAAACAAAATAACAAAAAAACCCCACAAGTGGAGGAAATCACGTACCACCTCCATCCATCAAAGCAATGCCCAGCCAGTCTCTGAGCAATAGGTGACTCAAAAGCAACTCCCCTACCTCAGCTTTTATTGCTGAGCACCTCTTGCCCACTCCCAGCCTACTCTTTGGAGCAACAGAGAAAGCCTTGATGCCATTCAAGCACTGCTCAGCCAAATCACTGCTATGATATCAACAATGTTTTAACCACAAATCTAAACCAGCATCATTTGGACTGCTATGAAGAAAGCAATATCCATCCCAGTTCACTGCTGCTGCTTGCTAATGGTGCTCACAGTAATTAATTCTGGGAGAGACTTGGTTGGCTCACCTTGTATATTCACATGCAATACATCCTCTTTCAGGCTTGTGCTGCTGTTGTATTTTAGCAAGGTTTGACCCTTTACCACATCTCTCTCCGGCATGAGTTCACTGTGCCGCTCAATACTCATATCTGGTCTCATACTGCCTGAGTTCTGTGAACACTTCTTGTTTAGTTGTGGCTTTGAGGTAATAGTACTTAACAACTGGTTGTTAAAACAAAACCCAAACTTTGACCTAGAAAGGCAATCAGATAAATATCTTTCTAATTCTTGTAAGTTATGTCACTGGTGCTGTATCTTACGTGATAATGAAGTTCTTGGCTGTCTGGCAGTATCAGCAGAGAGAGAATGGTTGCCATAATACCAGATTCAGTAACACTGAAGGAGCAGTACCTTTAAGCAGCACAAGCTGAGAAAGACAGAACAGTGAAGGAAATCTTGCCTTTCAGTCAGGATTTGGCTTTCTGAAAAATCTCTAGAGTTAGAAGAGCTACTGATTTAAACCATGCTGATTCCTCCAGAGGTGAGTTTTGCTCCCCTAAGCCTGTGTGTTTGGTACCTATTCCCTCTTGATCCTATTCAGCACGTTTTTTAAGGGACTTTACCACAATAAATTTGAAGAGAGATATTGGTGAAGCAGAAGGAGTTTTTGAGGTCTCATATAAATTATAATTTGTAATCACACTTCCAGGCACAGACCTTGTAAACCTAAGTAGAGCATGTTGGACTGTTGAGGGTTAGGCAGAAATGTATTGTCATCCATGCTTTCAAGGACTTGTGATGCTCATTTACCTCAAGTTATGGCATAGCTCAGCTGGCTTCTGCATAGGTTTGTTTGTTTCCAAATGGTTTCATTTACATGAATATTATTACCAAGTAGGATCGAAGTAGAGCTATTCATGTACTATCTTTTTAGGATTTGGTTCCATAAAAAGTACTCGATTAAAATGACTATGAAGTTTTTCCTGAAGTGGGGAACACAACCACATTTAGAAAAGAGTGAAGGATTTTTTAAAATACCATGGAAAGCATACGAAGTCACGTAGGTGTATACATTTTTGTATATACAAACAAATATTTTCTTCTTCTCTTGCAAAAGTCTTTCCAAGTATTCCTGCTGTCAGGGTGCTGCACTGCAGCCAGATAAATGTCCAGCAGTGGCCCTAACCAGTGAGTGGGCGGGGTTGGGTAAAAAGCCCTGGCATGACTGGTTGGTTGGACAGGACACGAGTAAGACAAAAGATGAGCAGACAGTGATGTGTGTGTTCAGAGAAGCTCATAAAATTAGGAGCTGGTGTTCAGAAGCATGAAACAAAGGGGATGTGTTTCAAGCTACTAATCACTTTAGGCATTTGTTTTCTCTTTTGTTTCCAGCTAAAAGTAACAACATCAGGCAGCAACATAGAAAATAGCTTCCCTGTTTTCAGCAAGCTCAGAAAAATCCTTCCTCTAATTTGTATGTCATGGCTTCCTTTTTTTTTTCATGGCCATGCCCTCAAAACAGGGTGGGGTGTATACCTCTGACTCTTTAGTTAACAGAAAATAGAGGGACTCTTTAGTTAACAGAAAATAGAGGGACTTTTTACTTTATAACAGGTGAATATGCAGGCTAATTTGCTTATTGCTTCTTCCCATCAGAGGATGCTATCCATCTTTAGGTTTGTATTGTTTGTTTTTGAAGTTATTACTTACACCAAAAGCTATGATAACTGTGGTGACCAAGATGGTATATCCAAGAAGAAGGAACCAACTCCACCAGATCTTATCTGATGTTGTACAGTCTTTGCATTTCAAATCTGGAACAAAGAGAAGGGAAAATTAAGTCTTTGAAATAGAAAAGACCTACTGGTTTTTGATAAGATTTAATTTGAAGAATTATTGAGAATTGACCAAAAAGGACAATTGTCTTTGTTTTCATCGCATTTGCTTTTCCTGTTTTTTCAGGAGTAAAGCTGAAAACTCTTTTTACTCCAGATATGAGATTTTTGAACCTGTTGCAAATTGCTTATGCAATGGAAAGTAAATAAGATTCTCTGTTTACTAGAAGTGGAATATCTGAAAACATCTGTTATGTAGAAAAGGCAATGTAAATGACAGTTATCTCACCAAGTCTCCGACAACTTTTTCTTCCTTTCTGCAGGCTAAAACTAACATATGCTATAGTTGTTGATAGAATTTCCTTGATTGCTGGTTGTTTTAGGAACTCTGAAGAATTGTTGGATAATTGTTAAGTACAATGTGAAATCTGGAATGAGAAAACTGCTTTGTGGCATTTTAGCACTTGCTTAACCTGATTTTCATGGAAGTTCACATAAAGAATATTTGGCTCATGTGAAATAGTGTATATCAGTCACTGAAGCCATATGCTCAGCAGAATTCTGGAAATTCAATTCATAATTGAATTTCCGGAGAAAAGTTATAAATTATTGAAAAATATTTTACCATCAAATAGAAAGAAAACTCTGCTTTTACATAGCCCTACTTCTGTGTACGCTCTCTAAAAACACCCACACTGCTGTGTGAACTTACTATACATCTTTTGACAAACTGGAAGGAAAGCCCAAAATGCATTTTTCAAGAGACCATTTGTTTATAAAGACTGAAGAAAATTATAAAAACTGTTATTAAGCACTTAGTTTGAGTGCTTATAAATTTTGCATAAAGACTCGACAAGTGTTTGCAGAGGAGATTAAGAAAAAATATTAAAATAAATACAGATACCATATATTTTGATATATAAATATTTAGAACTTCATAAAATGCATAGTCAATGTTCTGCAGCACAATGAACTGAACTGGTTTAAATCCATGGAAACTCACTGTCCCTGAGAAGTCTGTCCAGCTGTATAAATAGCACAGAACAAAAGTTGTACCTACCCTCCCCTACTCATATGATTGCACACTGCTCCTTTACACCCTTCTTTTGGCAGACACAAGCAGTGGGAGAGAAGGCAGTAAGGCTGAAGGAAAATTTATTTCACCATGCACACATAAAATATGTTTTCTGTCATTCCTTTTTCTGTCACTCCCAAACGCTCCTTACCATGCACAGTCAGTTTGGTGCCGTTTCCACATTGGCCCTGTATTTTCTCTGTTAGCACCACGTCACAGAAATAGGAGTCACTGGCGTTCTGGTCAACGTTGCTCAGTTTTAAGATGGAGAATCCCCTGAGGATGTTTTTTGTTATCTGCACCTGTGGCCTGCCTGTGCTGGCGCTCGACTGGAGATTCTGCTGGTTGTTGCAGTCAGGACCTTTCCTCCAGTACACCACTGGCTCCTCGTTCTCCTCACTGGGGTACTCAAACACACACAGCATCCACACCGTGGAGTTGAGGAGCACGCTGGCATCTTCAGGGTATTGCATGACCGAAAGCTGTGGCCCGCTGCTGGCTGTGGGGTGTGAATAAAGCACATGCAAGTGAACACAGGAATCTCTTGTCAGAAGGGTGGTCTTGGCCAGCAGGGCACACGGGTGTGGCCAATACACAGATGTACAGAGAGCCACAGGTGTAGGCATCTGCAGCAAAAGGTGCACTCCAGTGAAGAAAACGGGTTTTGCTACAGCCTTATGAGAAGCCATAAAACCAGGCTTCCATTGTAAATTTCCTTGTATTTGTAAAATTGCTTTCAAATGAAACAGGTTTGTCTGATTTGCATATGCATTTTTAATGGCATATAAGAATTTGAAAAGTCATTACTAAGAGCAGATAAAAATTTGTTTAGATATAAAGAACAAAATAATAAGATTTTTTACAATGTCTGGTTACTCCTGTTTTTATATAGTCATTATTTTAGACTTTTTGTCATTTCATAGTATCATAGAATGGTTTGGGTTTGAAGGGACTTTAAAATTCATCTTGTTCCAACCTCCTGCCATGGGCAGGGACACCTTCCACTAGATCAGGTTGCACAAAGCCCCATCCAATAAGGCCTTGAATGCTTCCAGGGATGGGACAGCTATAGCTTCTCTGGACAACCTGTCCCAGTGCTTCACCACCGTCACAGTAAAATATTTGTTTTCAATATCCAGTCGAAACTTTACCTCCTTCAGTTTAAAACTGTCACCTTGTCCTATCACTACATGTCCTTTAAAAATCACGTAACTTGAACATAATTACTAAGAAATGAATTTTGAGAAATTGCGGGTCTTTGTTGAAAGAGATTCCTGAAACCTAATATGAAACAACTTTTAAAATAGTAATAATCCAGAAAAGTTTCTGGGTCTCACTTTTAATTTGGGCAAAAAATAAATATCTTACAACATCAGTATAGCACATCAATAGCAATATTTCACTACCCATAGAAAACCAGTCTCATCCCAATGGAATGAAGGGGAGGCAGATAACTTTGTGAAGAGAAAAGATGGCTCATATCTGAAATATCTTTTGCATTTTTATCAGACTATAAAAAAGCAACATTTTTTTCTTTTAAGTTCTTTGGTGTAAAAGTGACTACATACACTTTTAAAAGTTCTCCAAGACACAGTTTTATAAAAATCCTGAAATAATATATTGTCCAGTTCAACTAATTATAAAAATACCAGCATGTATATGAACCCACGTTTTCTACTTTTCCATTCAGATATAATTTTAATTTTGTGTCAGATGGACTTTTAATATCTGTCTACTCTTTTATGTATTTTTATACTTTTTTTCTTTTCCCTTGTTTTTATTTTCCTCCATAAAACAGCAGTTTGAGGATTTGAAGGAGTAATAGTGAGCAGATGACATTTTCATCCTTGATTATTAAATTAGCATTCCCTTCCTCAATCAGTTAGGGTTTGGTGAATTCTGGGCTAAAATAAATAAACAAAGATAAAAAATCCCTACTTACCAGCAAAGTGAGTGAAGTAAGTTGCCATCATTAATATATCAAGTTGCATCATTTTCTTGGGATTGCTAATGCAGAGATTTTAAAACTTTGGCTGAGACTACTGATAACAGCTTTCAGCAAGTAGGTGAAAAGTAAATTCAAACCCTGCTAAAAACATGTTTTTAATCTTGCTTTTAAGGGGAGGTTCTTGTGGTTTCATTCACTATAACCATTTCCTTTTGTACCATCAGATATCTTGGACATTGCAACATATTAGTTTCTAATATAGTTTCAGATTTACCTGTATTGGGATTATTTTTCCATTCTGAGAATTTTCTTCAGGTGACTAGGAGTAGGATTGGTTTTGTATAGCAGATTTTATTGAAGCTGCCCCCCCCCAAAAAAAAAGCAAAAACAAACAAACAACCCCTCTAAAACTGTCTAAGGTTGGGAGCAGTGCCTATGATGTAATACAGCAAAGTTTGCAATAGACACCTAATTCTGATGCTTTTCCTCAAAGTTCCATTTACTGCTTAAACACTACATGATGACTTTGCTTTATCTAGTATTGATCCAATTAGAGAAGTCAAATGTACTACATGAATGTTTCAGAGGAAACATTATTTCTCTTTGTTGAAATGATGCTGAATATCTAATTATCATCCTGCAGTCCAGGACATGTGAACATTAGCTGCCAAAAAATATAAGATGGCAAAGAGGACAATGTATTTAACCTCCTAATATATACCTTCTGGATTTACAGGAACCCACTAGGTTAGTTAATATCCTTGTAGCGTCTTCTATAAGATATTACATTTCATCTAAAAAATGAAATTAAATTACTCCTCATCTTAGTTAAAACTTGTTACCCAGCCTCACTGCCTACAGATTTAAATGTTTGGATTTGACTAAGAGATAACTTCCACGGGAATATCCAGTTTTGATCTGAAGGCTTTGAGAGATAGAGTCAACACACTGAATGGTTAGCTGCTGCAATGACTAATCACTGTCACCATGAATGGCTGTGCCTTAATTTGTATTCTGAGCTCTGTCTTCAGCTTCTCATCACTAAAACAGCTTTGCATCTCCTCTACAGCCCTTTAGTACTCCCCTCTCTTTTTTTTTTAAGGTGATACTTATTCATTATATAGGATAATTTTCTGATATTATTTTAAAAAATCCAAGATTTCTTGCAACTGTTGTGATTTAAAGCTGGACTCCTTTAAAACCCCTTTATTCAGGGTTAAAAATCTAATTTTGGCTTTTTTTCCCCTCCATCTTGTTTATAGATACAAGAATATTTCTCCAGGTAGTCCTACTGGAAATTCCTTGTCAACTGATTTTCTATTTGGAACTAATCTTCTCAGAGTGACTGCTTTCTATATGGTACAGGAATATCACACATTCCTTAAATAAATTAGGACTACAATCAAACCCTCCAGCTTTCCAGTAGATGCTGTTGAAGGATGTCTCGTCAGTGGTAACTTTCAGAGGTGTTTTATTAAACTGATCTTCAATAACTGATTGTGTGCTCTAATACTAACTTGCACTTATGTCTTAAGTCAGTCTTTTAATTTACATTCATTCAAAGGTACATCCTGGGAAAAAAAATCTAATTGTGTTACCTCATTTTGTTATCAGTAGATAAACACATGTATTTCATTATTTTTACCAACATTTGAATATAAGAATATCTAATTGGATATGCTTTTTATTCATCGTATCTGAAACTAACCAGGTTAAATAGAGAAACAAAAAGTAAGTGCAAACCAGCAAATTTCCTGTTATTAGATAGCAACTCCTCAGATAACACACTTCTTTTATCTATAACATTTTGAAAAACAGTGATAAAGGCCCTTTGCGATGCTGACTTGAATAGGAAAAAGGAGAAAACTGATCAAAGGCAATCATAAATAAATTAATGAGGCTAGTCTGGGATTCACGTGTGCATTTAAGCAGCTATTCAGTATCAGAATAAACAAAGTGGGGATTTTTTTCCCCCTGAAACTTAATTTAATTAATGGCATAGCAATGAAGTAATTTTATACTCTAAGTCACTGTTTATCATAGTATCTTGAGTCAATGAATTTGGTCCTGATAAAGTTTAACATGGTCTTAATAATATGTAATTGCTATAGTGATGAACTATACTACTGGTTAGAATTTTAGGCTATAAAAAGCATTGGTGTATTGGCTGAATATTCAGAAAACAGGCTTACCTACAGTTGTGACTAACTAAACTATTAAAAATTTCCATTTTAATTGCCTCAAGCTTCTGTATCAGTGGTATACAAGGCAAAAAGTAGGTATTATCTTTCTAAAATACTAGAAAAAATTACTAATGTGCTGAAATTCTGCCATAGCCTCGAGGTTGGGCTCACCAAGATCTGTGTTCATACTTATGGAGAAACTTGTGCTTAACTCTCATTCTGTTCATTAAAAATGTTTGAGAAGAAGCTGTGTCCCATAGGAGTGATAAGCATGTGGCATAAGAACTTTCAGGAAGTGGAATCAAATGACTTTTGTACTTATCTATGCAAGTGAAACTTGTGGGCAAGAAAATATGACGACAGATTTGAAATAATGAAAAGTTTAACTAAGATGAAATATAAAAATGCTCTTTTATGGCATAGAATAGAAACTACTAAAATGCCCTTGAATAAAAAAGTGCTTTTACCCTCTAGCACAGAAGTGATATAATTCCTTAAATATTTTGTATTTTCCTTGTGCATTAAATGGCCAACAGACAAGATTTTAAGATTTGAAACTTCTAACAAATTAGGAAACAGGCAATGACATTATAAATCTTAAAAATAAGTGCATAACTTTGAGATAGCTAAGGATCAGGGGATCAGTGCCTAGATCTGTTTCAGAACCATCTCATGATAATGAAAATAAGAACTGGGTCTATAATGATATTGAAGACATACTAACATAAAAATACAATCACATTTAGATTTTCTTTCATGTCAGTCCTGTGTGGTTTCTTATTCCGACTTCAACCGTAATTCCAGGGAATTTAGAACTTTAAGTCTGATTACCTGAGAAGTATATTTTTAATTTTCTGCTGAGAAAGGGAATAGATATAGGCTCATAAAAAATGTCAGTACATACTAAAAAGGCTTTAATTCCACCTGCTTATTGTCCTTCCACAGGACTGGAAAAAATCATGGATGTATATAATGAATAGACTGTAGCTCCTCCATTATCAGCATTGTTTTCCACTATGCTTAGACTTATGTGATAGCTGAGAGTGTAACTTAGTGGGTGCCTCAAAGCTCTGAGGTTGCAGTCTGGAGGAGTGGCATGGTTATGTAGTGGCTAAATGAAAAACACATACATAATTTGTTTTGATAGCAGTTTAACCAAGATGAGCAAATAAATGTGGTGCTAATTTCCAGCTGAAGCAGTGAAAAAGGACAACAAGACATGAAGGATGAGTCAGTCTCAAAGAGTAATATCCCTTACCAATCCTCATTTGGATGTATTTGTCTGTGAGAAGTAATCAAGCATTTTATAAAGTCTTTAAAAGTGGAAGTGAATGTGACTTTATGAAATAAAACAGTGCCTTACAGTTTGACAACTACCCCGAAACAGCTACTTTACAATACAGAACAACTTAAAATAGGCACCTCTGTAGCATATGTTAAACAAGTGGCATAACTTGCATTCAGTTTATTGTTTATTCATTATAGAGTCCAATGAAGCAGGCAAACAAAATCTTCCTATGGTGAAAAATAAAATCTTCCTAATGGTGAAAAACAGCAGACCTCTGGAATAGCTGCTCTGGTGAGGCTGGAGACATTTCAGAATGATGAGGCAAGAATGACACCGATATTGTGGACCCAGCACTGTCTGACAACGGAGGATGTGTTTCATTGCTGCTGTGTGTGTATGGCCTCAGGATTTCTCTGTTTTCTACTCAGGTGTACAAGGTGAGAGAGAGTTTCAGCAATAGCACAGACTGAGAGAACCTGCCTAACTCCAAAGCTGCTTATGACCAGTGACTGTTCTTGAAAACTTCAGAGCAAACCTGCAGGTTCCCCAATTTTAGATGAGGATGTGAGGTCCTGCTGGGTGTCTCCACAACAATGCATTTTCTGCCCTAGTAAGAAGCTGAAGTCACTACACAATCCTTTTCAAGCAAAAACAGTCTCATGAATGCTGCCATCACAGTGAAATATCTGGAGCAGATGCTCTTACCCTTCACAGTCCTGCTAGCCAGAGAAAAAATTAAACCAGGTATAAGTCAACCCTTACATGAGATACAAAAGAAATTTTTATCAGAACTGTCCTTTGAAACTTTGAAACACAAAAGATGAAGCCTTCTCAGAAGTAACTCTGTTCACTGCCAAGTCAACAGGTGCTTTCTCATATCAAAAGTAAGCAACACACTTATCAAGCCCAATGTACGTGTTCTTCATCTGTTGGCAGGAAGAATAAAAGCACTATGAGATCTTTCTGTTTATTGTTTCACCTTGAGACATATTCACTCTCTTTGGAGTAATTCCTTTGAAAGAATCTGATCATTTTCCCCCTTCAAGAAAGCATTAATTTCATTATATAGAATTCCCTAAAAGTTTTAATAGTTTTAAAATTGCCATTAGCTTCAAAAAATATAGAACAAGTTGACCACTCTTAGAAAGCCCTTTGTTAGTGCCCTTCAAAGTCCACTCACATTATACAAGTATTTAGACATTCTACCACTTGCATATCAAGCCATGGACTTCTCTCTACAAAAAGTATATTTCATGCATAGAAATAAAGAACTCAAAGAGGAGAGATAGAGGAAGGAAATGTTAAAGTTTAAAAAAGAGGAAGAGATCATCCTAAAGATAAACGTAAAAACCCAAATGCATTTACATATCTTTAGATCAGTGATCCTCAGTCTACAGCTCCTAGACAAAATGTTTCTTGTAAAAGTCATTAATGTTCTTTACAGACGCACAGATTGAATCCCCTGATGAGGATTGCTTTACTGTATGAGAATAAAGGTTCTGATTCCTAACAGTAATTTTTATATTGGCAGCGTGATATACAGAAGCTTATATAATTATAGAATGGTTAGGGTTGAAAGGGACTGTTGGGATCTAGTTCCAATCCCCAGCCTACCTTTGTCTCTTACTTTAATAAATTTATCTAGGTCACAGTTCTGGCCACCTTTTACCTTCATCCAGAAACTAACGATCATCTAAGAGTAAAGACCTTAAAGATAGTACGGCTTTTTCAGCAGCCCAACATATTTGTTCTCAGTCAGCATCAACCACAGGTGTTAACAATCAGGCAACTAAATGACTGTTTTCTATCCCTGTGGAGAAGCCAGCAGCAATCAGAGAAACAAAAGGGATAGCAAGAGTGGTAATTCAGATTCTTATACACGCATGAGATTGAACTGCAAAACAGTTGATACGTTACACAGCAATTGTTCTGTGTGTTACACTGTCAGACAGAAACAGTGAAAACACCATGCGTGTTAAACCACTGATAGTGACTGGAGAGATAAAACTTCCTCTTTTTAATTTGCTCTCTTAGGGTAGGTTTTTTGTTGTTGGTGGTTTTGTTTGTTTATTTGATTGATTTTTTTGTTTGTTTTTTAAGGCTAGGAGAAATGGATGTTTTCTACTGCCAGTCTAGTGGGATTTCCATCCACCAGAAATCTGAATATCCAAAACTCTGTTATGTGATATTGGCTAGTTTTAGAGTAGGCAGATAGTTTCAGAATCAGAGTTGATACAATTTTTGAACCTTTGAGGGCAGTCACACTGGGTGAATCTGGAAGGAAGATGTAATGATGAAGTTTTACATGTCTGTTGTGATACCTCCCTGTTCTGTGAGAAGCACACATACATTTTCCACAAGGAGAAAATCACTGTCAGTATCTGTTTTTTTCTTTATGCTTCAGAAGATAAGGCAAAGGTTCTTCTGATGTTTTCAAATCCTGCTTTCAAAAAGGAAGTTTGAACATTGTTGAAATTCTCTTCAATAACATTTAATAAAACACTTACCTATTCAATAGAAAGTAGAGGTAATCATGTGAAAGATGATTGAGGAGGTTGGGAAAGATGAATGTACACAACCTATTATTTCTGTTTCCCTCATCTTTCCCTTCTGTTTCAATTCCATTTTTTACTTTTTATATAATCATTATGTCCTGTTTGAGCAATCGATTGTGGGAAAAATTGTGGGAATTGCACATAGTTCTCTTATTCTGGTCTCTTACATCATTAGCTTTTTAATTATACTTATTTTTTGAAAACATAAACAAAGCTAGTATTAATACATGCAACTGCAATTCACATTTTCATCCAATTCTGTCACCTATACCATATTTAGATTATGAGAAACATGTTGCATTGTTTAATATGTTTTTATTTACCATGTATATTGAACTAGATCTGGAGGCTTATACTTTTTGAAACATCTAATTTTATTCTTGTTCATTTAATCAGATGAGTATTGTAGAAATATGGATAATTAGCTGTGGAGAGTATATAGAAACATTTTGTCATAAGCATAAATAACTAAGGTTCAAATTAGTACATAATCTTTACTGAACCATTTAAACTTTTGAGTCTCAATTTACCTTTGGTAAAGTTGGAGGAGTGATAATCATTTTCTATTTTCATTCTGTAGATTTCTAGGGGTGTCAGACCAGCAACTTCATCCTGTCATTTACTTATACAATGTCAGAGAGAAATATTTTCATGTTCTTTGTGTGTTGTCATTTTAGTGTTACAAAGACATCTGAAGATTATAGGTAGCCTCTACTTAAATGAAGGTGTTCAGGTAGAAGTAGGCTAAGTAGGTTTTTCACAATAGCCAGTGCTCCAGCAGCCCCAACACTGTCACTGAGTCTTTCAGCTATGTAAAATTTCTCAGGGCTTTTCTTCTTTTGATTGGTTTAATGCAGGTTTGGGGTTTTTTTAGTTATTATACCGTTTTGTTTGGGGTTTGTTGGTTTTATTTTTATGTTGGTTTTATTTTTGTGGGCTGGGAGGAGACTGCTAAATTAGCAATTATAATATAATATAATATANAATATAATATAATATAATATAATATAATATAATATAATATAATATAATATTATATGTGGGAAGTTTAAATCTGTTAACATTACAGTTAAATTGTAATGTTTAAGCTCCCAAAAGAACATTGCTGGGTGCTACAGGGACTCTATTTAGGAAATGCCTGTTTACTTATAGCAGTAAAGAGGAAACAATAAAAAAGTAGATGTCCATGTTGTAAGACAGAACATTGAACTGTAACGCAAAAAAGTTGGTACTTCTAGGAAGTTACAGGAGTTAAAGGAAATTCTTAAAAGTCATTATTTTATAGTCATAGTACTTCAACTGTGTTCCTGTAGTGATAAATGAAGCAGTTTAATTTTTGTATTTGAAACTTGAATTAAATATTCTTCTCACATGAGGAATTTTAGGAACTTTTACATTATACAGCCAGTCAGGTTAGAAGTTTTCTGCAGCAGGTGTAGTAGCTGAAGGATTTGTTCATTCACGCTCTGCTTCCTCTTGCTGAACTGTAAGTACTGTTTAAATGGCAGAGATTGGCCCTCATGATGCATCAGCAACGTCACTCTCAGGTGGCATCCCAAAAGGACTGCAGAGGATATCTAACCCAGCTGTCAGATCCTCACAAGTTGAGGTCAGCTCAGCATCACTACAAGCTTGTTGACATAAAACAAAGCTCACTTAAGTTCTGTTGTTAGTTCAGTGTGGAAGGGTCTTTTAATGAAAATATGATGACAAATAAAAAGTGATTCACCAAACTGTCTTTCTGTTTGGTTTATGCATTCAGAAGTCAATTTGCAGATACTGTTCCTAATAATTTGCTTTAAGTACATGTATAAAAACCTTTATCAGGAGAATGATAACGATTACAGGTAGTCTCAGGATGAAACTATTTGATTTCTAGTCAAATAGTATAAGCCCCAGCATCATCTGATAGGAAGTTTGTTAAAGTGTCAAGGAGGCACTATTATTTTCATCTTAAAAAAATGGTTCAGAGGCATAGCAAATACAGATGGATTTAGTGACTTCTGAATGACAAAATCTTGAACATTTTTCTGCCACATGACTGTATTCCTCAATGTAAAAAGGTGTTTGTTGCCTGAGATTCTTTAATTTTGGAGTTCATTGTGGATGCATATACACTGCAAAAGTAGAAGCTTAATTAAAGTGTGAAAAATTATTTTTATTTGATAAATTCCTACTTTATTTTTCTGATCTTGTCTTTAGAAAGTTGATTTGTCTATGGAGGTAAAGGAAGCAGAAGATGAGGGAGAGGGAGAGAGAAGAGGGAAAGGGAAGAAAAGAGTTAGAAACTAAAAAGTAGAAGGAAAGTGAAGTGATGGGACTGTTAAATGTGTTATGCATGATGGAGGGTGATGAGAAATTTTGAAATTACCATAATCCACTGCTGAAGAAAAAAGTAGAAAATTGAGTTTTATATGTCTGTGTCACGTGTCTGTACAATGTAATAAGGGTAAGCTTAATGTTCTAAACTGTCTTTTTATGTTTTCCATCTATCTCTGCAGTAATAAAACTGGAAAAGCATTAACAAATTTTTCAAATTCAGTTAGGTATTCAGTCTTATTTTTCATTAGAGATCTGGCTTTTAGGATTTGGCTTTCAGAGAAAGGGAGGGTCCTTTGGTCAGAATTGGGCATGTCTTAAGCTTCTGCTTTTCAGTGCAAGGAGTTTTATGAGGATGACTTGTCAGAGCTACTCAGAAAGTGTCAAAAAATTTCCAGAAAGCTGCCTTTTGAAGAAATCTGCCCATCACCTTTTTTGGAGTAATGTTATTGTCATTAGTTATAAATTGTTATTTATAATTGTTTATTAGTTATAAATTGTTATTAGTTATAAATAACATCAAGGATAATTTGTTAATTTTCTATTAATAGTTATTTTCTTCTTGATCATCACCACAAATGCCCTAGAATTTTCTAATGAGTCTTGTTACTGCCTTATTTAGTTTAGCTGTATTGTTTTATTACTCATAGCAGTCGTGATATGAGAGGTACACAGTTACCAGTGGCAACAAATGTAAACAGAAAGCAAATAGACCTGTCTGGGAAACCTCAAAAATAATACACAGCTAACCAAAGAAACCACAACTTTCATGGGGCCTTAAATGAGGCAGCCTTCCTTTCATCATTTCACTAAGCTAATTGTTTTTATGGTTGGCAGGACAGGCTCTTTTAAAAAGCCAAGTAGAAGAATTGCTCTTTTCCTAAGTGGCAGCATTGGTTTTGTGGCTACTTCATCATAATGAGTAACGTCACGTGGCAGAGTACTATTATAAGGGGAATTGTTATATTTCTCGACATCTCTATAATATCTGTTCTACTTTATCTATTAGCTCTTTCATCAGTGAAGATGTTCAGACATCAGCTATAAACCATAGCATGTTAATCTCCTGTTTCTCTTTTTTAGCAAGAACAGTTTCAGACACAGGTGCCCTCTGAGATCTGCACATGCTTGTACCTCTGCTGCATCATTTGCATACTGGGAGTTTTCCTGCGAGGTTGCTGTTTGCTCTGCAAGGCACTTCAGGGTAAGATTCTGATTGTGGAGAAACTACAGAAACTACAGAGGGATATTACAGCTTTATTTTAATGTCAGGGTGAATCAGTGTGTGGGGGGTTTTGTGTCTTCACGGAGATCTAACCCAGGAATCAACAACTTTCCTGCTCACTGCTGCACTCAGGTTTAATGAGATAATCCTGACTTGTTTCAGAAACATCAACAAAATGGAATGGGCACTCTCAGGGACAATAAAGCCCCAGCTGGGTTATTGTTACCCACCTCTAGGTCTGGAGGATCTCTTACCTCAATATTTAATTTTGAGGGATCATTTCACTGTTTTGTCACCTCCCACTTTCTGTGTGGCTGAAAGTCAGCCTTGGTCCTGCCGATGACCTCAGTTCAAGACTGAGAATAAAATAGGCTAATGCCAGGAAAGGAGCTGCTCCCCAGGAAGCTCTGGATCTATACCCTGAGGCATGAATGTGGCTTACAATGCCAGAGCAGGTAAGCAGCAGGGTCTCACTGAAAAAAACCCAAGAACAAATGGTTATAAGCCCTTAAAACTAGAAACTAATTCTTGCTGCAAGATTACCAGAAGTTTTAAATAGAGAGAGGAAAACTGACACCTCTAATTGCCTTATAAATTGTCACCTCTGATGTTCAGATCTAGACCTAATAAGTTTGATATTTTAACATAGCTTGGCATTTTAACTTTCCCTACAGCACTAACAAGGGAGTGTTCAGGCTAAAGTAATTGTCAAAAATGATGGGTAGGTACTTTGGTATCTCTTTTCTGGCTGCATTGTACTATGATGTTTGAACTTTTTTTCTGTGGTAAGGATGATATGTTGTTGGATGTAGAGACTTTCAAGGAACTTTCTGTGATGGTGCCTGGCCTGAAAAAAGATGGAGACATTTGGAAAAGCTTTGGAAATTAGATATAGCAAAACATTTTCATTTTGGCACGTATATTATCTATGTCTATTTATATCTACAGACCTGTATTTAGATACTTATATTTAGATACATGGTTTAAATGTTTGTGTTTCATACTATTACAGGAAAATATTTATGAAGATTCAATGCTACCTTTGTTCTGGATTTATTTTGCTTGATTGGATGTACAGTTCCTCCTTTATTCACACTGAGCATAACCACCCAAATGAATGTAAAATACAGAATGGTGTGTGGAGAATTTGAAAGGTGAACTATAAATCCTAACTGAATGCCTAAATACCTTGATGTGGATGGAACATTTCTATATATTTTAAAGGTAGAATTAATTACAATTTATCTGCTTGACATTTTCTCAGTCAGTTTTATTCATGCATTTTCACTTTGAGTAAATTGCATTAGTCTTCTTATAAATGTGCTGGTTCTGAAATGCAGTGTTAGAAGAATCCAGGGCTTCCCCTTAATTACTTACTAACTAGCTAACTTTTAAATCTATTTACTGAGCTACTTATTTTAATTTAAAACTTCATAGCCTTTAAATGATGGGTTTTGTATTGTACTACCACCAAAAGTATGAAATCCCCTAGTTGACAACTGTCTGAAAGTATAGGTGCAAGAGTCAAACTTCCTTTTCCAGTGATTTGTAGTCTAAGTAATACAGTGAATATATGTATTTATTTTGCTATGCCACTCACAAAAAATGGCTTGGCTATTAAGTACTATGATTTTCAGCCCATATTTTTCAGTTGTTTCTTTCTTTTAATTTATCATAATATATAGTGACATAATTAGTTTTATAAAATACTGTATATATAAGATAAATACAAGACTTCAGACATGTATTTTTCCATTAAAAAGCTTGTTAATTTTGCTGGCTGTATCACTATATCTTTGACATATATCATACCTGCACACAAGGCAACTGTTATTTTTGTCTGCTGCTTTAGCTAAGCAAATGCAAAACTATTACATGTGCATCAATTTTGTTCCCCAATTAAATGTCTTTATCAATATTTTCCCACATCTTCATTCTCCCTACCAAGTGTGATGTACTTTTTATGTATGTATAGGACTGAGCATCTGTTTCTCTGGGAAAGTTCCATTAGACCATAAAAACCTCCAGTTAATTGCACAGCAAATATTTATTTCTCACACATCAAATTAATGAAACAAGTTCAGTGAAAGACCACATCAGCTTGGCAAACAGCACCTATCAAGCTACATAAGCCTCTAAAGGCATTCTTGGCAGAAATCCTGTATCCTGAAGAATTGTGTATCCTTGGAAATACTGTCATCATTTAATTACTAGATGATAATGTTGTTGCAGGTTTGTTTACTGTTGTTTTCTTTTTCACCTAGAAGAACTATAAGAAAAAATAAGTTTTCTTTTTTTGCTAATGTGCCATGCCATGGCTACAACACTATAAGTGAAGAATAATCATTTTCAAGCTTCTAAACCCCCCCATTTAATATTCAATGAGATTATAATATTCCATTAGTATTCAATATTCCTGGAGCACTTACTTCTCTTCATATACAAACATAAAAGTAGCTTTAAAAATCAGTTTTCAAGTCCCCCACTTTGATTACTCTACAATAATGACAGTCTCTTTCCTGTCTAAGAGCAACGTGGATGTTTTTCATGTGTCTTCAGCAATGATAGTTCCACATCCCACACATGTCCCTGTATTCCCTTCCCACCATTGCTAGTACTCCCTGTGTTGTGTGAGAAGGCAATGACATTATATGCAACTTGTAGCAACAAAGGACAATGATGTATGAAGTCATAAAATCTTTTTAAGCAGAGGAAGCAGGAAGCCTAAATTGTTCTGACTATATAAGTTCATTCTGATGCTCTAAAATTTATACTGTTTTCTTAACATTAATTTCTGAAAACCTCATAAATATTTATTTTTGCTTGCACAAGCTTTGCTTTTTATACAATCTACTTCTTCTGAAGCTGACTCAAAAGTAGGTGCATGGAGTTTGTATGACATATAACAACTCATAGTCTGTCCATAGAGATTCAACTTAAATAACTAGAAATTAATTAACATTTTAATTAATAGAATTTAATATCAATTACCTGGACAGACTAGCCCTGTTTATTGAAACATGGGGGAACACAATGACATATTGTTGCTTTGTTTTCTCTGTTCTTTTATGCCTTTACCCAAGGGTGATTTGCTTGTTATCTATTATGTGAAGCACACATAGAATTCTGTCCATGAAGGTGGAAAATTTATTCTAAGTTCTTCCTGCCTGTACATAAAAAAGTAACCACTTTCACTAGGAGATATGGTCGTTATAAATTAGGAGAGAAACCCTTGGAAATGCAAAATTCTTGACATCTTTAAATAAAATCTGCATTTTGTCTGAAATGTGAATAAGAAATGTCTTCTGAAAATAGATGAGTTACAATTTTCAAGTCTTGTAATGTGGAAGGATTTAGATAAGTTAGGACTTCATATTTCTTGTTAGATAATGGATAGATAGATGTTAGATAATGGATAGATAGATGGGTTAGATAATTTATTTAGAAATGAGAACTAGCCACAAGGAATTTCTAAATAAAATTTGAAAAATCTTATTTCTTATTGTTGTATCAAATTTTCAGGAAGAAATATTCCTCATTTCATCCCATAACATTTTTTGTACTGAAAAATTCAATTAATAGAATGGATTTTTAAAAACCTTCCTANCGTGTGTGTGTGTGTGTGTGTGTATACTTATTGTATATAATTTTTTGCTATTTAAACATTGTCACACTGCAGAGATGTAATGTGAAGCCATCAATTTTAAAGGTGCTGATTCCTGTGGAAATAATCCTTGAATATATCAGTCATCAAATTGCTATATGTTTTGGTAATGATTCATTTGGGGGGTACACACCAAGCAGACTAAAACCAAACAGAATTTTCTGTATCTCTAAAAAGAACCCCCAAAAAACCCCCAATAACAGAAACAACTCAGAAATATTACAAGTCCATGTTGCCTTTCCCAATTTTATCTTGAAGTAAGTGATAGAAATACACAGTCCAAAATATAATGCCCTGTAACATATGGAGCAATCTGTAAGTCAAAAAGATTTTCTGCCATATATGTATTGCTGCAGAATGTGATAAAGAAGTGTGGTATGAAATTTTCACCTGGTTTCCTTACAGGATGTTTTGCTTTGCTTTTACTAAGGATTAAAGTGACTATCCCAAACTCTTATGGAGTTAAATCTTAATATTACACAACTGAATATTCTTTAAGTAAGGAACAAAGATATAGCATTTAAAGTTTGGTAACAATCAGTAAGTGCAAAGAGGAAAGAAATATCATGCCTCAGTGAAGAAAAAGATATTTTTGAAAACCTCCCCACTTCTCCATCTCCCTTCTTTTCACTCCCATGTATTACCTACACTAGCTGATGTTACGGGGAAATATTCATGAGAGATGATGTCCTGGTCTAACTCAGATCTGTGAAAACAAAAAACAAACAAGCAAACAAACACACAAAAACCCCCAGCACATGAAATAAAAGCTGTCAAGTCAACTTAAGGTGAATCAGAATATCTGTATTGTGAGAATTTTGCCACTGGTATAAAACAAACCCGTAGACTGCTCATTAGCAGGAATAGAGAATCACTGTTTTTCTCCTTTGTGTGTTTTAGAAACTATTGTACTGTAATCTTGAAAGCAGAAAATTCTCAACTGGCTAAAACTGTGTCATATCAAACATTGCAATAGAACTGTGTATTTGCTAAAGTTTATGAATAAAGAAAATCAGAGGCTGCAGAGGGAGCAAGAGATAGGGAAAAGAGGAGAAAGAGAAAAGAAAAAATGAACAGTTTTCCAGTGGGAAGAGGATGGAGAGGTTTTGTACAGAAAATTATTTCACAGTCACCAGTTCTGATTACAACCTGCTCAGCTTGCACTCACTGCTTCTGCTGTGGCTGCAATTGATGAGATTTTAGGGTGGCACAGAAACGCCTGTCCAGGACTCCAGGCTGTGAGGAAAACCAATGAATGGAAAGAGAGTGGAAAGCAAGCAGTGAGCTTTGGAGTAGCTTCGGTAAGAACTCCCTCCAGACTTTTACTCTTGGGCTGATTATCCTCCTAAACAAGACTGATTGGTCTTTTTGAACGACTGGAATAGATCTTTCCTTATTTCTACAGGATGGAAGTACAGAAATTTTACCTGATGACATCAGTCGTTACTGTCTTAGGGTACCACCAGAGACTTCACAAATAATTTTGCAAAGTCCATGCTCTTTTCATAGCTTTTAGTTTGAAGTGGTTCTTATCCAGTGCCAGTTAGCACAGCTAAATCCTTCACTAACCAAACTCTGACACCATTGAAGAACAAGAACAAGGAAACATTTGCCAAGTTGTTTGGTTTTTTTTAAAGTAGACCCAAATTGATACAATTCTTAAACCCCCAGGCAATCCCATTTTAGTCCCAGAAAGACATTTTTTCCATGTTTTTCAGTTTGCCTTACAAAATATATCTCAATTTTAAGACTTCAATTCAGTAGGTAAGTGAATATAGAAAATTTATCTCTTCATCGTTTTGTCTCAGTCATTCTCAGTCACACAATGTCTTAAATTCAAATGCAGACCTCCTACAATTACAGTTCCCTCCTTATCTGTTTCATAGAAGAGCCATGCAGCATGCTTGTTGAACAGATTTCTATTTTTCAAGTGACACAAAGAAAAATACAGTTATTATTATTATTTCTTAGACATGTACAAAACCTGAAGTGAAAAACCCTCCTACTCAGAGGCAGAGGATATTTGATTTTATGTTATTAGGTATTCACTGAATGCAATTTTTTTCAGTTCACTTACAAAGAATTTTGCATGGTATGAAAGAATGCTTTTGTCAGAAAACTTTAAGAAAACTGACAGGTTTCTCCCTGACTTAGTCACTAGAAGTATTTCCTCTGCTTTCAATAAGACTAGGACTTAATCCTTAATTTCCAGCCAGTTTTTATATGTATCAATTTGTAGTATTTAGGAAATGGTAAAAAACCTTTCTGAAATCAATCTAAAAAAAATCCTTAACTTAGTGAAACTGAAGTTTTCTGAAGCTTTGTATTCTCTCTCTTTTGTTTATTGTTTTGTTGGGTTTTTTGGGGTTTGTTGTTTGGTTTTTGGTTTTTGGTTTTCTTTTTAACTTTAAAACATTAGCACTTCAATTCCTCTTTGTGTTGGATGAGTAACTGCTGAGAATGAGTAGTTATATCTTATAGGCCTCTTTAGTTCACAAACTAAAGTAAATTCAGCAAATGTGAGGTTTTCTAAATGAAAGCATTTAAACTTTCTTTTGTTATTTTCAAATATGTTGAAGTTAAAAACCGTGTTCTGAATTTGATAGCTGGAATGCTAAATATAAGGAGGAAAAAAGAAAAGTAGCACAGGGCTAAAGGCAACAACAACAACAACAAAAATACAAATAAAACAAAACAATTTGAAGACATAGAGATATTTTAGGAAACAAATTTCAGTCCCAAGTTGGATACAATTTACAGATATAACTGGAAATAGTTCTTTGTCTTTTCTCAAAGTTATCAAAGTCTACATTAATTTTTACCTATTAAGAGAAACTTGGATAAGTAATTTTTTCTTCTCTGTCCATTACGACATCATTTTGAATAAGATAACATGCCTTGGGACTGAAACTATATGCTCAAAAATTTATCTGTATTATGTTGTATATTCTAATTTGTTTAGAAAATATTAAACATCAAATTATTAATATAATAATTCATTTAGGTTTTCTATTAAAATTTCCCTTGTGTTCATTAAAACTTATTTTATTCTGTGATCTGACAAGATCATGATGTTGAAAAGCAGAAGAGAAAACTAATAGTGACTTAAAAGGAGACCTGCCTCCCAAAGAAAGCTCTGGAAAGTGCTGTGACTTACACACTGAATTCTGTTTTAACGGAAAATACCACTAGGAATTGTCACCTTTTAAAACAAAGGTGTTAATTAATTTGTTTCTTCAGCATTTGTAGTGAACACACTCTGGGCACAAGGATGATAAAGACACCATGTGGTTTGCAGGAAAAGCAGCTCTGCAATGGCACATCAAAAAATAACACTTCATGCCAGCTGTGTTATCTTTTACTGCCACACCCAGAACTCTTCCTGTTCACATTCTCACACTTGCATCTAGAGAAACCAGTAAATAACAACTATTTTCTACATATTCAGAATATCAGTTTATGACACAAATGATTTATCAGGAAGCAGTTCTCACAGATGTTAATATGGAAATGAGGCCAGAAGAGTTTAAAGTGAAGGATCCCCTTTGGATCTTTCTTTTTTTTCTCTGTATAAAAACAGGAGTTCCAGGGTTTTAAAAAGAATACACTGCAGAGGGGTCTTTTATAATTTGGGGATTTGGTTTTTGGATTTGTTTAAATTAAAATTTGACAAGCCATGCACTTGGACTTGTGAATTTCAAGGTGTTTTCTTATCTTTCTCTCTTGACAGGATTAATTTATAGTGATACCTACATTTCCATGGTGTAGAGGGAAGGATACCAGTATTTTATTATCCATGTGAAAGATGGATAAGACATGGACCAGAAAAAATAACTTTAAAGCCTAGTTTACTTCAGCTTGTGCGAAATCTTTTAAATTTAGCAAAAGGCATTTAAATAGTAACATGTAAAATACATCATAGCTACTATTACAGTAGCAGTCTATTGGGGTTTTGTTGTTCAAATTTTGGAGTGAGCTGAGATCAAAGCTTTAATATGATGCAGAAGGATGTGAATTAGATTAGAACCCACTCAGATGTGGTCTCCTATAAGAAGAGTTATGCCATAGACTTACCTGTATTGGTAGGTATTGGAATATGAAAAGCAACATTATTGTTTCTGATTATAAAAGTTGGAGAAATATGAACAGTTGTAATAAATAAGTCTCCCTATGTTAATTTTAAAATTGAGACTACTTTGTGCAGAAAATTAAAAAAAAAATACTGGAAGAATTATGGCAGTTTGGACCTAAAACTGGAAAATACAAAGGAAATTAACAGGTAAACATAAAATGCTCCTTTACACATTCTTTCTTTATCAAGAGAGATGCAGGAGATGAAATGAAGTAGGTTTTCAAAACTTTCCTTGTTCCTGTGGAGGTCACAAAATCCATCCCAGTGTATCTGTTATGTGAAAAGATCAAACTGTCACTTTGGTGCAAATATCCAAAGTACAATAGGCTGCTATTTTTGAATTTTCCAATTTTATATTTTCAGGAACTCTCTGGTTTCAGCCTTATCTTCCAGGAACCTACTTAATGGAGGTTTCATAGGAACAAGTAGAACAGACTATAGTTATTAAATATATTTCCTGTATCATCATTAAAGAGACGCTCTGCTAATTATGTAACATCTGTCAAAAGACTTTAAGACTTTTTCTACCCAGCCACTTTTCTTCCCTGAATATAGTGTCATTCTTTCTTTTTTTTTTTGTCTTTTTCAAACATATTCTTACCCTTCATTTCCCTATTGCACTATTTTATATATATATGTAATTTGTCTGCAATATAACTGGAAAATTGATTTTCTCTTGCATTTTTACATCCAAAAATGAATGTCTCAAATATACACAAATGATATTAATCATCTTCCATTTAAAACTACGTTCTGGAATTTATATACAGAAACAACAAATGAAAAGAAAAAGTCTTAGAGAATGAAGCCAATATACCTTTTTATTTTACAGGGGGGATAGGTAATTCAGTATAAGTCTATACAAATATAAAACATTAATCCCATCAGGAACAAAAAAGTGATATTCTGTATGCTCTGAAGAGGCTTATTCTTTTAAATGTTATGTAATAATTGGTTTAGGAAACAAAACGAAAAAAATTTATGAATTGGCAGAGCTACAATTAATTAATCCCTCTTTGTTTTTCATTTCACTGCAGTAGCCCTTTGACTTTAAAAGAGTTTGATTATATTTCCCCTTGCCTGGCAAAGAAAAGAATTTCTCCCAGGAACAAGCAATTCAGTTCACAAACACATAGCATGTAAGTACTCTGAATTCCTGAGAGTCTGCAGGAAACATTTCTTTTGACAGAATAAATGTGACTAGCAGGAAATTAGTTTGGAGAACAGCTGTGGCTCTCAATATTTAAAGAACTTTCCCACTTATTTAAGTCAAACTGCAAACTCCTGAGTTTGCACCGTTTTGGATTTGTTTCTCCCCCCTTTCCTAACCACAAAGATCTGAAGTATCTTCAGCATTACGTTACAGGAAATATTTTGATAAAGAGCTTGTCTTATGTCATGTTTTGGGAAAGGAGTCCAGGAAACAGGTGAGGGACCAGGAGCATACTGCATCTCAGCAATTCCCAGCTGAGTGTGCTGGGCAATATTGTCAATGAAAAAAACATTAAAGAATGCGATAAGTTTAGCCATAGTGGAAGACAAAGATTAGGGAATCTGGTTTTGTGTTCTCAATATTGTTGTGGAGATTTACTTGCTCTTGGTGCAGGAGTCATCCAAGGCTGCTCTATCCATGTACATTCCCTGGAGGCATCCACTGTGGGATGAAGACATCCTTGACTGCACCCTTGATTACATGAGTTGAGTGCCAAACAGGTGGTTTGTTTGTCACCTTTTTTCCACATAATACTCTGGAAGCTTCATGCCAATAGCTGATAAAAACCTTATGTGATAAATACTAGTTTTGAATTCAGAAGTGCTTTTTTAATCAGAAAATTAATAAACAGTGCTAAGCACTGATGAAAAAGAAAATGTTCCAAGAAAATTCTATTGGCAAAGTATACTGAAAAGTTATTTATCAAATAATATGCTTGTGACTTATTTACCAGTCCTCTAAAGGCAGCATTAAAGAAGCGTTCCAGAATATCTGTACTTTCTTTAGATAACTGTAAACTTTGCTAGGAAATTTTATTTTATTTTGTTTTATTTTCTTTCATTTCATTTTATTTATTTTTAAATAAACAGCTTTGTGTTTGTCTGGTTTTGCTAGCTGATGAACATTGTATCTGGTGGTGGGATCACAGATTTTGCACATTACTATCCATTAACTACATTTCTACTTACTCAATTTCCTTCATTTCAGTATTTTCTTCATTGGTATATTTTATCAAGATTTTTTTTTTTTTGGCACAATTGTTAGCATGTGAAAGAAAGCATTCCTTTCTTGTTCAAATAAAGCGTAAAATACTTATCTCTGCTCCTAAAATTTAAATTCACATCATGCACAGAGCCAGCACTACTGTATCAAATAGAGAATGCAACTTACATTTAAATAGATGTTCTCTAAGAGGAATTGTAACTTGAAAAAGAAAGTAAGAGAGGGTATTTATGCTATGTTGTTGCTTGTATGATACCATATTTGAATATTGATTTGGCATTTGACCAGTGGAGTACATTGCATGAAATAAATAATTAATTTCTCTCTACGCAGTAAGGGGGGAACTAATTGTCCTAGAAAGCAGCACACTGAAAATGATGTGTCTAGAACCATCTGGCCAATATGGAAACTTATGATTCTGCACTGGAAATCAAAGCTCTTTGTGATTACCCTTCTCAGAGTTGTTCCTCCATCCACAGAATTGTTTCCTGAGGAAAACTACCCAGAAGCATTTCTGGAAAATGGAGTAGAACTGGACTTCATTTTCCCACCAAAACTCACGGGTGTCTCAGAGAACTCTCTAGTCTCGGAACGTGCTCTCTTTCTGCTCTTTTAGGATGCAGTCTGCACTGAAAATTCAGAAGCTGCCATTAACCTGTCTTTCCTACTTTTGAAATCATTAGATAGCTAGTGGTGCATGCAAAGAAAGCTGTGCCAATGCTCTCCTGTGACGAAAAGCATTTGTTGAACAAATAGATTTGAGACCTGTTGGGATACATTCAGTGTGGAGACAGCAAGTGCACAGCCAGCCATTTTGTTTATCCAGCTGTCCCACCACAACCACAATTTCCTGCTCTTCTCTGTCTTCTCAAAGCTGCCTTCAACATGACATCTCTTTTTGGAGTGTAGGAGTACAGAAGTATTAAATACTTGTATGTGAGGTGCAGGGACTGCTCACCATTTCTTTCCTTCATGTATTATTTACCAGAGCGTTGTGTTGCTTTTCGATTTGTCCAGTCCTCAGGGATGGATTTACAAATATTTATGCTCAAGGCACGGAAGAAACACAGAAAGTGAGAAAACAGAGAAGGTGTTGAGGTATTGACAGGGGGAAGTGAAGTTGGTTTTTGTTTTTCCACTGAATCTGAGTGAGCAAAATGAGTAAATCTGATGTGAGGCAGAAATCTGATAAACAGGTGTAGTCTTCTTCTAGCAGATCAATCTCTTTCAGTTTCACTTCCCTTTCCATCAGAGATATAAAAACCAAAATGCATTGCTGTGAAACACAAATCCAAGATGAAAGAGTCAGTTAGGAAAGTGCTCTTCCTTCCCAGAGAAAGGGGAACAATGGGAGTGAGGAGGCACTGGGATCTGCCTTTGGATGGGTAATTTGACTTAAAAATAGTACAAAAGCTCATTGCATACCTCCTGTGAAAACAAGTGAGGAAATATTTCTTTCCAAAGAAAAGATGAATAGCATTCTGATAATAATGAATATATAATTAGTTAATTAGTAGAAAACACCAAAGACAAGAACTTTATGGTTCATCTTATCTAGTAGTCCTAGGGCAATTTACTTGTTAATACAGTGATAGTTTTTGTTCCTATTGTGACCTTAATGAACCTGAATACTTATGACAATACTGTAATTGTTTTCAAATTTAAGGTTTCATCCTCTTCAGAAGATAAAACATGCTTACAAAATTATGAGAAATAGAAATATTAATAATAGTGCTATAATCTTACATTAGAAATTCATCCAAGTTCTTGAAGCTGTGTTTAATAATTACCAACTGTACACTCATTTACTACTGCAAATTATAGAAGCATTACTTTAGTTTTTTGTAGTTTATTAAAAAATATCATTAGGTGTTTAATAACAAATTAAAAAAAATTGCCTTATACACTTCTCAGTAGCAGATAAAAGCAAGGAAATGTGTTGTCATTCAGAAAAGACCAGCAAGTCTTTGTCCTCTTTATCCTCTGCAGAGCAGAAAATAGACAGTAAAAAGCCATTCTTGTGCCGAATCAGGAGAGTAAAATATACGTCACTAAAATTTGTCTGTGATTTCCATGTTCTTGCCTGTCTTGGCTTCACCCACAGGTGCTAGATGACTTGCATTTGCTAGTTTAGTTGGGATCTAATGCAAGTTGTTATTTTTTTGCCAATAACACATTTTAGTTCTTAGTACATGTATGCAGCAATAACTGAAGTTCAACTCTTGTTTGAAACCATGCTCTTCCCCCCCGCTTCACTTAAATAAGAATACAGAGTAATTCTTCAGACATTAAAAGTCCCAGTCTGAAATAAGCTTCCTGAATTATAAGGTAGAAATTGGAATAAAAGTGGCGTATGTAATAGTTTCCAGCTATTAATCATCTGCCTTTAGAGTACTCTGGTAGTCTGATAAGCACAGATACTTACAGAATGTGTTCACACACAGTCATCAGCATTGACACTGCCTACCTGCTAGAATAAGAACTTAAAAATCACTCTGAAAAGTTAATGGCCACGCTCAGTTTTTGCCATTTTAGCACATACATTTACCATTTGCATAGTATCTAGCTATGAAATTTATATTTTAAATGGTACTCAGTACTGACTAAAATTTTCAAAATATATTTCACATAACTGTATCCATTTTATCATTGTCTTATAATTTGCTGCCTTCAACCCATCACTCCTTCCCACTGCCATATATTATTTCTACTGAATCCATCTTCATATTAAGATTTTTATACAAAAGCATGTTCAACATTTGTCTCATTTGATATATACAGCTGCATGCAAAATTATGGGTATCAATTTAGTAAAGAGAATACAGTTTCTGTGTGCAACTTGCAAATCATCATAATTCATAATTTCTCACATTGTCATCTTTACAGTGTTTTGGTTTGCTGGGGCTCTTTTACACTCACTGTTCTGCTTCTTGTCAGCATAAATTTATACTTGTGTTTGTAAACATGTAAACATGTGTAAACACTCTGTGCTGGCCTATTGAAATGTAGCTTAATCATGTGCACAGACCCAAACATAAGACTCAATTCCATTTTATACATACAAAAAAAATTATGCCTATGATATATAATTAAAAGCAACCTTTACTCTTTGACTTAATTATTTGCAGAAATATTTTATCAGAAAACTTAAAAAGTCCTGAGTGTCCACTAGATTCCACCAGACCAGGTTACTCAGAGCCCCATTCCAGCCTTATCTTGGACACATCCAAGGACGGGGAGTCCACACCCTCTGTGGACAAGCTGTTCCAGTGTCTCACCACTCTCACAGTAAAGAATTTATTCCTAATATCTAATCAAAATCTGCTCTCCCTCAGCTTAAAGCTATTCTCCCCTGTCTTTTTTGTGTATGGGGCCCCAGTACATCCTGTTCATTCAGAGTTTTTTTATCTTTAGCAATGAAGAAAAAAATGTAGATAAAACAAAACTTAGTTTAATGAGCTTTGTGGTGTATGTGTTTACTTTTGGTGCTCATTTCAATGTGGCCTTTTTTTTTCCTTAAATTTTCTGTCGTGGTATTTGTAAATCTCTTACCACACAATGTACCTTTAAGACCAGTGCTATAAAACCTGAAGATCTTAAAGCAGGTGGTCCACAATCACAATGCAAGTAAGGACAACATCAATCTGATCATTAAATGTGTATCTTGAACAAGCTTCTGAACTGCATGTAGCTGAATATTGGCTGTTGACTAAGGCCAAATGTGAATGAAATTAACTGCTTTGGGATGACCATGGTTTTGAGGTGAGAGATTCCAAGCTTCTCTTTCCTAAACACACCACAGAATTAAGATACATACCCCTGATTCCTGGAGGAATTGTATCAGTATAGCAGAGAGGATATAATAACAGATGGTGTGACAATGCAGGAAAGAGAAAGAGGATGAGCAGAGCTTTTGGAGGTCTCAGCATAACCATGGCCACATGATTTCTCATGTAGACACCTCAGGTATTTTTCTTAGTTTTCTTTTGCCCTGATTTGTCACATGTTGTTCTTGAGTTTACACAGTTTTAGCTGAGTATTAGTTCACTTTTCAAAGGAGTGGTGGGAAATCCAGTATGGCTACACGTTTGTTTTTTTATGTTTGATTTGTCATAGTCATATGACTTTATTTACAATTATATGGTTGGTTTGTTCACTTTCTTTTACCTGTGTGTTATTTTGTGGTGTATACCTCTTGCCTTACTCTGTTGGCTCTTACATGTTTTTTTCCTCGGCGTGAACAAAGTGGATTATTCAGCGTTTTATTCCCACACAGGCTACAGTTGTGGGGGCAAATGGGCTATCTCTTGGAAGAAGAGTGGCATAGAAAAATAAGAATCATTCATGCCAGGGTGCAAAATGTATGAAGAAATCTACTAGCCTATTCTTACAGAAGTTTCCCTGCTAGGTTTAATAGAAGCTTCTTTTGGCATGTATCTATCCCTTGTTCTCTGCAGATAGCTTTCTGAGAATGGGAGCAAATGTACCGAGTTAAAATGGAAGTAAACAGATGATGAAAAAAGTGTGTGAAAACCAATGTCTTTTTTTTTGAAGGTTTTGGGGTTTGGAGAAAAGAAAAATATCTTTCCTTCCCTTCCAACACTCACTTCTTGGCTAGGAAAATGATTGATCAAAAAAATTGATTTTTTTTTTTTTTTTTACTTAATTTCCAGCCTCCTCCCCTGTATACCTTATAAGAAAACAGCATTTCCAAGGAGAATGAGGGAGGACATTGCAATAAATAGAAATAATGTCTTTTTGTGCTGTGTGAATAGCAAGCTTCGGTACTGCTGTCTGTGAAATCTGTCTTGAATAGCTAATGGCTGGAATAACCAATTTTCTAGGCACGGAGAAATAAACCTTGTTTATGAGACAGAGTTGATACTGCAGCTGATGGAGTGGCTGTAAGCTGGAGTTCTGTGTGCATCTTAAACCAGGTTGTGTTTCTTTCATTGCCCAATGGATCAAAACAACACAGGAAGGCATGGTTCTAACTCCAAACCAGGTGAAATGAATCATTTTCATTTGTACACAGATTATGCAAAATGCTAGAGTTAGGCTACCCCTTGGAGTCTCCAAGTACTCAGCCAACTGGATGAGCAGTTTCTTTTGATGCTGTGAAAGCTCAGGGCCCAGCCAAAGGTGTTTGTGACTCTTGGTTGTGCAGAAACTGTGGCATTTATGACAGTTCTGATGGTTACATTGTGCTATTCTCACTAAAGATTTCATACACAATTCACAGATGGTGTCTCTTGAGGTAAGGAGGTCTCAGCCCACCCACGTTTGAAGACCTTTGAACTGTGGAAAACATAGTCATTGTGAGTTTATCTGCAATGAGGGTTTATAGCATCTATAAATCTGCAGAATAAGGCACCCCTTAGAGGGTATTAGCTTTTATTACCTCTTGATACATTTTCACCATACTTGGCAACACTGGTTTTATGAGAAGCAGATGAATTGTAAGCATGGCATGTGCTAGAAAGAGCTTTAGGCACAGAGGGGTGTCAGAAGCCTTCTAAGTGTGCTTAACTTGTATTGGTCCCAGAACTGGAAATTAACATGCTATAAACATACTCATTAATTGGTGGTTCTCTCTTTTGTATCATCAAGTTTCTCACAACATGCAGGACCTCCCCTCTTTGTTCCAATATTATGCAATTAGTCCATTTCTGCTGAGGATGTGGTTTGTGATTTGTTCATATTCTTCTTGCAGACATAGATACATTCTCCATATTCTTCAGAGATTCCTCTGTCAAATCTGCTACTTACAGTGTTTATTTAATTAAATGAAACATGCAGATTTGCAATGGGGGACAGTGGATGCAATTGAAAAACAAAACAGAACGAAACAAAACCAAACTGACTGTTTATGTCCATATTGTTCTAGGTTGCAATATTCTTGCCATTGTTACTTTTAAAGACATGAAGAAGTTCAATGCTGAAAATTGTAAGCTGACCCTCCCTGACAAACTGTCATGGTTTAAGGGCACAAACACTCACAGCCTGACCAGCATCACGGAACAATCTCTCCAGTGCCACTCTTGCAGCACTCATCATTCTGCTGAACTTGGCTGTTGCTGAACTTCTGCAATTGCTTTGTCTCGTTTCATTACCAACAACTCAAGTGCCAAAGTCAATGCAACATGCAATGTTTTTTAGTCGCTTAAGTCAAAACTGTCACCATTGCTGTGACTGCTCTCAGAGGTGAAGTTCCTAAATTAAACTGCCATGTAGGGAGAGTACCATAACAACTTACAAGGTCAGCTGCAGGGTGCTAAAACTATTTTATCTGTTTGCAATCCACTTTTCATACACCTATGCCTCATTTTTCATAGTAATGGGAAAACATGGTGTTTCATGCAGCTTCTTTAAATAGAAAAAGTATATTTCAGATCATATTCCCTAAGCAGAGGGAACAAAAAGAGCACAAGAACTGTGAGCAATCTCAGCAGAACAGCTCAGAGATTGTGACTGCTGAGGCTGAATTGCCTGATAAACACTGACTGACGTGTGTATGGCAATCTCAGCTGAGCTCACCGGATTGTTTTTTTCTTCCTCATTGTCACTAATATGCACTTTCAATCCTAAACCGACTAAGCACAGAGAAGCATTAAGCAGAATATAATCTAAAATATATTGCAATCCAAAGTATCAAATACAGATAAGTTGACTCGTAACACATTTTTAAAAATGAATAATTTTCTAAAAAGTTGTGTCAAAAAGCACACTTCTGCTGCACCAGTTTTAGAGGGTGTGTTTCCAGTTCATGAAGAATCTATTTTACTCATAAAAATTATCCTTTATTTTTGTCCAGAAATCTCCCATACACACATTTTAATATTGTTCCTCTTAAAATTTGTTTCAGAATACACTGAGAAGTCTACATGAAAGTAAAGTAAGAAAATGCACCTGGCTGAGGCTTATTCTTAGCATAGAATATCTATAAATACTTTTTATTTTAGCAGTAATCTTTCCTGCCTCTTTCGTAGGTATATAAACAGGTTTGTCATAATTAAGACACAGCAATATTTGATTTCTCATTAACTCCTTTTAAATTGTAGTATATTGGCTTTTTGCCTTCTGTTGTATTGCGTGGTATTGCTAACATCATGTTATCTTAAATTTTAGTCTATTTTGTGTCAGATAGAAATGAGCATATGTTTCTGTTTCATTGTGTGTGTTGTCACACCTCTCATATGGCTGCATCTGTAACAACAGATATGACAGTTTTAATCACATTGGAAATTTTCTTACACACACTTTGCATTGCAACAATAGCAAATGCAAAAATTGAAGAGAATCAATATTTCATGCAAGATCATGTGCAAAACAACCCCTTTCTGAATCAGTTTTCATCTGTGCACAATTTGCAATACTTTCCATATTTACACTTATGCACAACAGTTGTCTTTATCATAAGATCAGAAAAACTTCACTGGGAGTAATGACAGTATATTTGCATTGGTAAGAAATAAAGACAAGCAGAAGTTTCGGGGTCAGGGAGGGGCTGCTGGAACACAAAATAATTACACAGAAAAAATTACAGTAATTATTTTTCTGTTTCATATAAGTTTACAATCCAATGCTTCTTGACAGAGAAGTGTATGGAGTTCTATAATAGAAAATTGATTGTCACATATTGCCTATACTTACGGAACTGAATCCTAGCCTCTGTCTCCTATTTATTTGTCAGTTGTACCTTTCCCTTACTCACCCTTAAAAAAAGAAATTAACAGGTCATTCCTGTTTCTCCAGAACCTCTTCTACTAACACTCATCCATTCATACGTGTGCCGGCAGAGAATCAGACTCATGTCAACCAATCTGCACAATCCCTTTCCACCTGCTTGCCTTCATCTCAAGTTTGGTTTGCTTTTTTTTCCTAGTGCATTGATTTTGAACAAGTAGGAACAGCAAGTAGGCTGATTTCACAACTATGTTTAAAGACTCCAAATCCTTACAGTGCATTTTTTCTTGCAGACTGCAGCCTACTCAGAATTGGTTTTCCTAAGGAATGGTTATCAATTCTCATAAACTAAACCAGCCTTGAGATAGCTTCCAACGTGTGTGGAAGTGGAAAGAGAGTGGAAAATATTCATATTTCACATACTTTGTCTTGGTAGAGCATTGCTTTGACTGAAAGTTATAGATTCAGATATTGAGATGCACCAAAGAACAAAGAAAATCTGGTAAATTTACCTCTTCTATTGAGAGCTTTTCTTTAGGAAAAAAATGCCATACTTTCTTGATATGCAGAAATGCTTTGGGTTGGAAATCCACTGCAGTGCATATTTACGTACTGTCATTGCAAAATGCTTACAAATTGCTCATGCCACTTGAGAATGCTATTTCATCATCAGATGATAATCTGATTACCTCACTAAAACAGAATATCTGAAGTGTTAGACTAGAATATTTTCTCTTTTTAAACCATAGGTTATGCAGCTTGCAGTTAAATATGCTAGAAGAAGAGACAAGCTAATGTAGACAGAGAGTAATAGTTTGTCTTGGGTTTATAGTTGTTGAATTGGAAAGCATTGTTTCTCACAGAAACCGGGGAAGAACATGACTCCCTGAACCACTGGGCACAAATGAGCGTGCTTGTAACAGAACTGTGTTTCAAAGCAATACAGTATATAACAGAATATTTGCATTCAAGCGGATAGGAACTTCATCTCTTACAGTGGAAAGGGAATAATTTAATTTATACAGAATACAGATGTATTCTTTCATCTGTGCATCAGAAGGTAAGTTCTGTCTAAGTGAAGGATTTGTACTTCTGCATTTCTACATAATAAAAATAGGAAAGATAAATAAATTCTATTGTATAATTATTTTTTTTTTTGTTAAGGCCAGCAATACCTGATCTCACACAATGTGCCAGGAAAATTACTTTTTTTACAGTATACTATGCTTAACACCTAGGCTGCTTTCCAGAAGTGCCAGCAGTATTGGAATTGCACTAGAATGAACAGCTTGAAACTGAACTTAGGTCTGAACTCCAGCATACAGAAATTGCTTTGAAAAAAAGATAACTATAGGTTACTACAGGGAAGAGCAAAACAAAACTTTGTATTATTTTCTTTTCCTTGTGTTACTGCTTTGCAGCTTCAACAAAGGTCAAGTTTAATTTTCTTTCCTCTGTGCAGTATGACTTTAGACTTTTCCAAAGTTATAACTTCTTCACAGCAATACAAGTTAAAAGAACAAACCACAGTCCCGAGTTTTAGTCAGTGGAAGAAAATTGAGTGCAAAATGGCATGTGTTGCATGTAACCCATCTGCAGTGTTTGGGTTAAAACCAACTCACTGCAGCTAATAAAACATCAACTTTCAAATGCATTATCATGAGTGCAGTATCTGTGTATCTTCAGATTACCTTGGTGTTTGCTTTGGTGATCAGGTAGTTAATGAGCAATTCAACTCCAAGATCATTAATTATTCTTCAGATATTGTCTTTAATATATGGACTCATTCCTGTATGTCCTTGGCCAAGATTTAAGGTTTATTACAATGATAAAATTTTCAGACCTCAGAATAATTTTTAACTGAATGTGTTCAGAATGAGGATAACCACATATAATCTTGAGTGATACATGTTTTAATTGTAGAAAGGACCCTATGTAAAATAATTCTATTTGAATTTCAGTTTCACTTATTTCCTTGGATTTATACAAGTATAAATGAGAAGAGAGTTAAACTCCAAAGTTGACCATGTCCTCTGCTTCAGTGAAATCAGGCTTGAAATCAGATCAATCCTATCAAAGTTACACTCCTTGATGTGTTTCATAATTCCACTTCCTCAGCACTCCTGTGTTCCGAAACAATCCCTGCAGACCTTCCTTTCATGGGGCAGGTATCTCATGGGGTTTGTGGAAGAAAAGGATGAAATGAAAAATTTAATTATTCTAGTCAGCATAGATAGTATCAGGAAGCTGGTACCTCTGTACCCATAACTATGGCTAAAAGAAATAGATTCATCTTCATGTGCAAACTAATTCAGTATCTCTGAAAGCAGACACAACCTGCCACAATGTGACAATCTAAGAAATCTGTTAAAGTATCATACAGAAAATTATCAGGACAGTAGTTTATTCTCTTTCTTTCTCTAGCAGAGTCAAAGGGAAAATATTGCCACCCCAGAGTATTTCTTACAAAATAGCCAAGGAAAAATTATAATAACCACATTTATGTATTCTAGCACTCAGATTTCTTCCTCTTGGTTCAAGTGAAACTTTCATTGAAGGTTTCTGCCCAAGGCTGGCTGGAGGGCGTAAGCGTTTAAGCTCAAGCACACTTGTTTCAAAATCACTGCAGGGAGAAGAGATCACTTCTGAGCTCTGAGTGATACAAGATTCTTGCATGCAGGCTTGTATCTCAAGGTCATTGGTCTCCATTTAAACACTTAAACTGAAGAATCTTGTTTTTTGAAAGATTTGTTTTTCTCTTTTCTGCTTGGTGAATGCCAGTGGCATTCTTCTGGCTGAGGGAAAAAAATCAGAGTGATTTTACAACTGGAAGAGTATTTGAGTCAAAACTGACACATTGACATGTCATTTCAAAACAAAGGGGAGTTTTTTTTACACATTAGTTAAATGGCTTTTTAATGTTTCTAGTTGTTAATGTCTGCCGGAAGTGATGGACAAATAATCTTGATTTCAATTTGATTTGCTTTAGTTCTTATGACTCTTGTGGTCATTAAAGAGTTGTTTTGTCTATGTTTCATTCAAGACAATGAAATTGCACATTTTATTGAGCGGATTAGAATTTGGCAGGAAATTGGAGCCTAGTATCCATTTTTTTGTAGTATAAATAGTTTGATAAATGATCAGTGCTGTTTTTTCCCTAGTCATTCTTAGCCCTTGTTTGTCTTGCATTCATACTTCTTTGTTTCTTCTCTCAGTATGCCACAGCTGCAAAGATATTGTACTTTTTAAAGTTGTGTTTAGCTTCCCTAACAGACACATGCAGATGCCAAGAACATTAGACATAATGACTGCATCTGTTAATGTTTTTGTGTACAGAAAAAAGTACATATCTATCAATTACTGTATTTTTTCTGGGCAGTGCCAAATTGCAATATGTTCAATGCTTCATTTGCCTTGCCACTGTGTAGTGAATATTTGCTTTATATGCAAATAAAGACACTTTTAAATTAAAAAAAAAAAAGAAAGAAAGAATAGGAATAGGAATAGGCAGACACCAGAAGTGAAGCAAAGTTTCTCAACCACTACTGTCCCATATAAATTTAGTAGAAGAATTGTACACAATCAAATGGAGCTGCTTCAATTTCGAAGTTAAAGATGATTGGTCTTTGCCATTGACAACTATGGAACAAAGATGTTACCTGAATTGGAAGAATTACTTTTGATTGAAGGTAATTTTTAGATTTACATGCTCATTCTTAAAAAAATTCCATTTGAAAAAGAAAAAAATTACCATCATTAGGATGAAAATTTAGCTCTGTGTTAACTTATGTACTCAATATTATTAATTTGGCCTTCTAAACGCATGAAAAATTGGGATTGGATATGTACATTTTCATAATTTTTGCATAAGAGAGATATTATAGAACCATAGAGTAGTTACACTAGATACTACAGAACCATAGAACTTGGGTTGGAATGGACCTTAAAGATCATCTAGTTCTAACCTGCCTGCCATAGGCAGGGACACCTTCTACTAAACCAGTTTGCTCAAAGCCCCATCCAACCTGGCCTTGAATATTTAATGTATAAATATCCAAATTTAGAAATGCAAAAGTAACATGGATATTACTTTTCTTGTAAAATAGTTATTTAAAGGCAAATATTTCACACAGAGCAGGGCTTTTCAGTGGTGGCATAGTCTCATTATCACCAGAACCTGTGTACTAAGCTCCTTTTCTTGAAACTTCCCAAAAAACATAGTGCCATTATGTGTAAGTTTACTTTGATTGTACAATCTGTATCTTTGCATAAAGATTTCATAGTATTAGTCATTATTCTACTGGCATAGTCTAGTATTACGTTCCACATCAGAGACTGACAAATGATTTCTAAAATCTTATTTAATCTTATTGTACTTAAAATGAATGTACAATTTAATGCCCATGATGATTTTTAGGGTAAAGTATTGATAAGTATTGATAAAGTCATCTGTCTTTATCTGAACATCTCTTTTCATTCTGCATTCCCTGTAAAAATTTGTGTATCTCTGTGAGGATTAAAATACTCTACTACTTTTGGTAATCATTAACATAAATTTTTCTTAGATACTTTTTAGACTGTGTTTCTTTGAAGGCTTGTTACACTTGTGTTACACTTTTTTTTTTCCGAGCATGATACACCTTCCCTTCCATGGCTACAAAGCCTGGTGGAGTGAAGGAGGGCATACTCAGGCGAATCCCAAACTTCCAGATGAGAAGGAGCCTTTGCAGGCCAAGAGTGCTTGAAACTATTCCACTGCCAGCCAAATAGCTTAGGAAAGCAGGAAACTGAAATGGTCTTAGAATAGTCTATAATAATAATAATATATTTTGTAATTAATTAATCGTTACAGTAGATATAGTTGTTGTGGTAGCTGAATGTTTAAATGATAGAGAAGTAGTTGCTTACTGAATCATACTGAAGATATAATAATTGCTTTGGAAACCCATTTGTTTTATTTAGATACTAAATAGAATAATTGCTCAATTTCAAGGAACCTGTACTTATTAAAAAAAAAAAAAAAAAGGAAATCACTCTCTTTTTTTCCTGTAAATAATGGACTATAGTGGATAGGGGGGGAAAGGGGAAAATTAGCAGTCTTTGGTATATTCAAAAGGCAGTTATTAATTAATTACATATTTTGATATAATTTTTACTGATAGCAATAGGTCATGAAGAACGATGGTTATATTCTTTCAAAATGTGGATTCAGGTCAGAGTTAGGGAGGTATGGATGTCTTTTCAAACCATAGAACATTTTCACTTCAGTCTTAAGTACATATATTCAGAATTGATTACTGTAATTTTGAGCTAGCACAGAATTCCTATATAATTTAGCCTACACAGATAATTTAAACGCATTTAAGTATTTTATATAAATATTCTAAATTTACAGGAAAAAATAAAGAACCTGATTCAAAGTTGGGGAATATAATAATTTTCAAATTCTGCAATCAAAAAGACATAATGCTTTATCTAGATACATAATTAATTCTATATTCTGCACATTTCCACCAGACTTGTCATATGTAAAACAGACAATTCAAAAGTACTGATGGTCTTTGAAGAATTTGACTCAGATCATGGCTGAATCTAAAGGGTTCCAATACCTAAAAGTACCCAGATTCACTGGTTTCAACCAGGTAAGTATACAAAATGAGAACATGTTGTAAAATTTTATTTCATTTCATGATTACTACTGCTGCAAAGTGCAATATGCAGGGCCCAATATAGCAACATAAGCTAAATAGGTACTGTCTACAAACATTGAATTTGGGAAATGTAAAGAAATTTCAAACAAAAATAAATAGTAAAAAAAAAAATCTTAATAAATAATTAATTACTCTGGAAAAGGAAGTAGTCAGAAAAAGGTTATGTAGCTCATACAAAGCATCATAAACCTTTAGAGTCTTCTAGAGGTCAGGAAATACAACTACTCAAGATGAACTCAATGAGATACGATTTATTTCTTGAAAATCTTCTATTCTGTTTCAATTATTTTTGCAACCCTCAAAGCTAACAGTCAATTTTCTCTTCGTTTTGCATGAGGAGCTTAGATGAACATGCTTCTTGGTGGAAAATCTCACTGCAGCCTTCACAAAAATAGGGAAAACAAACTCTAATGAAGAAAGGGGATTCTAAGAATTTACCAGTAAGTGCAGAAGAAAGGATTACAGGCAACCTCACTCCTGATACATCGCAGTTGTACTAATTACCAAGGAAGAGGAACAGGCTTGCACTTAATGGGTTACAGCTGTGACTAATAAAGATAAGTGTGATACAAAATTTAGTCCTAAAATATTAGCTTCTCAAAATGGGCTGAATACCATGATCCAAGTCTAGTCAGTAAGATGAAGTTTTCATCTTCTCTTGTTAGAGAAAATGAAAAAATACTCAATAGTGTATATGTAAAAACAATTTATTGTACATTACTTGAGAAAGAAGAAATCAGTTGTTTTTCCAAAATATGGGATTATATTGTAGGTGGATTGACATGAAATCAAGTGATAATGACCTGATATAAGCTAATTCTAATATTCTATTTGCTGTTATTGCAATTGATGTGGTGGACCTCTCTGACAGTAACACTTAAGCAATGGCTTTTCCATTGATCTCCAGTTGAGCTATTTGCTGAATGATATTCATCTGTTTCTTTTATTTTCTTGAAATCTGAATCTCTACTATGTAGTCCTGATTTAAAATTGATTTTTGTGCTACTAAGAAAGCAAGGGAGGGAGACGAGGCCAAGCTGGAATGCAGCCTTAAGAGACTTGTGAAACTTGTTCTTAAACGCTGAAGTGCATTTTTTCAGCAAGAGATTCCTGTTTGCCTTGGATTTTTTTTCTCTCTGTAAACTGATTTCTTCTAACTTTTAGGAAAAAAAATACATATATAGCATTTTGTAGGTGAAACTGCCACTGAAATGATAAAATACTATAGAGCAAAAATGCAATCATCTGGAAGGTAGTTCTTTATCAGAAGCTGAGGCTGGATCAAGGTAATGTAACTTCCTTGATATCTGAATATTTTCTGAACAGATAAATTGTGTCAGGAAGGATTAATTTCACAGTTTTATGACCATATATCATTAATTTTAAAAATGTGGTTTTTAGAAGAAATACTTGGGAATTCCCTAAATCATGGACATTGAGTTTTAAAACAAAGCATGTGCAAGTACCTAATTCTTGAATTCTAACAGCCTCAAGGTTAGAAGAATGGTGCTCCTTGCCAAATACAGGCCTTGCTTTTTTCTAGTTCAATTTTTTAGTAGAATCTTGTCAGTGCTTAACTGGAATCTGTGCAGGAGGCAATCTCATTAATTTCTAGTGTAGCAATACTAGAGTGGTAAGAAATGTATTCACAAGCCTCCGATGTGTACAGGTTATCATTAATCTTTGCACAACCAACTTAGGCAACAACAACAAAAAAAAGCTTTCACATTATGTATCACTCCAGTTTGAGATGAAAAACATTCCAAGGTGAAAAAAATGTGTAAATTATGAAAAATTGTGGAAATATGTATGATTTTTATAAACAAGTAACCCTGAAATGTTTCCTTTGTATTTTGCTCAATATCATGTGATCCTGCAATACAAGTTTTCTTACTATCATTCATTTTTATATCCAAAATACTCCTATGTACTCTAAATACTCTCTGAATGCTATAAAATATTTTAAAAGTGTACCAGGAGGAAAAATCAAATTACAATTAACTTGAAATCCTGTAAATTTAAAAGTATAGAAATACTTCGTTAAAATTTTAAGGCGTTTTCAATTAGAGTATTCTAGAGTACTTTGTGAAACAAGATTGGTAATTCAGGAACATAAATGTCTTAACATGTATTTATCTGTATTTCAATAAAATAAACAGTCTTGTAGAACTGGAATTTGAGTAATTTATTTTAGTTTCTTTTTGCAGTATTTAGTATGAGCCTTTACTCTACTTTTATAAGTATCTGATAGAAGCTTCGTTATAGGAACATCTGAAAATACTTTATCTTCATGAGAATGTGAAATATTAATCTATTGTAATATATGGGCAGAAGAGGAATTAATGGGTTCACTCAATAGTAATCTCAGAATTGAAACCTTTGAACTGGTAAAAATTACCGTAGATCCAATTAAGTCAGTGTAACATTTTCTCAGAAAAGCAAGTTACTGCAAGTCTTACAGTTATGCTATTCTTAAGAGCTAGTGCTTGTGCTAGTGCTCTTAATGCTCCTGTCCACATTCCCTGCATGAAAATGATGGAATGACTAGCCTTGGAAACAATTTCCAAGCAAATGAAAGGCATGAAGATTAGCATGGGTCAACAAAGGGGAAGCCATGTGTGAGCAGTCAGGTCATCTATGAATTGTCTTGCTCCAGGAGGGGAAAGCAGATGTTGTCTACCTAGACTTCAGTAAGGCTTTCAGTGCTGTTTTTCATTAGTTCTTTATGAAGAACCTGCTGAGATTCAGACTGAACGAGCAGACAATGGGGTGGACAGAAACCTGACTGACTGGATGGGCACAGAGCAGGGTGACTGGCAGTGCAAAATGTTGCTGGTACCTGACCTGGCATTATATACCAGGGGTCAATACTGCATCCAATTATCTAAATGATGGGGCAGAGTTGTGCCCTCAGCAAGTCTGCAGATGACACTAAATTAAGAGGAGTGTCAAATATACCATATTGTTGTACAGATGTCCAGAAGAACCTAAACAAGCTGGGGAAAGGGGCTGACAGGGACGTTATGGTATTCAACAAGGAGTGCAATGTCCTACTGTTGGAAAGGAAAAACTTCAGGCACAAGAACAGGGAAGGCAACCAGATGGAAAGCAGTTTTGCAGAAAAGGATCTGAGGGTCCTTGTGGATGTGAGGCAATAGCAAAGGCCAGTGGTATCCTGGCCTGCATTAGGAGATGTGTTACCATCAGAGCAAGGGAGGTGGTTCTTCCCATCCACCCAGCAGTGGTGAGGCCTGTACCAAGTGCTTGTGTCCAGCTCAGCTCCACAGCACAAGAGGCATATGGAACTACTGGAGGAACTCCAGCAAAGGGTCAAGTAAAGGGATGAAGGGACTAGAGCACCTCTCCTATGAGAAGGGATCTGTGACTGCTTAGCCTGGAGAAAAGAAGGCTCACAGGAATCTGTGTACACGTACCTGGAGAGAGGGTTGAAAGAGCACAGAGCCAGGCGCTCAGTGGTGCTCAGAGATGGGCAATAGGCTCTTGATGGCCTTGCAGGCTGTTTAGACCTAATGAGCCATGGACATCCCTTCCAAGCTCAAACATCCTCTGATTCTGTGAAGGAACCTAGGCCATCTTAGGAGGCTGACAGATGATATGAAACCGACTGGGGGCATATGTTCTTCTGGAATGGAAAGCCGGATACCACAGAACACCTGAAATTTTTCTCCAGTTTATTTTACTGAAAAAATTATAAAATATGTAATAGAAAAGTCATCAAAAAGATTTAACCCTCCTGTGAAATAACAATAAACTCAGCCAAGTCTTATTTTTTCTCTGTAGTAATTATTTACTAATTTTATTAATAATTAAGAAATATCTATTAATTATCGAAAAAATGTACTGTTATTACTTATCCACAAGTTTCTGTAGGCATGAAAGGATATATTGATATTTCAGATCAAAAATATAATGATTAATATTTATTTCCATATGCTGTACTGCATTACAGTCTGCGAAACTAGCAAAAATCAACTACAGTGTGTTTAACAGAACACAGTTTAGTGTTGAGTACTACTTTCCTTAACAGAATTACAAGGCATATTATGCATAGGTGGAGTGGGTATAATACTGAAATGTAATAAAATGTGTGGTAACGGGAAACATCAAACTGATTTAAACCCATAAATTTTGAAATTTATTTACCAGGCTTTTATCTAGACTAGGATAAATAATATGTTATCCAACATTTGAACATTTTATCTAGACTAGGATAATTAATATGTTATCCAACATTTGATATGTTATCTAACATAATTTGGATATTCAATCTACTTGCAATATAGATTAAAAAATGACAGATTCCTAACTTATCTGAACAATTGAAAATAAAAGAGTTAAAAAAGCTGCTTAGTTTTAATGAAAAAAATTATCATGTCAGTTGACTGCTGTCCTTGTTAAAGAAAATGAAGACAGAATCTGATGAAGAGGAGAAACCAAGTGTGACTGTGTGCATCACAGCGTAACTATATATGGAGATCACAAAATGTGAAAAGCATTATAGCTTTAAAATTTGTCTTTACATACAAGTGCTTTGGATACCATCAGTTAGCTTCTGTCATTTGTTGGAAGTGATTTATCTCTCAATAGGCATAAAGCTAGTATTTTTCTTTGCAAAATGAAGGTTAAAATGATTAATGAAAAATCTTGGTACAGTCATTCCATTGTGTAGGGGCTGATCCATTGCATACAGATAACAGATTATGTAGAATCATAGAATAATTTGAATTGTAAGGAACCCTTAAAGGTCATCTAGTCTTACCCACAGTATGGTCTGTTTAATTATTGTCTATGCAAAGGGAAATCATCATAATAAAAATAACGTGTACAGGAATTTATAATTTTTACATTCCACTACTTTCAATAAATAATTCTTCTCATAACTTTAATAATTTAGTAATTTCTTTTTTTGTCAAAAATCTGACACAAGACTTTTGACTTTTGCTTAGGAATTTGGAAGCTGTGTCTCTCTGTTAGTAATTGATTGAAGAGTAAGTGATACTTGGTGAAATAAGAAGTCCCTAGGGATTTTCATCTGAAGTGCAAAGCATTTTATGTAGGCTTAGAAGGGTGTGGTGAGTGTATTCTCCCCCTGTTTCCTTGGGGCCTTCTATGATCTCAGGAATTCCCATCAGGCCTTGGCCTTTGAGTAATGATTTGGGCAGTAAAGTGTCCCTTGACCATACCAGAAACTCTTTCATGGCTATGGTGGGGGCAGTACTGCCTGTAACAGGGGCTTTTGTTGCCTGACCAAGGTGGGGAACAGGTAGTAAGGAATCTGTCATTCACATCCACCTTTGAACATCACTTACCTTAATTGTATTCCAAGTGGAATGGTGCTGTTGTTACTGGATTTCTTAAAACTTCTATCAATAACTTCTACCAATAACTTCTACCAAAACTTGTACCTCCAAGCTAGGCTGAAGTCAGGACAGAAACTGACTGATGGTGCTGTGCATCTGGTCTGGAGTTGGACTCGATGGTCCTTGTGGGTCCCTTCCCACTCAGCTTATTCTATGACTAAAATCAATCACTTTGCAACACCATAAACAATGGCCTCAAGCAAGGCCCTTTGAGCTCTCTTGGACCACAGTAGGCTGTGCCAGTGTCTTCCTCAGAGTTGGACACCACCTGTCAGAGCTCAGGAACTGCCAGGTTCACAGTACTCACAGGACCACCACCCAAAACCAAAAATGGGGGCTGGCTGATACCCCCATTCCTCAAAAACCAACACTCACTTGTTGAGAAATACCAAGAAATTTTAAATGAGTATTTCACAGAACTCAACAGGAATTTTTAACCAGGTGCCTTTGTATTATCCATATACATGTATATATCTTTGGGTTTATGTGCACATGTGAATTGATTGAAATACTCTATGTTTAGTATAGCATAAATATTGCCATCTTGGATCTATAATTGTAGTGAATCTAATTGACTCACTCTATAAATGTAAAGTTAGTCAATGACTAAGAACTGCTAAATACTTTGGATATAAACTATTGAAAAAGTCTGAGACCAAGATTGGATTTGGCCATACCTAAGTTCCAGCAGAAGTTTAAAAAACAAAGGTTTCTGCTCTGAAACTTGTGACTCCAATAGGAGGCTCTCCCTCACATTTTTGCATCTCTGCTCACTCTGTAAACCATTCTAGCTTGATTCCAACTCCATTTGCCTTTGTATGTTTCCTCTATAGTAGTGAATAATAGACTGAACTTTTGCTGTGGTGCGGTGCTGCTCTCAGGGAACCCGCATCCTGTTTCTGTCTAGCTCGAGCGCCGATGCCGCAGCATCTGTACGGTTCCGTAGGCTGAGATACTTCCCCAGTCCTGTGGGTTCTTGCCTTTGGCAGAAGCGTGAACAGTGGCGAGGAAGAAGGGAGGACTCTTGTGAGAAATTCAACTGGGATTTATTAAGTCCTTGTGGGACTTACTTGTACACACCCAGAGAGAGAGAGAGAGAGCCCACTAAAGTGGCTTCTTCTCTCTGTACAGCACCTTAAGTATGAGGGTGGGGAAATGGGAAGGGGGCAGCTTGGAAACAATCCAGAAGGGGAAGGGAGTGACCCAGAACACAAATGACAATAAATAGAACCAATCAATACATTAAGGGGGAGGGGAGAACCGGAGACTCTGCCAATTACTCAACGTCTTCACTAGAATCTTCCAGATGTCAGGGCGAGGCTGTAAAGTGATGGGCAGGACCCATAATTGTGATTGACACCTGACAATCACTTGGGGGAAACCAAAAAGGGTTTAACATGGAGTACACGGGACACACCATTGTAAAACAAAGAACAGATGCATACAGAAACTGGTAAACCTCAAACCACGCCACAACAAACTTTGACATTGAAATTTATTAAGTCACATCTTCACGAATTTATATGAAAACAGGTTTTGTTAACACATTTGACAGTGATTCTTTTAGTGTCCTAAACCACTCATTTCTGACAAAGGGTTAGACGGTTGAGATACAAGAAATGATTGATTTATGTTCTGGTTTATGTCTATCTGAATGATAGACAGTAAGGCAATAACTTCCAAAAAAACCAAAAAGCTAATGGTGCTTGTTAAGTTTCTTTATATCTGTTATGACTAGATGATACAATTACACTCTCAAAGGAAACAAAATGAAACAAAATTACTGTAAACTTAGCTATGTGACATAACTATGGATATTTTACTTAAATACAAATTAATCTTTATAGATACTAAAACATCTACACCAAACAATCAAATATTATCTTTGCATATATAAAGTATCTTCCTGCTATGAATGATGAGGAGTAGAGTACAGGGAAAAATACCCATCATTCAACTTTTTTTTTTTTAATGTCTTCTTCATTACTTGAGTGTGGCTTAAAATCTAAAACTCTCAGCAGAATATAGCCCACATTTGCTTCTTTCTTTGTTTATGATTCAAGCAAGAAGTGCATATACTCTCTCATTATGACATTCTGAAACAACCTTATATTGAATAATAGATGTCCTTTTGAAAAAAATGACAATACGTGTTGAAAGAGAGGGAGAAGACCATGTGGAAGACATGTACAATGTTTACCATAGAAATTATTCATGTCTTGTTTTCATAGCAGAGAAGGTGTAGATGAAACAAAAAGGACAGAACAAGGTAATAAAAGTAATTTGGATGAAACAACTGAGATTGTATCCCACCGTCACTGACCAAGCTGCTCTCTGCAATTACCCTTTCTTTAGAAAGAGGGTAACTCAGACCTTGAAGACTTCCATTTGCACATGGAGAAGCTCTACAAATAACTTTATATTAAGAATATGGGCGAGGGGGGGAGAGAAGGGGTGCTATATGCTTTGCACTATTCTTTTGTCCTTATTATAAGTCAGAGAATTAAACACCAAATTATTTATTTTCCTAATTGTCCCAGTGCTGGACATCTTTCCAATGTATGTATATACAGAGATTAGAAAATTTGGATTAAAGACTACTTTTCTGTCTGAATATTGGACTATAAGTGCATTTTAATGTAGAACAGAGGCTCTTATTTGATGTGAAAATTCCTTGCAAGTAGCCTTAGGATGCACATCAGTGCATCCCCTGGCAGTGATGATGAGAGGTCTCTCAGCTTTTAGCTATCTCTGAATCAGTGATGTTCACCCAACAACCAGCATGAGATCCATTACTGGTAAAGACATGGTGTGGATATTCAGACCTAAAATCCTAAGGTACTGCAGCAAATATAACTTTTTCTTTTTATCTTTTCTTTTTTTTCCCCTGAAACAGCAGTTGAAAATTATGAGAAAGTGCTTGTACAGCAAGTTTCATGATACAGGAGGAAAAAACTTAGAGGAAATAGAGTTAACCATCTAGAAGGCTTAAAGTTATCTGATTCTTGAAAGCTCTAGAGGACAGAAGAAGATAAATCATTGTGATAATCTTTGGTTGTGGGTAAAGAATTTTTCTGGCTCAAAACAGCTCTGTTTAATGTAATAATAATTAATTAAATAAATAATTTAATACAAAAAACAAAACACTCCTAAAATTCAGAACTTTTTCTCTTTTTTTCTCTTTCTAAGACTGTTTTGGCTCCCGACATTTCTGAACAAGAATGATTTCCATTAAATTCCTTTAAAAATTGCTAGAGATTATAGTGGAAACAGATTTCAGACCTCAGACTCCCTCCTCCCATTCCCCTGTGAAAATCCTCAGCTCTATGAGGATGCCAAATCTTCATGGTCAACTCTTAAGTGCCTGAAAATCATATGAGCACAAGCCCAGAAGTATGTTTGTCTGGAAGGACTATGGCACCCTTCATTTTCTCCTCTTATCTTGATAAGTATACTTAACACTGACTTTTAGAAGACAGTTTAGCAGATCACAGTGTCTACAATCCTCTTTGTCTGGACTGCCAGTTGGAGGATAGAAGAGGTTGGAGCTTTTGCTCTCATAAATAGCCAGACATAGAAGCTGTGTCTAGCTTGCACAGTCATCATAACTGAAATGCTTTCTGTAGATTTTTCTTTTTTGTTTTGTTTTTTTAAACACTTTTTAAGAGTCCTTCTCTTCTGTGCTACCTGAAATCATCTGAATAAAATGCACAAAGGGTACCGGGAGCAGAATGTAGGATTCACTATAAGCATTGAGGGTAAACAACACTTCTTCTCTTCCCTTGCACAGCAAGAGGGTCATATGCACCCACAGCTGGTTGGATAAAATCTCTTCTGGGGGTTGGAAGAAGTCAGTTCAAAACCCACAAATGTGAAGAGTGAAAGATTCCAAATGTCACTCTTTTAAAATATTTTCTCTGTGTTTCTATACATTAGCATACAGCTCACTTCCATGGTAGTACTAAAAGGAAAGGAAAAAGTCATCTGGTTTTCATTTCTAAAAGGACTCATTCAAGTCCCACAGACAAGATTCTGGTCTGAGGATCAAGCACATCAATTTCCAGTTCTTCACTCTCTGCTTCTTCCTGCTTTTTTTAATTTTTAAAACTGTTATTAACCCTCCATTTATTTTCAGCACTGTAAGACTTCAGTGGCACTGTTAATATACTACATTTAACATCTCACTTTGAAAATTAACTAGGATTTTCAGTGATGCTAAAATTAGATGAAGAATATCTTAAAAAACACACAACAGTTATTCAGGTAGGAGGCAATATAAAGAATCTGAGATCAGATTTCAATCCAATATTATTTTCACTCTGGACACATAAATGGAACCAAACTTATACTTTAATATAATAACTGTTACTAATCTCAAATAAAACACAATCGCTATAGAACATGTCAGTTACATAAGGTTTATTAAAAAAAACAGAGAGTGATAGAGGACTATTCTGCTGTATGCTTTGAAAAAACACATGCCATTCTGCTGTTCCAAAGCACAGGATTATTAAAAAAAAAAAATCTGAGGAAAAAAAATTTAAAAAGACCTCAAAAGCCAAAACATCCCCAAAAATTAATGGAGAAAACTGAAAGCATATTATCTATAAAAGCAAAGTGTTACAGCTGAAATATACATTTGAAATAATGTTAGAAAAAGGTAGATACCAGGAGAGACATGAAGGTAGTGAAATTAGTTGGAAAAGTTTGCTTTTTTTCTATATAGGTGACTTGTGAAAGAATAGCCCTAATGATTTGTATCACTCAAGGCTGAAGTTTCTGGGAGAGGAATCATAAGAATGTTGATAAACTAAACTTCTTATTTCTTCGGTGGCAGGAATCAGTGTATGTGTCACTTTTTTGCCCCATCCTTTCCTTGAGTTCAAAGCATGACTCATATGCCCATTAGCACAGCAACTGCATTTTTGAGAAGAGGAAAAGAAATAAAATGTTTCTGAATACATTTAATTCTGTCAGTTGCTGATACAATTCTTCACTATTTCTCATGTCATGTTTGTTTTATATTACAGTGTGCTTTGCTCTCATTTTATACCTCTGAGAGTCTTTGCCACCTAATCACAGGTACGGCAAGACCGAGGAAAACATTTTTACTGTTCAGATTGATGGCATTGCAAATATTGACAACCTACATCATCACTCATGAGTGCTTTCCAGCAGTTTTCCTCCACTAAATGGCAAAATTTAGACATTAGGGTTCATCAGGGCTTCTATGAAATACACATACACTCAGCTGGAGAGTGAACCATGTAGTATGGATTTATTGGATGAGAATGATGACTAAAGTAAGATTTCACTACCCACCCATAAGCACAGAGGAGTTGGAACAGGGGTAATGACCAAAGATGACCATGCACAACATTATGTTCTATTCAGTGTGAAAACTGGTTTAACTTAGACACACCAATGACCACCGTAATGTACAGTTCTTTAGAACAATGTCAGTGGCCAATGCTGGAAGTAGAGCTTGGTGAGATCATAATGTGGTTCCAGAGCTGCAAGAAGACTGCAAAGGGGATTAAGGCAGTCAGAAGTTAGGAAATATTTTCCTGTGAAACAAAGCTTCAAAAATCTAGGACTGGTTTACATAGAGAATTGGTATATATATAAATGCATTGTTGCTTTAAGAAGAATGATAAATGCAATTTAAATTTATTTCTTAAGTATTCAGAGTGAGTCAATTGCACCAGTTAGATAGAAAAAAAACTTGGGCATGACATTTCACATTGAGGCATTGAAAGGCATGTCTTTTGCTCAAGAAAGTTTTGGGGCAGACTGGTTGCAGGTCTGTGTCTGTGAGATACTGCTGATCTAACCTGAGATAGTATTTTCTATTTTGCCATTTTATATGAATGTCCTTAACAATTACTTTCTATTATCTTGAGGTTGTAGTTCAGTATTATATCTGCACAGTATAGCGAGCTGTGATTCTTCAAGGCTTTTGTATTTGCTCATCACAAACAGATCTGGAGGGAAGCTCAAGAAGTGTCATTTACCAAGGCGTATTTTGAGCTTGGCCCTCAGGAGTTTTGTCCTGTGGCCTTTTCTTTCCTTTTGTGCCTGAATGACCAAGATCTCCTTCTGCACTCAAGGGATTAACAAGGTGGCAGGGACAGAGATGGGACAAAGGAGTGCTTCTATTCTGGAGATGGGCTGGGAGACAGGAAGTGTAGAGAAATGTGTCAGAGAGGACAGACGGGGAGGAAAGGAGGCAAGTTGGAAAGAGCTGCTAAAGCTAGAATCTGCATATTTTCTACACTTATTCTTCTGCCCAGATTCCTTCTGTCTGTTGAAGAGAAATGTTCTTTGTCTTAGGCAGTGCAATTTCATTCTGTATATTGGACCATATTGAATTCAGAAAAAACAGAAGAAGTCAGTGAGATCATCCCCAAGTCTCAAACTAGAGATTAATATGCTTTAACTTTATATTGTTTTAATGGCCTGACCTTGGCTGGCTGTCGGGTGCCCCCCAAGCTGTTTGCTCAATGCTCCTCAGCTGGGCAGGGAGAGAGAAATATAATGAAAAAGATTGTGAATCGAGCTAACAGGGAGATCACTCACCAATTACCATCATGGGAAAATCCCTAGACATGGGGAAGACTAATTTGTTCCATTGGCAATTAGAATAAGGTAGTAAGAAGCAAAACCAGTTCCCTTCCACATTTCTGGGCTTGGCTTCCTTCATTCCCAACTCTTCTTCCTCTTACCCTCAAATCAGTGCATAGGGAATGGGGAATGAGGATTGTGGTCAGCCCATAACACGTTGGCACTGCATGACCTTCCTCCTGACACTCTTCCCCTGCTCTAGCATGAGGTTCCTCCCATGGAGTACAGTTCTTTGGGAATAGACTGCTGCAACGTGTGAGATTCCCCTTGGGCAGCAGGTCCTGCCAGGGGTCTGCTCCATTGTGGGCTCCTCTCCATGGGATGCCTCTTCCTTCATGGCACATCCAGATGCTCAGGCATGTGATTCTTTGTGGGCTACAGTGTTGATGTCTGCTCGATCATGGTCCTCCGTAAACTGCAGGTAAATGATTTTTTTCACAATGATACCTGTCCTGGCTTGCAGGGGAGTCTCTGCTCCTGGCACCTAGCTCCTGCTAAAGCACCTACTCCCACTCCTTACAGACCTGGGGTTTTGCAGGGTTATTTTTTTCTCTTTTTTCCCTTCTTCTCCCTCACAGCTGCTATGTGGTGTTTTTACCCTTTCTAAAGCATGTTATTATGGAGTTTTCATTAACGTTACTGATGGGCTTAGCTTTGGCCAGGGGTGGGTCCATTTTGGAATGGTTGCATCCAACACAGGGGAATCTCCTTGTCTCTTCTTCCAGAGGCCACCCCTGCAGCTCCCCCACTACCAAAACCTTGCCATGTAAACCCAATAAAATTTATCATTAGTGTGCTGCCTAAGTTGAGTTCTCTTTCATTTCCAAGGAAAAGGCAAATGACTTGTGTAATAAACTGAGACAAAAATAATTAAAGCAAGACTTCCTGTCCAGTGATAGAAAGGTTGTTTTCAGAAGTCAATTGTTTGTACCACTTCCAAACCTAACTCCTGCAAGCATCTTCTAGAGTAGTTTGTTAATGTAATTTCTCTCAAGTTGTTTTACATGTCTTTAGTGCCAAAGCTTCAACATTTCCTTTCACAGCCACTCTACAGAAAATGTCACAGTCAGAAAGCTTTTCAAGATAAACAGCCTTTATAAGCCAGCAACAAATAAACCATAATAAAATGACTGTGTATCTGATGGCATATATGCCACTTGACCCACATGACACACTTGTAAAAAAAGTTATTTTCATTTTCAGATTTTTAATTTACAAGCTTGTCACTTGCAGTTTAGCCACTTTGTTCAGATAGGGTGAAAAATTGCTTAAGGTTCCTCTAATTGCCAATTCTTCTTTATCAGTTCTAATTATGGATAATACTTGTATTATAAATCACACACACACAGAGCAATCTGTGGTACACACTGTAAGGCAAGTAGTGGGTGTAGAGTACTATGGAAGATAATGTATGGTGAATTTTAGTATCAAATGCTGAGAATTTCTTTCTTTATCAGAGAATATTTCTAACTGTTGCACATTCACGGAGTGTCACTAAGGTAAATGGTAATGGGATGGTGCCACATTCTTTTTAACCATACGGAATTCAAAGGAAGCTGATAATTAGAGAACTGCTAAGTCATGTCTGGAGGTTCACTACTCACAATTCTTGCTGAGTAAATAAAAGCGAAGACTTTTAGAAAACTGCAGGTGTGCAGAGCTCTTGTGAAAGTCTGGATAAAAACCCTTTGCTGAAAAGTTTTACAAGACAGAAGTAATGAGTTTGCAGGATTCAGTTTATAGATCATCTTTGTGACAGTCCAGATCACTTATTTCATAGGCTGTTTTGGTGTCCCTAGATGTAAAACAGTGCTCCTGCTCACACTTGGTGGGCTCTGTTGATGTGCTCTGTCATTCTCCCTGGCCAGGCTGACCCAGCAGCAGCTGGAGGTAGGGATGTTGCAGGGGGCATAGGCAGAGGAAGCAGATAGGGAGACTGACCAGAAATGGTTTCCTATTACTATAAAGGTTCAGGGAAGGGATCTTCTTTACTGCTGTTTCTTCATAGAAAATTCCTAAAGAATGGCTGGAGAATATGAGCAGAGCAGGATCATTGCAATGACAAGGATTTGAATGGAGACACCATGACAGTGACAGTGGAGTAAGGTTTCTCTGAACTGCCATTTATTTTGTCTGACTCCCCAAGTCATTTCATACACTACTGAAAAAATAGTTAATCATAGGTGCCCCAATGTTGTAATTTCTTAATCCAGCTCTTTGAATAGATGAATTCATGCAAAATGTTCTGCCCAGCTTTAGCATTTGTTTGCATTGTTATATTTTGCTTTCTTCTGCTGAGACTGACAAAAAAATCTTGTTTTGGGTTTTTTTTTTCTGACATGGATACACTATTCCTGGGTATGATAAAAGCAAAGGGCTGTGTGATGACAACTCTGATTGGCCACAAATATGGTGAAGTGGACCAGGGCCAAAAGGAAAATAAGATACTTTATTGCTGGTCCTGGAAATATCAAGTTCCCTACTTAGCTGTTTCACCTTCATTTTAAAGGCCATATTCTTCCATAGCCTTTTCACTTTAAAGCTTTCTGTTTAAATTGTCTGTACTTGAATGATTGCCTCTTCGAACATAATACCGTTGTTAAGTCTTAAAAGAAAAGAATTGCAATTTTTGTTGGTCGCAAAGGGCTTTTCTGAGTAGTGCAACTCAGTGCTGAAATGCCTCTCATGGAGGGCCATTTCTGAAAGTCCTTCTAGAGCAGTACTTTGATCATAAACCCTGTAATTCCAGTTTATGGAAATTGTGTTTCATAATTCCTAACAGGTTTTTTCAGAGAATGTATTTGTATTGATTAAAAACTTGGACAGATCCAGTATATTAAATGGGAAGGTTACATTTTCAGATTAAAGTACTTGATTGTAAAAACATGTTAAATATGAAATGGAGTCCTTACTGCAGTGTCCCAGAAACCCTCCCCTGGAATGTGAAGGGATGATAAACCACAGTTCATGATTTTCTCTCAGAAACTGAAAACATTAAATGCTCAGGGAAAAAACTAATACTAAAACCTGATCAGAATTCAATGAGGTGATTACTAAATATGATGTTTTTTATTTTCTAACAGACTTTTTAAAACAAAAAAGTGGGTGTTTTCTTGAAAGAGACAATTGATATATTGATTAATTAATTACTTTAAACTTAGTAATTATCTAGAACTTCATCTTGTATATGTACATTTTTGTTTGCATATCAGAGAATCACAGAATGATCAGCTGACAATCAGATGACTTGGAAAGAGCCCAAAAGGATCATTGAATACAACTTCTGGCCCTGCACAGGACCATGCCCAGAAGTCACACCACATGCCAAAGAATATTGTCCAAATGCTTCCTGAATTTTGCCAGGCTTGGTGCTGTGACCATTGCCCTGGGGAGCCTGTTCCAGTGCCCAGCCATCCTCTGGGTGAAAAACCTTTTCCTAATGTCCAACCTAAACCTCCTTTGATACAACATCAGTCCATTCATTCCCTTGGGTCCTGTCACTGGTCACCAGAGAGAAGAGAGCAGTGTCTGCCCCTCTGCTTGCCCTCACAAGGAAGTTGTAGCTGCAGTGAAGTCTCCCCTCAGTCTCCTCTTCCGGGCTGAATAGACCAAGTGATCTCAGAAGCATCTTTGTTGCCCTTCCTTAGACACTTTTTAACAGTTTAATATCTTTCTTACATTGCAGCACCCAAACCTGCCCCCAGCACTGGAGGTGAGGCCGCCCCCGCTCAGAGCAGAGGGGACAATCCCCTCCCTTGCCCGGCTGGCCGTGCTGGGCCTGATGCCCCCAGGACAGGGTTGGCCGTCCTGGCTGCCAGGGCACTGCTGACTCATGTTCAAGTTGACATCGACCAGGACCCTCAGGTCCCTTTCTGTGGCATCTCTTCAGCAAACAACTATGTCAGCCAGAAGTCCAGATTTCAAGCACTTCAGTATCAATGTACAAACCCAGGGTTTCAGCTGTAATCATGATTCTATGTTTTTAAAATCTCTTAAATCACATAGTAGGTTGAATCTTACTGAACATCAAATAAATAAGATTTGTAAAAACCTCTGATAAGTGATCCTGTTAAAATATTGACAGGTAAAACAATGAAACTCATTTTGTATTACAATATCTAAGACCTATAAGCAGTAAATTCAAGATAGTTTGGTGTTTGTGACTTTTCAATCTCTAATCTCTTCCAAATCTTCATTTATTTTTGGCAAGACTGTGGTTACAGGAGAGAAACTAGTTTCTGGACATAGCTGTAATAAATGCAGTGCTGCAAAGGTTTAATCTGTACTACAATATGTAACTCTGTAAATAAAGTTTGTGAAGCTTTAAAAATATAGGTAACTTCCAGGAATTTGTGAAAAAGATAGATACCTGTAACCTGTCCAGTATTTGCAGAAAGAAAATCTGCATATAGGTGTCTTTTTTCCTAAGATTATATTAATAACTGCTGTTTCAGGAGCTGAAGCATAGTCAAATGCAATTGTTATTCTTTTGTTTTCTTTTGTTTTTTTTTTGTTTTGTTTTGTTGTTTTGTTTTTTTTTTGCCAGACGTTATATATAGATTTAATACCTGTATTCTTTTCTGCTTGTTCCTATTAGATTAATAGGCCTTATGGTCTCTGAAGATAATAATCCTGCCATGTATGGCTCTGCAAACACATTAAAGCAACTGACTGATTATTAAAAAATTATAGGCATAAGTTCTGTGACATTAGCCTGAGCACAAGTGACTTATTAGCAACATCCTTTCTTCATTTCATCCAGATATTTCAGCAACAGCAACCTTTTCTACTAAAAAATAGCTTTTCTACTTTTGGCTGGCATGTCTGAATATCACCACCAGTGGGCAATAATGGGCCTTTTATTCTCATTTTGGAAGCTAACCGTGTCCATGAGAGAAAGAGAAGAAATAAAAATCTTGATCACGTCTGAGAGCTAGTCTTGATCTAGTAATTCCCGACTAGAATTGGTCTGTTTATTTTCTTTGTACCGCCTTCATAGAGCACAACCCTTCCTCTGTCCAGCATTAGATGGCTATATAATGTTAAATAAAATCAATTCTTTATAAACTCCTCTTTCCTCTCTTCCTCTTCTTCCCATCTGAACTTAATTGAGCATTTTCATTGCTACTGCAGAAGCATTTTGAAGTGCTGAATGTGTGACAAAGCTTGTAGCCAATGCAGTGAGCTAAGCACTTCAAACAAGATAAAAGCAGTTAGGGAGGGCAAGAGAAGAGACAGACAGACAGAGAAGTTTCATAGAGAAATTAGGTTGGGGACATGAAACTCTTGGGCAGCCTTCAGTTGACTCCATGAATTGGCTGAATGCCAGGGCCAAAGCTATAGATGTCATTCAATCTTTCAACCACGCTGCTTAAGGGACCACATGTGCTGCTTCATGAACCACCCTATCAACTTTGAGGGTTTGCTCCTTTCCTTGGACCCCAGCTAAAGGCTCTCATCCCATTTAAAGTGTATGTAAGTGTTTATGACAAAATCATAGTCTCTTGCTCCTTTTTATTGAGCTCTACTCACAGCCCAGCTTAAATAAGGCCTCTTCTTATAACAGCAGTAGAAATACACTGACAGGCACAAAGCCCAGCGAGGTCCATGCAAATAAGGTAAGAAACATTTTTAACTTCTAGAAGAGGCTGTAACAATGATAAAGCTGTCATATGAGTATGAGCCTTATTGCCACTACCAGCAGTTTCCAGCAGAAGTGGTATGGAAGAGAAAAAAGCTGAGCAACCAACATTTTTTTCACATCTCTGCAGGACAGGAGCACTGCTTAGGGTAGCATGGCCAGGTACCAATTTAATTGTCATGTGTTTAGATATTTTAGTTACTCTTCCATAGGCATGCATTTTAATATTTGGGGTTTTTTTTTACATCTCATAGTATTTCCATAGGGGACCTTATGGTAGTAGCATCCTGTGTGGGATTGAAGTTTGAGAGAATTAAGGATCACACAATAATAGGAATTGACACTAAAATATTGTTTTGTTGGTACTTTCCCTTCTGCTCAATGAGACAAGACCAAACAGCCTCTGCAATGGAATATAGATCTCAGAATAAGTACTTTGGGTCTCTAACCTTATAGGATCTTGACTTTGTTAAGTACCTTCCCCTTTATTCTCACATCACCCTGACCACCTTTCTTGTGTCAATACTCAGTACTTGTACTGGAAGGCAAAAAGGAATGTTCTCAGGGGAAGCAACAACACTGACGGGGTTAAATTTATGGCTTCAGCTGCTGGCTGCAAGTCAAGGCCCTCTTCTAGGTTGTGGGAGAGTGTCCTGTTCTGCCCACATAAAGCTCAGAGCCAACTGGGCACGAGCCAAGTGAGCAATACTGGATTTTTCACTCTCATTTGAAGCTCAGAGGCACTAAAATGTATCCTTGAGAAGAATGGGGGGAAATAAATTTTCCAGGAAACCACTGAAATAGGACTTAATTAAGGGATCTGTGTCGCTGTCTACTGGCCGTAAAAGGTACCTAATTAAAGTAAATATTGGCATGGTCAGAGGTTGCATTTCATCTTCTGTCACCCCTGGGACTGAACATCTCAGCTTGGGAACTGGGAAAATGACACAGGATGCATTTGACCCTAAAAGGGAATCCAGATAGAAGCTTTGCTAATGTATAGCTTATATCTCTAGTAGTGCAAATAAAGCCACAAAAGAGTGAAATAGAGTATGAAATATGAAAAGGAATTTTCTCTGTGTTCCATTTAAAATGTGGTCAACCAGGGAAAGAAAAACAAAACAAAAACACACACACAAAGGAAACTATCAAAAAACAAACCACACAATCAACCAACTAAAAAGCCACAAAAACAACAATAAAAAACCCCAAAACAAATGAACAAACAAACAAACAAAAAAGAAAAAATAAAAAAAAGGAGAGAGAGAGAAAAATGGTGTGTGTTCTGGTTTCTGATTTTTTTTCAAACCAGTAAACACCACTAACTCACTGAATTAGCTGAGACACCTTGCTTCAGTGGTTGTCTTAGTGCATGGTCAGATGCATAATACTTTAATTTATCAATGGACAATTCTTATTTTACAGAAATATGTTTATAGTTTTCTGTTTACTGGTAAAGTTCTCTTTCAATCAATATTAAAAATGCTCTAATAAAACAACAGATATAATATGGAAGGCTTTTAGGAGATAAGAAAGAAGAGGAGGGGGATGTCAAGGAAGATTTTGCAATCAATTACTCAGAGTAGTTATGTGCATATTTGTATGTGTGTTTGTCCATGAAAATCCTTGCAGGAGGAAAGTATAGAAGCAGTTGTCTTGCATTAGTCATCTCATCAGTCCCAGTGTCCATCTGAATAGAAGGTGGGAAAACACTGAAAAATTTATTCCAAAATATTAACTCAAAATTTCTGAAATGCTCCTTCTATTTAAGAAAACAGATGTGAATATTTGTGGTGTGAATAACCTATATACAAATATTCACTCAGAGATGCATTCACACAGGGAGATGCTGCAAAGCCATTCTGAAATCCTTGTATAGGATTAGTAATTGTCTGATAGGGAAATGAAACACATGATTTAGGAGATTAATTACACAGTGTAAATATCAGTCACAAGCTCCTACTCTTCAAACAATAACCCCAGCTCATCCACCACCTAAGATATCCTTTCACTTAGCCTTTGTCAAATAATAAGCAAATTGTCATTGAATGAAAATAACAAGGAAAAAGGATAATAAATATTCTGTGTTATAGAATACAGTTTCCTTAGAGTCAGTGTGAATCAGTGGAAGCTGCTGAGCATGGGCAGGCTCGGGTACACATGCTGTGCTGGGTGTGTTTTCTGCTGATCAGCATCTGGCCAGCCTGAGTGAGAGGGGCACAGGTACTGTAAAGATCTTTGATCTTTCTGGGAGCACAGCTGTAACATCAGTAACAAGGGCAAGCTGCTGGTGATTGACTGCCAACAACAACATAGATAATTCAAAGTTCAGTCTAGTTGGTTTCATAAGTTACCCTCTCATTTTTGCAAGTGGGGAAATGTAGGGATATGTTAATTTGTATGTACAGCAGTAAGACCAACTAACTATTCAGCCTTAAACTGTATTCAATACTTACAAATACAAAATGCTATAAAATAGAATTTTGTGTATATTTGAGGAAAATAGGAACTAACCAGAAGCTTGCTTTTTGGCTGACAAAGTGAGGAGACCTTGTATGTCAAGTGGCAAGGTGCAGAAGGCGATGCAGTGAAGGAGGCCAGCTCCGTACCTTTGTGGTGGTTAAGCTCTGAGACTCAGAGAGAGCATAGGTGATGAAACAAAGTAAGTACCCACTGTAAAATGTTCTTGACTGAAAACAGGGAGCTGTGTTGCTAGTAGAGGATTCCAGCTTATATAATTACTCATCAACAAATCTGTGTAGTAGGACTATATATCTCCTTACCAGACCTCCATACCTCGTTGTGAAATATGCAGGAAGACATCCATACAGAACTTCAGTTTAAGCAGAACAAGAATTCAGACATAGATCATTCCTTTCCATAAGATAACCAGAAGCCTTAAATCAAGAAGTTGAGGATGTAATGTGCAGAGAAGTTGTCATCACACTTACAATACCTGGAGAGTATAGAGATAGATGAAATTTTTCAGAGGTCTGATTGCCACAAATGGAACTGTCTCCACAAGATCATGCATTTTTTGTTGTTGTTGTTGTTTTGCTCTTTTTCTAAAGGACTAGTCTTCCAAATTGATTTTCCCAGGAAAAGAAACCAGGTGCCGAAAGTTTCACAATTAAAAAGTTGGATATTCTGACAAGAAATGTAAAATAGAAAACCAGTGTATTGCAAAGCAAGGAAATGATTTGTAGTCACTAGGGGATTGAAAACAAGACATGACATGGATTCTCACTGTGAAATGATGAGCTTTAAAGCTCAAGTCAAAAGGGCCTGGGCTGGAATTCAGCACCTAGATACAAACACAAAGACATGGTACATGTCCTGTCATGAAGATTCTGTTTCTCAGCAGAATAATTTACCCAGCCTTGTATACTAAGTAAGTAGGAGCTGCACTGGGTTAGTCCAGACTGTATTGATATCTCCTTGTCTTTGGTGACTGACTCAGGACTGCAGGGGTGTTGCCTTCATAGGACAGGGAATTATAGTTCAGAAACTTGCTTGAAGACCATCACCTGCAAATTTGCTTTGAATGTCATGAATAAGGCTATTTTATTATTTTCTTTAAGAATGTGATTGTGAATGTATTATTATGCACCTTTCAAACCCACTGACTAGAGTCAATCCTTCATCCTGCCCCCAGCTGTATGTGAGAGAATTCAACCACACTTTTCCTGCCCCAGTGGAGCACCCTTGACATAAGATTTACAGATGTAGGGAGGGATAAATGCTCTCCATGACTGCTATTACAGCTGAGCTCTTATGCTGGTGGGAGTATTCAGCTCACAGGAGGTTGAGAATGCTTCTGTAGCTTATTGGTAATATTATCTAATCTGAAGTTGGAAAACCTGGATACGAGGAAAAATAGAGGTTGTATTAATGCATTTTATTTTGAACAGCAACTAGATGAAAATCATAAATAATGCTTAGGGCCCCTTTCTCTACTTTGAAACAGAAATAAGCATTCTAACAGTAACTCCTCTCTCCTCTGCATTGCAGTCAAAAATGCAGTTTGCAAGTACACCCTGCTGACCTGTGCAATCTGCCTGCCCACAGGAAGATTGCTCCCACTGCGACAGTCACAATGTACATGACAGGAGTGCTTCCCCATGAACAAAACCCTGCTCCCTTTCAAAAAAAATCCCAGCACCAAACTACAGGTAGCAGCACTCCTGAGTTCAGGAGCCCTACAGGTTGCAACCACTCCTTCAGTTGATGATGCCAGAGCTCAAGCAACATCAAAAGGCAAGGTCACTCCATGAAACTGCTGAATCTTGCACTTGGACTTTCTCTTTTTGTGGGGGTAAATAGTAGCATATCCAATATGTATATATGGTTAAGATAAAAGAGTAATAACTTTAATAATCTTTATCTCTACATCTCTAAGCCATCTTGGAAGGATCTAAAGTCAATGAAGATCCAAAGCCTATTCTAAATGAATTCCTACAGCCCTGCATGAAAACAAGGAAGTAATGATGCCTTGGGAAGGCTGACCTGAAACAGAGACTGGACAGAGACAGAGAATAAAGTAGGTATTTATTGAAAGGCCTTTAGGGTACACCTTGGGCAGGACAAGAGCCTGACCAGGGCTACACCCAAGGTGGACTAAGAATGGTCACAAAACAGACAACCAGTCACGAGGTCTTACAGTTTTATAAGTTTTGGTTCATTTGCATATTGGGGTTTAATTGTCCAATTACAGTTTCCGGTCATGAGGTTTCATCCTTCTTTTTTCTGTGGTGACATTTGGGAGGCATTTTGGTTCTTACTGGCTACAGTTTCAGAAACGTTATAAAAATTGCAGTGGTATGGCTGTGGACATCTTTTGGGTGTGTCAGGGGAAAATAACATTGCAGGAATTTGGGTGTGTCAGGAGAAAATGCAGAAAATAACCATGTGAAAAATATCAATGCAGGAAATATGTAACCTGGGTAACTGGATCTTCTCTGCCATCCTCTCTATCATACTGTGATAGTCATATGTCTTAAACTAACCTGCAAATATAATAATTAGGTAATTAAGCAGTAAGCAAACAACTCTTGTTTATGTAGTCATATAAAACCATACTGAGGAAAATCATTTAACAATCTGAACAAAATGTGGAGACATGCACAATATTCCTCATAGGAAGCAAATCAGTGGGGGTGGGATTCACACCAAGGTGCCCTTTGTTTTCTTAATGATGACTTATATGTAAGGTTTTCTGTGTTTATATGGTGGTTGTTTTGTTGGGAACAACATCAAAAGAGGTCTATTTTAAGACTACAGCATGCTTTTCTCTGTCTAATACAAGAAAAATAATGTGTACTAGGACTATATATATCTGCAATGTGCATTGAAAAAAACATGTAACAATTCTGAATGCAGCAGCTCCATACAGTGTGACCCCACTGAGATCAGTGCAGTGGTGAATTAGCATGGCAGTGTGCTCAGCTCTGCTCCTTTCTGCTAAAGCTAGAGCAGCCAGTGGTGGACATGATGGCTGCAGCTGGCTTAAATTGAACTCAGGGAAGACATATGACACCACAACAGCTAAGAGCTTTCAATACTGATCAACACATGAGGGCTTGTTGAGCACATGCCACCCAAAACATGGTTGGTATGCAAATATGACTATAAATCAATCATCTTGATGCATAAATAGTGGACAGCCCAGGGTTCATTATCTCCCCTGCACAGCCACCATCTGCAGGATGGGATCTTCCCTTGGGCAGGGGCACCGCTCAGGCTTACTCCGTGAGGCTGAGGCTGACTGACTCCCTACCAGAACAGATTCTTGGGAAATGATCACCAGCATGCTAAACTTTGACATTTTAGTTAAGTGTTATACACTTATATGGTATACACATTGTCCTTTAAACATAAAGTCCTTTAAACATTGACCAAGTCTGGGACTAAGCCTGGATCCAGCTGCACCCGAACTCCCTTCCCAGAAGGAGTTTAGAGTCCAAGGGAGTCCTTTCTGAACCTTATGGCTCAATGGGAGAGTGTTCCTAACAGTAATGTCTGGCCCTCCACTCTATGCAGTAAGTAATCAGTGCACCCTGCCATCAAATATTCTTAAACCACTGTGGCTCTTGCTATCAAATCACTATTTATATCAATAAATATATTGGTGCTTCTCTTTAACAAGTGAAGTGTATCACTCCATCCTCAACAATCAAGCATCAGTAGTAAACTACAATAACACTGAATTGGTTTTGGCTCTGGAACACAAAAGTGCCTTATAAGCTGCAAGTCGAGAGACATACTCTGCTAACAAAAATGTTAGGATGGACTCAGGGACTGAGATATCATGGTTGATTTATAATAGAAGACTTCCACACACAAAGCTGTATTCAATCCTTCTCTCCCTGGAATCCATAGAAAGTAAGTTAAAAGCATGATCTGACACACAGCTGGAACCAAGCAGCAAGTCATAATATTCCTATACTTCTGAGGACTGCAATCTGACTGTTAGTAGCTTGCTGGGCACAGGTACAACAGAGGTGTGCAGTTAATCTCATGTGTGAAATATATCAGTTAATTTTTGCTTAACACAAAGAGACAAAAAGATATAGCTTGATTTTTTTTTCTTTTCTTACCACTCGTGATGGCAGTAAGTAATGGTTTCCATAGAAAAGCAAGGGTCAGTGACTGTATAGTTGCTGTACTAATTTGGCAGCAAAAAGTATGACAGAAGAAATTTTATTTATATGCCTGGAGTGTATTATTGCCAATAATCTGCCTAGTGTGCTTGCACCTTGGGCATCTTCCACATTATTAGAAAAGTGCTTTTCTGCCAGCCTTCCTTACAGTCACTTCATCACCGTGCTCAGCCATTTTCTAATGCCGTTTGATTTCATCTGTGTGAATTTAAGCTCTGTTGTCACACTTAGCTTTGCAAATCTTTTTTTGATGGCAAGAAAATTCTGCAGCATTAAACTATTTATAGTAAAAGAGGGTTTTAGCTCCTGTAATTTTTGCGAACAGCTCTTTTTATCTTTAACACAAACCAATCCCTCATGCTAACACTCACAATTTATCTTATCAAACTAAAGATATCCAGCAAGGTTTTTGTGTCGGAAGCACCAAAAGCACATACTTTTATACAGTAGTGCTTTTACAAACCAAATCTTTACCTTGTTTTTGAAGAGCATACTCTTTAAAGAATGGAAATATTTTAAAATATGCTTTGTTCATTTTCTGCTAGGAGATATGACAGCACACTTGGACATTTCCAATTTCTTTCTTTAGCTTTATAATTTGGTGAAGTCTAGAAACTCCTATTTTCTATTCCTACTAAAGTGTTCTTATGACCAAAATGTCACTTAGATATTCCTTCAGAATGTGAATAACTGTGTAACTTGCATCCTTCACTCCTGAATCTTCCCATACCATTTTGCTAATGCAACAATGTCCTCTTCTGAGCAAAAATCTAATTAAAGTTGTTTCTGTTTTCAGGTTAAAACCTCCTGCAACAGCTGTAGAAGAGTCAGTATTAAAAAAAAAAATCAAATTAAACCCAAATATTATGATACTGTTTTTACGATTTCCTGTATCTCTGTCATAAAATTTTCATGAAGGGCTTTTTTATTTTTAGTCCTCTGCATATAACAGAAATATGATTAAAAAGTCTGACTCACTAAACACAGCCTTATGTCACAGTGGGGAAGATTTTGAAAGACAGAGAAATTGTTCCTGCTTATAGGAACTGGGCAAAAAAGCATCCTTTGTAACTTTGAAAATCTCCTCATCAAGTTTCATCTTTGCTCTCACTACTAAGTGTCATGGTTTTACAGTTCTTTAGAAAGCAAGGATGAGCTAGGACAGTGAACTGATCTTTGCAACGAGACGATCTTCTACAGACTTAAAATTGTCTCTCAGTTGTGCTGTTTGTTCCCATTTACTGATATATTTAATAATAATTGGGTGGAGTCAGTTCTACTCAGGTCTGCTGAAGACTCAGAAAAATGATTGCTGTTAGTAGTGGCACTTTTGGTTTGTTAAACATGTGGAGGAAAAGTGATTTTACTGTTGTGTGGCCTCAGTAAATCCAGATGAGAGGGTAATTCACATCTCTAGAAAGTCTCTAGATTTTTCTCTTTTTATTCCCTGGATCTGAGAAGGAATGGCATGAAGTTGAAGCCTCAGCAGCTGCTGTACCCTGAGCCTGCCTGCAGGGAGGTACGGTGAGCCCCATGCTCTCCAGGGCCCACAGGGCAGAAACACATCCCACACATCCACAGTGACACTGTGTGTCAAACTGGACACTGACCTCTGTTGAACCCCATGAGCAGTATATGCCAAGAATCCCTGCCCAGTAGTATTAATCAGGACCTGCACTGTACCAAGATGTTGAGCCTGAAAAGCAGACCTGGTTCAAGGAAGTTTAAGGCAGTGGGTAAGGCTGGGGTTCAGCTACACAAGGTGCTGGGGTTTAGCTACACAAGGTGCTGCTGTTGGTCTGGTAACAAAGTCTTAAGGAGTGCTTTTTCTTGCCAAGACCTGCTCTGCTCCCACGGCTGCCTTCTCCTCCCACTGGTATTTATGTACTGATGTTATTTGCACAACCTTTGCTTTCTGCTTCTGAGTTCATTTAAGTGCCTGAGAATTCTCATATCTCAAATTTGCCACAAGTCTTATCCTTCTACTCCTTGTCCTTAAGTTCATTTGGGTACCTTGGGTACTCATTTGAGGCACTTGTAGTATGTTCCTGTCTCAGTTTGTTATTATACTTTTGGGTATGTACTATTATAATTTGAATTTAGGGGCTTATGACAAGTAACAAATTGAATAATTTTTATGCATCTGACTTTTTGCTACATATTAATGTTGAAATCTCCAACCATTTGTGTAGTTTACCTTGTGAAAATAGGTGGCAGCATTAGGAATGACTGTATCTAATTATATTGAGTCAGGATTTTGAGTAAATAAATACACTGCACTCTATGCTCCTAAAATTGTATTTGTTTCTCCAGTACTTGTAAATTATAATTTTGATTAAAGACTTGATTTCTCCAATAGTCCAAAAATCTCAATAGTCACCAACCTATATAAATAAAGACTATATATATGTTAGCATAATGACTCTGGACTGTTATGCTTCTTTAGCTCCACAAAGTGTACAAACTTCTGCTTCCTCACAGGATATGGTGTGTCTAAACATATGTTAAGGGATGGCAAGCTAATGTCATAAAACACTGTGAGTTTAGTCTGTACAGACTGTAGTCTGTACTGCTGCATGTGAGAACAGGTTTGCAGATTACAGAGATAAAGGAGAACAAGATGATATTTACCTGGGCTTGAGAGACCTTGGGAGAAAGTCCATCACAAAAGATCGAAATGGAATGCTAGTACACAACCAGATAAAAAGTAGAGTCACAACTGATACAGTGGGGCTGGTTAATTAAAAACCAAAACCACTGAATAGGAATAAAAGGGCATTAGGAAGACTAAAATATTCCAATAATTATGTGGGGGAACAAATTTCCCAAGGACAAAGAATAATTTTATGTTATACATAGTTAAAGAAGGTGCTCAAATGGACCTCTCACATAATAAAATGAATCCTATTTTGGGGTTTTTTTGTTTATTGCCATGTTTATCCCTTTATTTCTCTATTGAATATGAAATTATATAAGAAAATAGGCAAACAGTTGAAAATATGTGTTTCAGTGCAAGTGTAATTTTGCTGCTTGATCTTTAAAAACATGTCACTAGCTGATTCTGTTTAGAAAAAGGTATCAAAAAATCTGTGCATCTGTTTTTGATGGATGATATTAATTTACTCACTAAATAGTGGAAAGAAATACTGTGGATTCAGACTCAGACTTCTTTGTTTCCTTACAGGAAAGGTCTATATAGTGTTTTCATGAGAAGCTCACACACACTCTTCACATCAATGATTTTTGGGATACAGAAGAGTTGAGTTGTGAAAACAGAAAATCTGTTCAAGTTTTCTCCTGAAGTGAGAAAATTTATGGTACTAAAATGGGCTGAGCCAAACTTTGGTTCTACTAAAGTCAAGTGAGAATTATGGCTTTGCCTTCAACAGTACAAGAGTTTAGCCTTGTGTGCTCATAGATCAGAAATTCTTTAAATAAACAGTGCATCATATTTACACAGCTTGCTAATCCACTTCTCTGAACCAAAACACAATTCCACTTTCCCTTTATGTTTGCTCCTTTCTCAAGCAAGAGCAGCATTACAGAAGTCAGCAAACAATGTCATTCTGTTCACAGTAAACATGTTCTATTTTCAGAGAGGATGACTACAAAAACATCAGCCTTGCTCTTTATCTCTGACCATGCCAGAACAAAGTTTGAGAGCATCTGAATAAGCAAAAGCTTACATCCATTTTTCTTCCTTTTCACTAAATAGTGCTGGATACAAAATGAGATTGTTCCATTTTTTTTTTAATCATTTCTGGTTATAGAAAAATGACATGCATTTCATCTTTATACATAAAATAGCCTGCATCATAATACTAGAGTAATTCAATTTTTTGCCACTTTTTTGGCTACTCTCTAAATCATGTTGGTTTTTTCCTGAGATAGGATAAGCTAGAGCTATAATAAACCCCTTATTAGTTGAGAAAATTTATGGTTTTGGAAAAAAATATGAACTCTTTTTTCTGGAGCAGAAATAAAAACTATGAATATTTTGTGAGGCTCTTCACCTTTTTTTTTAATAGCTCTGCCTTTTTTAATCACAAAACAAAGATTCCCACGAGAGTCCTTTAGTACTCACCTGCTTCTCTGCAGTCTCTCACTGCCATTAGCATGATATTGAATGTAGTACACTAAGAATATTTCTTGTTCCTTACATAATTTCTATTCTAGAGAACCTTATCAACTTACTGGCATTAGTTAATGGAATTCTGTACATATCATAAGTCAAGCCTGTGATTAAATGATATTAAGATACTGAACACAATGAAATTAACTGCACTAGTTTTATTTGATTGGGTAGAGTAAGTATTTGAGTATTAACATGTAGTTCCTTTTTCCAAAGGCCTTCGTTAGTTTTCAATAATCATATCTAGGAGAAGCTTGTTTAATTCCTTGTATAGAATTAAGGCAAAATTTTCACTGTCATTATTCTCTACTTCTTTAGCTCCACATTTTTTCAAGAAGCATAGAATTATACATTTAATTTTAACTTTTCTGCTCTTTTTTTTTTCTTTCCAGCAATATCTAGGCTATCCAGTTATCTGCACTCATTTACAAATTGATCTTGTTTTCTTGGAAATCTTAGTATAAATCAGAATTAAACAGAAGACTCCACTTGTAAGGTTATTCCATTTCTAGGTTATGCCATATTTAAAACTAGCAAGAGAAATACACAGAAGATTCTTATTTAATCATTGACCTAGACGACCTTGCTGAAGAAGTTGTGAATGTTCCACCTTACCCATTTTCACTTTTTCCTGCAGTCCTACATAATCACTGTAGAAGCCTGGGGCAGCAAAGAGTTAATGCATTGCTGAGCCTCAAATGCTGATGCCCTTCAAGTGGACAACTTGGAAGAGGATACGCCTGAAAAGAGGGGCTGTAAGAAGGTTGGGGAGCACCTTTCCAGAGCACCTTGTCCATGTTTGTGGTGACTGTACAACATGCAGCACAAGCATAGAAAGAGGAGCAAGGAGTGGGCAAGGCCAATAGAGGGGGATTGAGGCCTCAAAGCCTAAGACCAGTCAAAAGACTGAGACCTCAGAGGCCCTGGACCCCTTTGCAGAAAAACCCAGAAAACTGGACTGTGCAAGCTAACTCATATACATGAAGAGAGAGAGGCCCAGACCCAGAGCTGGTAAAAGTTTACCCATGACATGATGCCCATACAAAGCCCAGGTGACACCTCAGGACCCTGGGCACTCTGTTATCTAGATGGACCCTGGGCCAGGGACTGGTGATATCCTTTTCTCTGCTATCTGATCTCCCTTTCAGTTTCGTCTTTCTTCTCTCTTTATTCTTTTATTGTTATGATAATTATTAGAAGAGAGGGGCAAAATATACACCAATTTCCATGCCAAGTGTATAGTTTGATAACAAGACTTTGTAAGATTTTTTTTGACCCTTTTGGCTTTTGATGTTCTTTTTTGACCACAGGCACCTAAAAATCTTGGGTTTTCTTTGCAGGAGTGGGACATGATAATCACATTTGTCACTGATCTTACATAAAGTAGAAATAACCTCACAGTCTTTCATTAGAAATAGTATTCCTGTAGAGGCAATTTTGATAGTGAAGGATGTATATTAATGAAGAGAGCAGTGATTGACATTGATGTAGTAGAGAACAACAAAATGAGAGAAGCAGAATTGCAGTTATGAAGTTATCTTGAAGTTCAATGATAATTAAAAATATTAGCAGAATTCCCAATGAACAGAGAGTATCACCGCAATGTGTGTGACTGAAATAATTATTTAAAAGATGAACTACTGAGCATCTGTGATCTCAAAACATGTCGTCTTCTTCCCTTTGTGATCATTTTTGGAGCCCTTCTCCTCTGTAGAATCTCATTTAAATTAGAGGACAGACTTGAGCTGCTGTGTGTCTGAGGCTCTCAGTGGTGTATGAACATCTGTCACAACACATTGACTCCCCTGGGACTTGCACATATTATGGGTTTTGACCTTTGACTATTATTTGTTAAAAAGCCTTTTGAAACCTAGCATCCCCTCCGTTTACAGCTTGCCCTTTCAGAGGCTTTTGTTCTGCTTCACCTTGATTCAAACTCTATACTTCTGAGTCAAACAAAAATTCCAACCTAGATTATATAAAATGCTTATTTAATTCTGTATCCTTTCCTCATTAAGTAAATTAATATTTTGACAATGTATAAAAACAAAACATAACTTTTTCTTAAGGGAAATTCTTAAAAATATATATTTCAAGTACTCATAGAATCATGGCCTGTTTTGTGTTAGAAAGGACATTTAAAATCCTCTAGTTGCAACACCCCTGCCATAGGCAAAGACATCTTCCCCGAGATCAGGTTGCTCAGTGCTCTGTCCAGCTTGGTGCCACTAAAACCTTTGTTGTCCTCCATTCACGTCACCCTCTGAACTAACAGGAGATGGATCAGCAAGTAGTTTTGGTCCTGACTAAAATGACTTTGTGGTGCAGTTGGCCTTTCTTTACTGAGTGAAAGAAATTAATCCATGCCTATAGTTAGAGTCGTTATAAATGCTCCTTCTGTGGGTTTTTCTTTTTTTTATTTTTATTTTATTTTTTATTTTTAATGACTTCTATGAAATCAAAAACAGTCAATGCACTTTTACTGGCAAATAATTAAAAGAACTTTTGTTATATATTCCCAATGTTATGAGTCATATGTGAGAGATTCAGTCTCCAGTTAAAAAACATAGATAGTACCAAAAACTAATGACATTGTCCTTTATTTTAATATTGACAATTTTTCTTAGTGGGTAAAATTTTTACAGGTAAATTTGGGGTAAATGGGTAAATTTTTCTTTCAGTGGGTAAAGTCTGTCTATTGTAACAGAAAACTCTGTCTTCATTCAGAACTGATCATCTGGAGGGAGGAATTTTCAACAAGGGTGCAACACTGTTCCCGTGCCATTACTCCTCATGTGTTTTGTTGCACATTAAGTTGCATTGCTTGAATTTGCATAAATGCAGCTCAGTGCAATAGCCCTACAGTCACCCTGCAGGGCCATTTGTTTTTTGGTACCAGGTCAATCAAGCAACTTTTCCAGTGTACGCAGAGCTGTCTCAATGTTTCTCAAACAGAAAGACCAGAGAAGGCTCCTTTAGTCTGGGGAAAAATCAATACAGATAGTTTGAATCACCTAAGAAAAACATTCAGAAACCATACTGTGTGCAGGGGAATTTTTGTTTCAGATAGTATTAGCCAAATGTATTTCTAGGCATGCTTATGTTTTTACCTGGTTACTGTCAAATCCCAATGACAAATTGCATGACACAATCAGAAGTAATGTAGTTAAAATTTAAATAAGATTTTGCCATCTAGCTGTAGTGCTGTGTAAGGTGAATTAAATAAATTTAATAATTTAAACAGCTGTTTTGTTTCAGATGCACACAGATTTCTGTCCTGTGCCCTTTCATTCCATGTCAATGCACAGTTATGAACTTCTTTTACAGCCTTCACAGTGTGTCCTTTCATGGTCCTCTGGCTTCCAAGATAATCTGCATTGTGTCCCACAGTGCAGTACAAGAGAGATGGTAGAGCTGAAAGCAAAAGTAGGATGCAGTTCATGCACTTATGTATTTGGATGGGAGGTAGAGCAAAATTTTAGGATTATATATCCTTAAAATGCTTAACCTGAGGTGAAATAAAGTACCTTTGCTGTTTCCAAAGCTGGCACAGATAAGCTTTCTCCTGCAGGACTGCTGAGGCTTACTACTGCTAGACTAAAGACATCCTTTCAGTCAGGTTTAGCAAGCTGTTAGTAACCTGAAAACTTCACAACTGTCATTTTGTATAAACCATTTCCTTCTACAAAAAGAAACATAAAAGTTATGAGTGCTGGAAAATATTCAAAATCCGATCTGCTTACCTATGTCAAGATCTATATTCCAGCACAAAAAGAGGCTCTGTAAAACTGAGATACCATTGATGAATGTCTTATTGAAATAGACTGTCAGGCTTTTAATAGCAACAAATAAATAGAATTTTTATAAAATGAGTTATATTCCTTAAGTGATAAAATCCTGGTCTAGAGTCCTGGGACTATAAAATTCAGCAGACCAGCAATTTTAGTGTTCAAACAAATAAAACAGTTTTGGTGAGATAAATTTAACTAACTCCAAGAAGCTTATTTACTTCTCAGTTTGGGCTTCAATTACTTCATGTGGAAGGGAGGAGAAATAGGAATTTATGCAGCATGTAATAACTGTCATACAGGAAACAGGCTGATTTTAATGACACCTTAATATTGCAGGTAGTCCAATTCCGATTGAAATTTGCAACTATTAAAGAACTCAGTTTTAGTAACTGTCTTATGGTTTCATTTTTGTAGATTGTAAAGCAGCATTCCTGTTTTGCAAAGAGGTTGAAGCCTAGAAAACAACTTTATCAAGGGGTGAAAAATTGCTAATCTCTGGGATGGTAAATGAGCTAGTCTGGAGATTTTGCCTTCCTGGCTAGATTAAATTAATTATTTGGACAGATTAGGTATTCTTGTGCTGTATTTTGTTTGTCTGAACAGATGGCAAGAGTAAAGTGCAATACTTTAATTGCCCTCCCTGATGATCTGCTTCTTTGTCCAGGTAGTTAATTTCTTAACTCTACAAATAATATTGCTCCTGCCTTGCAAAAGTGTTGAGAGCCTGGGTGTCCCAAATGTTCTCAGCACCTGTGCTGAGGTCTCAGTTGCTCTTAGATTTCTTTAGGTTGAAGGTAAAACTTTAGACCCTCCAAAGGGCAATTCAAGTCTTTGATGCGCTTAATCATCCTCTCACTGAGCTGATGTTTGTCTATGCGTTGCACAATAGGATTATGCTTAGACCCCTTAGTGGGGTAACCCCTTAGGGACTTGTCCAGTTCACAGGACCCAGGCTTTCAAGGGATGCGAATGGAGACATGAGATTTAGTTGGGCATCCAGATCAAGAATGATGAAAAACAGCCTCACAGACAGTGTCTGTCTATATGTCTTTTATGCCTAATTATAATTCAAAATTTTACCTACTTGCTATCAAATATTAATTTACTCACGGTTGTTTCTGGATGGAGGTGATTTATCTGTACAGAGCTGCAAGAACATCTTCACGGGTACATTGGATTAATTACCTTCTTGATTATAGTATATATTTATAGATGGAAAGGCAGAGGATTTCAGAAAGGTCTAGTGATAAGGAAGTCATTGATTCTATTTCAGTTGTTCATCAGAGGGCTCAAAAGCAATTTGTTTAAAACAAAGCTCATCAGATCTCTGCACATTCTAGTCCCTAGGAAGTTTCTCTTTGTCAGATCCAGGTTATGCAAAGAGACTCTCTGTTGAAGGCATTGGATTTCATCTGTCTTCAACTAACCTGTGAAATTTAAAGTGCACCTTTCTCCCCTCAAGAGAGAGGAATTTCACTTAGACTGGTCACCTCTTTCAGGAGGATCCATCTGCACCTATTCTAAGCCTTGAATGAAGGCAGCAGACAAATGAAAAAGAGCATGTAGATAATGTATTAACCACCACATGGAGCTATAAAATCTTTTAAACAGCATTAACTTTTTCACTAAAAGGAGGATGGAAGGGGTAAGAGCAAAACAATGTTTAATGATCTAAAACTAAACCGTAGTGAGAAAATAACATATTCCACAGATCTTACTGCTGGAATCACTTTTATGGATGGAGAAGAATTTCAGCATGACAAACTTGCAGAAAATTAATGAATTTAATTTAAAATATCTTCGTGGAAAATTATTTATTTCAAATGATGTATTAGAATAATTTTAATATATGATCCATTAATGTTTTAATTGTTTATCTATATAAAATTGAATTTTAAAATGTTACTAAAACTATATATTTTCATTTTTAAATTTGAAATTAGTATCTTTCACCATGAGGACTGTTGAGCAGCAGAACAGGTACTCCAGAAGTTTGTGTAGGCTCCTTCTGCAGATATTTTCAAGACTGGAGTGGAGAAAGACCTCAACAGTCAGTTCTGACCCTAGAGCTGGCTTTGTTTGATCTGAGGCTTGAACAAGAGACCTTATAAGCTTTCTCCCAGACTAAATTATCCTGGATGATTACAGAATTTTTGGGGAAGATGGACTGGGACTGAAAGGAGGAGAGAGAATGAGAGAGAAGTGTAGTTATATTGAGCTTTGTCCTGGCAGAGGTGATGAGTCAGCTGAGCCTGTGAGTCAGGATTACTCAGGCAGAGTAAGATCAGTGGTATTGTGGGTGTATGCTGTAGACAACCTGGTGAGGAAGAAAAAGTTTTTCCTGAAGAACCTCTTCCCTGAAGAATGGGCAAAAAAGCAAGATCCCAAGCCATAGTTTTAGAAAAACAGATTTTGTGCTGTTTTTGTATTTTCTTGGAGGGATCCCATGAGAGATAGCCCTGGAGAGAAGAGTCCAAAAGAGCTGATATTCAGCATCACCTGGTCCAAGCTGAGGTCTGCACTGATGAACAGGAAGCAAAGTAAATTTGTCATGAGACTTGCATCTTCATAGATGAAGAAAGGATTCATGACAAAATTCAGACATAAAAATGAAGTGTAAAAGAGGTGGAAACAGGGACAGGTGACCTGGAGGGAGTAGAAAAACACTGACTTAGGCCAAGATACTGAATGCCTTACTTGATTTAGTCTTTAGTTGTAGGATTGGTTTTCATGAAGATGAGATCTCTGAGACAAGGGAGAAAGTCAGAATCAAGGAAGACACCCTCATGGAGAAGTATCTGACTAGGGCACATTTAAACACACTGGACAGATGTCCAAGTGAGCTGCAAGGATGCACCCACAAGTGCTGAGGGAGACAACTGGCACTGAGACACCACTGTCATCTATGAAAGGTCACTGTGACTTGGAGAGACTGCTGAGGACTAGAAGAAAGAAAATGTTGCCCCTACCTCAAGGCGGCAAAGAATGCAGATTCAGGGAAATACAGACCTGGCAATCTCACCTCATCCTTGTGAATGTGATGGAGAAAAACTTCCCATAAAAAATTTAAAGACCCATGAAGGAATAAAAGATTACTGGGGAGTCATCAAGGGGTTATCTTGCCTAATCAGCCTGATAGTTTTCTGTGATGAAACTGTCTTGGTGCATGAGGAGGAAACAGTGAATATTGTTTACCTTGGACTAGCAAAGGTTTCCACACCATTTTCAGTAACATCATCGTAGGCAAACTGAAAAAGTACAGGCTAGAAAAAGAGATCGTGAGTGGATTAAAAACTGTCTGAATTGCTGGCATCAAAGCTTTGTAATCAGCAGCAGTCAGACCAGTTTCCTCCTCTCACAGGGATTAGCTTCAAGGCTGCCTGGGGCCTCAGTGAACAACAAGATTATACAAAAGAAATGAAAGAAACAAAGGCATTCTGACAAGGAGGAAGCAAAATCTTCCTTTTTTCCTATGAAATGCAAACCTAGCGTTGCATAATATTTAAGAACTTGAAAACTCATGATCCTGATTTCTAACTAATTTGTTTATATCATAATGACAGCATGATAAACACATATACAGAGGTGTATTTCTGAAAATAGATAGATGAATCCAATCAAATCAGAAAAACTTTTCTTGGGGAAATGTAGAGAATTTAAAAGAAACTTATAAAATTCTATAAACATATTATTCTGCTTTTAAATTACCTATAGGGTTTAACAAAGAATTTATGTCATTGGAAACAAAACCTTTTACAGAAAATATTGATGTTTACAGATGCAACAGTTTCTTAAAGGAAAAAAAAAACCCGATGTAAACAATTCAAAAAATATTTCAGTTCTGAAAATGACCAAAGAAGATAAGATTTCTTTTATATCAACAAATAATGACAGTTCAATTCAGTAAACTGTTCCCACTCTTCCCTTCTAAAATTTTTATATTTCATGAATATTACTGCAGATAAATAGCTGAAATAAATTAACCAGAAAACCTATACAAGAGCGCTAACAGTTTTGTGTAAGCCCTTCAGAATCTAATGGAATGTTTGAAAAGGAAAAAAAATCTGAACAAAAAAATAGCTACATAATAAAAGCTCTGTTAATGTAGATAAAATCAATCTATCGTTACCATGAGTATTATCAGAGCTCCCACCTGGCATATTAACTTCCTGTACAGTGGTTTCACCCTTAATTAAAGTAGGTATTGCAAAAGACTTGGCCCTTTGTCATTTATTCCTTTTATTTTATTCCATGTATTTTCTGCTGAAATTCAGTATTTATACAGCTACAGAAGTTTTGCCATCAATATTTCTTAGATCTTCTAATAAGCCCTTGAGCCTGAACATGTTTTGCTTTTACAATCTACCAAATCCTGAAATTTTAATACATTCTGCCTTATTCAAAGAGATTTTCTTTTCTTCAAATGCTTCATAAAAATTTCCTACCAAAGCTCTGGAGGGTTGTTATTCTTCTTAAATGTTACAGGAAAAGTAGTTGATATATATGCCACAGAGTCCCCTTACAATCAGTAGCAGGAAACACAAAATCCCCAAAAGAAAGAGTAGAGAAAATAGCAATCTTGATTTAGAAAATAGAAAAAGATAAAAACCTGCTATCAGACTGAACCTTCCTGCTGAAAGCTTTTTATTTGTTTGGTGTTTTTTTCCATTTATATCTATCAGAGGGTAGTATCAAAGAAAAGGGATAGTATTTAATCAAAAAGATGTTCCAATTTTGATCTTAAACATTCATGATTCTGTTAGATTTACAGAGTTGTGTTTAACCATCAAATTGCTTCCCATGGAGAGAGTTTTGAAAACATCTTACTGGTCTTACATGGCACTTGTATTACATTTCTATAATTTTTTTTTTCCATATCTCTTCCTCAATAAACTGTTTACAAGTAGTCTAAGGTCGATGCTGTGGTTTTCTAGACTGCCAGGCATTAGGAAAAAATTGTCACAAGTATCACATAACTTATGCCAGATATCTTAAATAAATCAGACAAGTAAAAGTGACAGTTCGTTTCTCCTGAATACTTACATAAGGTTTCTAATTTGATTAACTCAGGTGTAAAATTATAAGAGAGAAATTTCAGGTTTCCAGAACTGCTGTGCAAGTTTTATGCTTTCTTTTCTTTCCAAATATGCTTTCTCTATTCAGAAAATTTTTTTACTCTGAATATTCCCCTCAGCTACTGAATTTTCCTTGATTATGATAATTTATAATTACCTCTCAAGAAAAAAATCAATTTTTAAGCCCAAAAAGCAGGTGCTGTCTGCCAGGCACCAATTAGATATTTGGTATCTCATTCAGTAATTGGAAGATTTGAAACGTTCCACAAAGCCAGATTATTGTCTATTCAGTGTCTTATTTAAAACAGTTTTAAATAGTTGTCAGTGATTGAAGAGAAATCATAGGATTTAATTTCAGTCAGCTGCTATTGTTTACATGTGATCTTATTACCCAAAACGTTCTTTAGAACCCATGAAAAAAACTTACTGCGTAATTACTTTGAACTGATTTTGATGTGTGCCTTAGTATGAGTCATGTTCTAACCATCCTCTCTTTTTTCACTATAAAATGATCTCTGGTGACCAGTTCAGACATAGATATCTCCACTGCACAACACCCTGTGGTGCAGTTTCATAGAGAACAACATTTCATTGCTATTGCCTTCTACTGCTGGACCCCTTTCTGGTGACTGTGATTGTCTGTCTCTTGCCTTCACTTGTAAGCTCTCAGAGCAATGTAAAACACAGCACAATGGATGACAGGTTATATTGGATGCCAATGTACAATACTGCTTATATGATAAATACCAACCACAGCAAAACAATATAATAAAAGTATTATTATAGGTAGAACAGAAAAGGATCAAACATTTGGACTATTTTTTGAAAATTGAAACACTTATTCAAGTATGAAAATCACTTATATAAAAAAAGAAGTAATTATTACCAAAAGTAATCAACTCATGCATTAATGTCATCATATACACTTAAGTTACAATCCATCATATTCTGATTAGTAGTTTTCCTAAATGCTTAAATTTCAACTACAGAATTCTTAATCTAACAGCATGGAGTCCTGCAGTTTCTGAAGGGTGATTTTCATTTGCTGCAGTGAAAGGATTATAACATCTCTCTAATTCTCAGGTAGCTCTATTTTCATGCAATTAACTTCAGCATCTTTCTCCACTCCTAGAGTTACCAAGTAAATTTCTTTACAAAGAGGATAAACTGATGCGTCCAAACATTAATAACAAATGTGTACACTTTTATTAACATAAAACCTGGTCATTCTATGGAAAAAGAAAAGCCAGAGTGACTTTTTCATTACAATTTCAGTCGGTTAATTGTCTAAATTTTACATTGAAAAAGAAAGCTGTGAAAGCCGTGAAAGTGAAGCTCAACAGAAACACATGAATACTGTTGCATTAGAGATCCAGCCTAATGCTTTTAAAAAGAATAAATGACATAGATGTAGGCACTAGTTCTTTTCACCTACAGACTAACAAAGAGGAAGAAAAGATGCAGAAAAGAATGGCAGATTTTGAAAATCTAAAAACATTTCCAGAGCTGGCATGGAAGGTGAAAATTATCCAGGTGAATTTATTATATATTTCATTGCTGATTGTAACAATATGGACGAAGGGGTACTGGCCTCGTGTTTAATAAACTCATCAAAAAGACTGAAATACATAAGGCCAATGAGAAAGAAAAAAAAATTTTGTTGTTTCACACCAAGACTGTATCTTAGATCTGATGACAGTGAGAAAAAACCAGAACACCTGCCCCAAAAAAGGCAGTTATTTAGTTGCTTGACAGCAAATGGTAACCAGGAAGTATTGAATTAATTTTGAATACAGTATCATATCTATATCCAAAACATTAAACATCCCTCAGTTTAATCTTGTGAAATCAGATTAGATAACATGAACTTATTTTTTCTTTGTTTTCATAAAACGCTCACTTTGCATTGTTTATTTGTTTGATTGCATTAATTGGCCTGATCTATGATGGTCTACCAAGTAATTTCTTGTCATTTAACATAAATATTTAACAGCATTTTTCTGTTAAAGGCACAGAGATACACTGACAGGAAAAACCTCACAAGCTATATATAAGAGCTCTTTGTTATCTGTTAGTAGCTATAGGCTCAATGCTGATAAAATCACACATATTAACTATGGTCTGAGATTGATAACAGACAATATAGACAAAAATCAATGTTAGCAGCCAAATGATACAGTATTTATTCCCTAATTGTGATGTGTGCAATAAAAACTTTTATATCTGGTGTAAATACACTGAATCATCTGTAGGTTATAAACAGGCACACAAACCTCTGGTGAACTCTTACTGGACGTCTATTACATTGGACTTCACCTTAACATCCAATATCACAGCGAGTGATGTGAATTCACCTTAACAGAACAAACCATAAAATATTGATGCATTTCTCTTCTGAGTTCAATCTTATTTTTCAATACCCTTTTCCAAAAAGAGCTCCAAAACAGAAGAAACCATAGCATCCAGATTCTAAATTCCATGCCACTCAAAGTAATTGAATTGTTCTTCCAATAAATTACCCCTTAGTCCACTCCAGAACTTTCATTTCTCTCTGTTGGAGTACCTCATATGTATCTTGTATTCTATCAATCATTGATTAAGAATTTTAAACCTTTTAATTTTACCATGTACCAGAGCTTTTTCAAAAAAGAAGGTTTGTCCATGATGTTTGCTTTAAACATCTAAATCACACTATGGAAATTTCTGATTACTATGATCCAGCTGGTCACGTGTTCCCATTGATCACAAACTGAATCTAGACACCCCCTCCACACCAGCAGAAAAATGCCTACACTGTGGATATCTAAATTTGTCAGACTAATCCCTCCCTTGATGTTTGGCCTTGTGTCAATCTTAATCAATATTTTGAAGAAGAGCCTTTCATTGGGTTTTGTCGTTTGATCAATATTGAAATCTTCTGCAAGTCTGTGAGGACAAAATTCCTGATATATTTTGTGAATTCTTATCACCTCTGCCTGGTTCCTCCATCTGGCAAGCTGTTGAGGAACTCAGGCTCCCAGAACATCTCTTTGAAAGATATCAGGAGGGGAGGATACTAGGAGCCTTGAAATTTCCAATTGACTGAGAAGCAATGATATTGTTATCCTGATACAGATATCCTGAACATGTGAAAACTTATACACTGATTATGATGGGTACATTTTCAAGCATTTATTTAGTTTCATCTTTAGGAAGCCTAAACATATATTGGTCATCCTCTGCTTTTTCAGTAAAAGGAGAAGAACAGATCCTTTTTATTACAGTATATAATCATAGAGCCATGAAACAGTTTGGATTGGGAGGAACATTTAAATGTCATCTAGTTCAACCCCAAAATGAACAGGGTCATCTTCTGTTGCAGCAGCCCTCTTGTTAAGGGTAGAGATGAGCCAAGACACAGACTTCGTGTTTATCACAGCATGAAAAGGGTCCTGGTTTATTCCTCTTTACAGCTCAGTCATCCTGACTCCAACTATTCACTGACTCTGGCTGAAGCAAGCTCCTGCTGTAGGTTTCCCTTGCAGCCTCTGACAGCTGGCTATTTCCTGCTAAACTATGTCTGCATATATTAGTTTGCAGACTCTGACTGCAGGCTTTTACCTGGCTAGACTGTGTCTGCAGGTTCCAACAACAGGCTCTAATTGCAGACCCAGACCAACCTTCCAGCAGTGATTCGCCCCATGATCCTTCTTCATGAGCCTCCTGTTCCCTCTCCCTCAAGGTTCCTCCCTCCCTCATGACCATCCTTTTACCAGCTAACCCACTTTTATCCCTCTTATCACACTTATCTTTATTGGATACAGCTGTGACTCATCAGGGGCAAAGCTGAATTGGGTAAATTAACACAGCTGTTACTTATCAAGGTCACTTGTATTCCCTCCTCCTACAATCTTCAACTCAAGCAGGTTACTCTCTGTCCCTGTCCAAACCGACTTTGAATGATCCCAGGAATGGGACCTTTCAATGTGGGCACCTACTCTGTGGGCAGTTGACAAGATAAAACCCGAGCCAGTGTTTCATCACCCTTGTAGTAAAATATTTCTTCCTTATATCTATTCTAAATCTAACCTCTTTCAATTTAAAACTATTGCTCTTTTTTCTTATCACAACAGACCCTAATTAGATGTTTGTTTCTATCTTTTTTATAAACCCCCTGTAAGTACTGAAATTCTGCAATTTTATGTCCCAGATCTCTTCCCCAGGCTGAACAACCCCTGCTTTCAGCCTTTCTTCACAGGAGAGCTGCTCCATTCCTCTGATCATTTTTGTGGACCCATTCAAACTGGTCTATGCTTTTCCTGTGCTGAGGACCCAAAGCTGAATGCAATACTCCAGATAGGATCTCAGCAGAGAATATTAGAGGGGTAACATGTTCTGATGTATTTTGAGATAATAACTTGGGATGTCATTGCAGTCTAAGAATCTCAAATTTAAATTTTTATAGAGCACCCCTGAGATCCAATCAGAGAACATCTACAGAGGGTCACTGAAGGTCTTATTTTATCACTGAACAAGTTAACCACAAGGTCGTATTTAGGCATCTACTTTTTATTTGTTTTGTGACTGGCCAATGAAATATGCTGCCAGAAGAGCTTTTTCTGTGTGTATATTTTTATCTTTTAAAATCTCACCTTGCTTGATGAACTGGAAGAAGAAAAAGCAATCACTTTCTGACTGAAAAGAAGGAGAAAGCAGGTGTGTAATGTGAACAGATTTATTAGACAACTACATAAATACTGTTTTATAACTAATAAAAAGTCCAACTGTACTGGTGTTAGCAAAAGCAGGGATGAAGAGACTGAAAAGGAATAAAATGAAGGACAAGCTTTTTTTTTTTAAAGATATTTATATTAAAAAATAGAAATTTTAAAGGATAGGGCAAATGAATCAGAGGTGGGACTTATGACCAATCCTTGCAGTTATGGAAACACTATAAGATCCAAAATCACAAGATTTAGTGCTTCCTATATCACTCATGAAGTCTGCAGATGCAGCAGCCATTTTGTCTAGGAAAATGCTGTCAGTGACTGTAGGGAAGGTACAGTATTTCCACAAATTGCACATCAGGGGCAAATATTAGGAATTGTTTGAGCTTATGTTGGTGCATTGACCTCTGTCTCTCCAGGTACATGCAGTGATCTGTTGTCTTCTCCAAGTGTTACAGAGACCATTACAGTACCGAGCTGGCACTGTAACATCCAAAAACAAGCCTGCTGTGCTGATGTCATAAACCAGTTCCTTACAGCTGCAGAAGTCTTGCTATCTGAAGTAAAAATCTTGGGCTTAGTACCACCATCCTGTGATGATCAGGAAAATTTTAAATTGAACATTCTGTAAGTTAAGAAAAAATGTTTTACCCATCCTTCCATCTTCTCATCATGGTGTAAATATCACCTGAAGACCCTGCCTGAGAGATTGCAGAAAGAAGTTTCAATGACTCTTGTTTTATTGGGTGAAAAATTACTGTCTGTGTAACGGCTCAGGCAAAAAGCAATAAAGCTGCCTCTGGATACCTGCCTGGCCTTCAGCTCTCCTAAAAGTATATGGTGAAAATCAAATTAGCTGAGAAACTTTATATAAAGTTGACTGCTGCCATTGCTCTATCTGTATGGAGAATGCCAGTGCTGCTAGACATTTCTGCAAAGTTTTATACTCCTGAATGCAATAGTGTAATCTCAGCACTACTTAAATCAGTAAGATCTGTTGAACCCCAAGAAGACAGATACTTGAGAAACTAGTGCATTTTAGTCCTTGTCACTTCTAGATGCACGTGATTGAGATTGATATTCCTATTTGATGTAGCTGAAGCAGTTCAAACAATGCTCAGATTTGTTTAGACAACTGGTTCATATGGTGTAATCCCTTTTATGGGCCCATGAAGTCAACTATCCATAGCAATGCCAAGCCATGACTAAGGGCCTGATCCCCTTGTCTACCTATTTGCCTAAATTCTGTAATTCCCTACAGCTGTAGAACATTTTTACCACAGCATTATAATGATCAAGTGACAGAAAAATGAAGGGAAGAAGGAAGAACTGTTCAGGAATGTGCCAGCTTCAGCAGACAGATCTGTGTAGGCCAGGATGGAACCATGTGAAGATGCTGGCAGCAGTTTAGCTGCATCAGCCTGTCAGCTGGGTTTGTCGTACTGGGCTCAGCACTGCCCCACCAGGGTCCTGTGCTGTTCCTGACTTTCTGCCAGGTTTAGTCAGCAGTAGCTCAGATCTCTGCTGTGATACCATAATGCACTAAAATTGTCAAAATTCATGGTCCTCTCTGTCTTGAAAAGACTTCCTAAGGGTAAAATTTGGGGAAAACAGTCAGTGCCTAGTGGTTTTTCTTGTTCATTGGATATGTTTCACTACCTGCAGGACTCTAGGATTTTTAACAAGCAGAAGATAAGTCAGCAGTGCCTGACAGATGCCACCAGTACATGAGGTGAGCACCTCCCAGAAGTTCTTCTAAAGGAACTCGTGTGTTTAGGTCTGATAGAGTGCCAGAAGAGAACAATTATATTTAAAACTCCCAAAACACAGGTCGCTTTACATCTAACACTGCTGCAGAGCACCCTAAGATCCTCAAGAGTGCCTTGAGTGAAGAAGGTGACATACTGTGGACTGAGCCATGAAGATGCACAAACTCTACTGTGATTTCAGTTAGGGGGAACTTCACTTTTTACCTTCTCTTTGGCAGTAGTCTGATGTATGCACACCTAGAATAAAAAAGAGCAAAATTAGGTATGGCAAGTGCTGCAGTTTCTCAGTATGGTCAGATTTCTGCGATATCTGATGGGAAGCAAACCAGAAAATCACACTGAAAATGATGGTAGTTCCAGGAGCATCTCCAGTCTGGGAAGAGGACTCATTATAAATAGTACCAGGCATGTACACTGAAAACTCAGAGGTCTGCTGACTAGATTAACCACTAGTACCCAACATTAGGCAAAACCAGGGTATGTTGATTGACACAGAAAGAGGGAAAGAGCAGGAAAACAGATGAGGAAGGTGTGCTTCCTTTTCTTGGCAGTGAGGTCTCTCATTTATGCTAGCAGGAGGAACTAATACCACCAACAAAAACAGAAGTTTGAATTGTACACTGTAAAAAATACATTGCTGCATTTTCTGGTAACAGATCCCTTCAGTTTCCTTAGAAATAGATACTCTGATACGTGTTGAATGTTGTGTATAATAGGTCATTCAACAGAAATCTGTCAAATGAATCCATGATCATAATGCTAGGTAATAATATTTAAGGAATATATATATATATATATATGAAGACAGATAGATAGACATAGATATAAAATATATAACATTTATATTACTCTGCTTACATTCTGAGAACAAATATGGCTAATACCACTTGTAATTTAACAGAGTTGTTAGAAACCCTGTATTCAAAAGACTGTGTTTATCATCTACATCTTCTTTTAGCTTCTTCAGGCTACAGTAATAGTAAGACATCTGTCATCTACCTCTTAGAAACAATCTGATAATTAATCATCTTATGCTAAATGTCAAAGAGCAGCCTGCAATCAGCTTCTGAAATTTATTTTTAGGTATTTGCCAGTTTTCAGTTCCTGATAACAACCAGCCAGTCTGTTAAGTTTTTAAAAATATTTTTTTTCTTAAAATACTTCTGAAAAACTCTATGAGGCTGCAAATGCTGTGGATGAATGTTTGAAGGGATTAAACTAACAGTTTTGTCTCAAGAGAACAAGAGTAAATATCCCAATTAATTCTGATTGTACAGAAATACAAATTTTTAGTGTGACAACAAGAAAGAAAAATCAGGAAAATGCATTTGTTTTTTACTAATTGTTAATATGACTCCATTCACCTGATGAATGAAGACCAATGTTCAGCCTGGACTATTAGACTTACCATTAATTCAGGGACATTACTTCTCTTTGTTGTAAAATCAGAGTATGTCTGAAGTTATAGCTGTAAAAGAAGGTCAAGTCACATTTTATTCAAAGAGTATATTTCCCAGAATAAATTAAAACACTAAAATATGGGTTTGCCACAATTTGTTTTTCATACGTATCTCCACTTTATCTTTTTTTTTTTTTTTGACATTTTAGACCAACACTCCCTGGAAGAAGTAACTCTAAAAAACCATCATAATCATTTCATCAAACCAGCCACTCAACATAGATGACTGAGACAACTTAGGCAAGAAATGTGTAATGCCTTGCTATGAGAAATTAATATCTGTGAACAATGTTACAGAAAGCAATTCTATGCCCTCTGCTATGGATTTTATTTTGATTAAGGTAATGGGATTTTGCAAATGTGAAAGTTTCAGTCAATTATACCATGCACAAATAGTGTGCTAAGGGCACAGACATGTCTACATACTCTTCCATCCTAAAGACCTTCTCAGTTTCTGACTCTTTTATCATCCTGCATCACTGTGCAGAGTGGTAATGCACTGTGGTATTTAGATCTATAGCATATTTTTATATAGTTTTATATATCACATAAAAAGTTCTATTAGAACACTGAACTAAAATAGATACTGAGAACTACCTTGCATCTATGATAATGAAATCTTTGCAGATGTTAATAGCTAATTTTTAAACTGTTTTTACATTTTTTAATCTTATTTATAAAATTTTGTTTGATAAATAACCCCAGGGATAGCTTTCTGACATTATCCTGCATATCTACCTGTGATAATTTCTGCTACACTGTTAGCAGTAAAATGCAATTAGAACCACACTTTTTTGGTGGCACTTAGTAAAAGAGGAAAGACAACCTTACTGTGAATAATGGGACAACCTTATTTGTTAAATAATGTCTCCTTCTTCTGAGCAATGCTTGTGTTGGTGCTTCTTACAGGAAGATTTCCTGAATTGATAAAAATATTTCAGCACACAACAATTATAGATTGCTTATGACCAATGATGAATCAGGTAAGCTTGTTCTTGATGAAGATGAAAGTGCAGCTAAAAATCAGTTATTCATTTATTTGTATACATCCATTCCTTTTTAGCAAATAGGAAGGTACAATAATAGGGACTGACTGGCTTTTATCTGTGCTGAGGGAGTCTGCAAGGCCAAGGGATAGAGGCTATGCTGTAGCTAATGAAGAGTCAGGCACTATACTGACTAGATGAACATCAAGAAATAAAATAGCAATAACTGCTTGAGAAACACTCAGGTATGGAGAAAAAAGAATGCAAGGAAATAACAAAGCCATATTAAGTTGACACAAAAGGCAGCTGTGACAGAAAAGAGCTTCTATGTCTTGCTACACTTCTGAAGAAAAGCTGTAGGCTACATCTTCTAATCCCTTGTAGACTACATATACTAATCCCTTAATAGCAATAGTGAAAAGATTGATTAAACTTTTGTTAATTAATTTTTGTGGGGTTATTTTTGACAATAGGAAAAACCATAAATGCAGTGTTAAATGTTGCTAACTAGACTGACAAATCTGCCCAAGGGAGTGCTGCTTCTAGAAAGTATTAATGTGTTTGAAATATTTTACAAGACATGTATGACACCTTAAGTATTCTGAGAAGAGGCTTAATCATTCAGTGCTCTGAGTTCAGTACTGCCATGGGTAACTTTCTGACATCTTTTCACCACGCTATCTTAGGAAGGAGGCAAAACCAGTTACTTAATTTTCTCTTTCCTTCTGCCTCCTCTTGCATCCATTCAACATTTGCAAGTCTCTGCCTAAATCAGGCAGCTTGTTAGCACATCCTGTAAACCAGATTATTAAAACTGTCATTGTTTTTAAAGCTTTCGGGGTGGGCTCACAAGCACTCGTAAATGAAGACAGAAAAGATCATGTTAATGCAGAGTGGTTAGAAGTAATCATAATGCAGAAGCGGCAGAAACTGAAGATGTCTTTTAGGAAGGAAAGGTATATAACTGTGACCCTAGTAATGCCTCAACTTCTCAGGATTGCTTGTCTCCTGCAGTGCACTCCACATCACCAAAGCACAAGGTGTACAGGAATTCTCACATCTTTGACAAAAATCTCTCATTTATCAAGATTTTGCAGCATATTCACTACAAAAGGAAACCCTCCAGCTCCATAATCTTTCCCCTCTTTTCCTATACCTTCAAAAATGTTGAACCAAAGACAACAGAACAAGACTGGGAAACCAGAGATGGTGTTGTCAGCATCATCCAGCTAGAGTCAGGCAGCCTGCCTGGTTCAGAAGGTGTGTACAGTCAGCAGCTACGGCGAGCCATGACACTCCTTAACATCTTTTGATGTTTGCTGCTATGAAGTATGTCTGAAAATTCTCACAGAAAAGACATTAGCCGTGGACTTTTATGAAGTGGACTAGGTCTCATGCCCTCCTGACATCCGGTTTTACTGGTTAAAACTAAATATTGACTGGATTTCCCTGTTTTCAACAGTCACTATTTACCATATAACATTTCTTCTTTTTCAGATGTGTAGTTCCCGATTTCACCACTTCTGTCTGAAATGAATGACTTTAATAACACTTCCAGTGTTGTGCCATTATGATATTATTTTTACTCCTTCAAGATGGAGCTTTCTTCACTGTTATCTCTGATATACTATTTATATCAGAAGTGGAGGCATGGAGTACCTACTTATTTCAGGCAGGAAGGAACCTCAGCACATCTATAGACTAACTCCTTACCCAAAGCAGGGCCAGCTGTGGGGTCAGACCAGCCTGCTCACAGCTTGTTCCAGGGCTCGAAACCCTTCCAAGCACAGAGATGTCACAAAATCTATGAGCAACCTCAGTGATGTCTCCTCATAGGCTATGTGGGTCTGTTAGATGCCCCCAAATCTGTCTCGTCTCTAGGCTGAACCAGCACAGCTCCCTCAGCCTCTCCTCAGGGAACAAGTGCTCCAGACCAGGCACCAGAAAGGGCCCCCTCAAGCTCCCCCCATTTCTCTAGGTGTTTGCTGTGTTGGGGCCCAAGACTGGACACCATCTCTAGTTGTGCTCTGAGGAGCACCATGTGCAGAGGGACAATCCCTTCCCTCAGTCTGTGGCCATGTCCCTGTTCAGGCAGCCAGGACTCTGCGGGCTGCCTTTTCCTCAGGACATGTCTGTCCAGCTCACTGCCCATTACCTCCTCAAGGACCCTCTTTCCTCAGGCTGGCCTGTCACAGGGACCCTGCCCTACTCCAGGCACTGCTTGGCACTTGCACTTGCTGACTTTCCTGGAGTTCCTGTCAGCCCATTCCTGCGGGTACCACCGGCCTTGCCACAAGGTGTGCTGTGTTGCATAGTGGCAGATTGTTATTGTGAAGAAGCCTACTGAAACATAATTGTACATATAAATGTTCCCAGACTGACCTTACAAATTAATTTCAAAGGCAAAGCCTTATGAATAAACATTACGAGTAGCTACTATGCAGCCAAGTTCTTTGCCATAACAGTCATATTGTAAGGGGCACGGAGGAATTCAGAGAATAGCTGTGTATAGGCTCAAAAATCTTAAAATAATTGCAAGGCTAGAGACCAGCTTACTCCCCCATCACTTCCTCAGATCTGATTAAACAATCTCTTAAAGAGAAAAAAAAAAGGAAAAAATGAAGTTTAATGTTGTACTCTACTTATTTTAAAGAAAATTACTTTGGTTTCCCACAGGAAGATAACAATTAAGGAAACAAAAGAAAAAAAATAACAAGATAGGCAGGAGTTTTTACATTTGTAAAGAAGAGCATCAGAGACTTTAATCTTTCTTGCCCCTTGTGACATGCGCTTTGAAGGAGAAAGATCGCATCCTAAGTGATCGCACCTGGTAAATGAGCTGTGGTCTTTCACCCCCAAAGATACCCCTAAAATACAGGCGTTTGATATATTCAAATACAATGTTGATAACTACAGATCTCTGAGCAGTAGAAGGAATAAATTTATCCAGGAAGGCTGCCCTTTTTTGAAGCTTTTATCAAAACTGAAGCTGCTATTCAGCAGAGCTGTTAATGAAAAAAAATGCCCACACAGATCTAGAAAAACAATTTGGGAGCAGAAAGGAAAAAATTCTGAAACTCTACAAGCAAATGTGACAATAAAGGTGAAAAAAGAGTGACCGATTGGTTTTATTTATGACCTCCTATTAGAAGTATTTCATTTCACTTTTGACCTTCCAAATTTTGATATCATATATTTTGTTATATTTAAATAACCTTAAATAATGGACTAAGTAATTTACTGAATGTTTTTACAACAAATTCATTCTCTGTGATTTAATTGTTGCAGAAAATACACAAGAATTTCTATAGAAGGTTAGATAAAATGACCTGAATTAATAAATGTATTTAAATAAAATGTCAATACAATATTTGAAGATCTGCTCTAATGTGTACAGTCATTCTCATTTCCAAAATATTCAGATATATGAAGATCAGATGATCATCCATATGTTACAGAAAATTTACACTGAAATCACCTGCAGGGAAGGATTATGGCAGTTTTATAGGAAGTTATGTCTTTAGTCATTTTAAATAGTTTTACATGGTTTGACTTATAGCTATGAATTATAGTAGCTCTGTGGGCTAAGAAAAGCAGTAGACATACCATGCAATTGATTTTTATGTTCAAACATCTATTATGTCAGATTTGATGGAAAGAGTGCAGAGTAGCCTGTAAAGGAAGTGTTTTCTGTGGGTGTCCTTAAACCTAGAGAAAAATCGTAATTTAAACATACATTCAAATAATAGGGTATCTAGAGAAGCCAATAGCATGCATCAATAACACCAGTTCAATTCACAAACAAAGAAAAAAAATGGTACAAATTGATATATTTGTATTCTGCTTTGCAATTTTGCCATTTGAAAACAGAGGAAGAGAACAGAACAAGTGAAAGGCCATTATTACAGCAATGATATATTATATGCTACTTTACATTATCAGGAGATAATGCAATAGCATTTTTGTGGATCACTACAAGGCATAATTCCTGACACCTATAAGCATGTCCACAAAGAAAGGTCACTGTTATGGGCTGTCACAGTCCACTGAATAAAATGAAATGCAACACTATGCTGCCATAACTAGAGTTGTAAAGGGGAGTAACAATTTATTGAGCAGATTAGGAATTTCAAAAGAGTCCACTGCTACAAAAGCTGTTTTAATACCAGATGTATTCTTATGTAAGGCAGAGGGTGTAAAACAATTTGAAGCAGAAGATTTTGCTAGAAGAAAAGTCATGTGCGGCTACAGGGCAGATGGAATCATAACACCATTGTGATGCAAGAAGCCAGCATCATGATGCAAATAAAATTTTGGCCATGCAAATTTTATGGAGACTTTACAAGCCACCTCTGGTCATATAAAACTGCTGAAATTGCTAAATGCTAAGATTTATGCTCTAAGATTTTTGCTGTGTTGGTACAGCCTAGGTGATAGGCAGGGAGGCAAGGGCATTATCAGACCAGCTGTCAGTATGTAAATAATCTTCATGGATGTGCTATATTGCTTACTGATGGGTAAAATTATGTTATACTGGTCTTCACAAAATGTTTTCCTCCTAATTTACTACTCACCATATGTTGATCTTCAAAGAATATTAATGCTGTGGGTTGAGTTATACTCAACTGATACTGGCTAACACAGCCACTTCTTTTTTTTTAATGCCTTTACATTTCTCCATAGGGCTAGGTATAGCTGAAACCATAATTGCCTCTGATTTTAGGGTAAGTATACATCCTGGTAAAACAGAAACACCTCTCTGAGACTTACACTGTGGTAATTACACGGTCAAAGGCAGCTTCTTGCCTTGTTTTTGTAGGAGTGATGTGGGAGGGTATTGATCATGTGTTCACCTGTAATCATGTTATCACAGAGCCAGACTGGCTGAAAAGCTTATTTCTTTGAGCTTTTCTTTTCTACTTCTTCTGGACATTCATTGCAGAAACTGTATCAGTTCATAACTAGGCATACAAAATCAGCCATAAATTTTCACTTGCATTATTATTTTCAGCCTTTAACTGCACTAGTTGAGGGCAGAACAAGCTGCCTGACAAAGGAGTAGAACAGCTAGAGTTGAAAAGCTTTGCAGACCCTGCAGCTGAATCCAGCAGAGCCCATGAGGGAGAGCCCTGGGTGGGGATGGAGACATGGAAAAAGAGGACAGCAGTGAGCCAGATGGGAAGTTCTTGATTTAATCATAAAAATTCTGGTGGCATGGCAGTGACAACTTTCAGGTTAAATGCAGGCTGAAAGGAGTCTGACACCACAAGCAAGGGAATTTTTTCTCTCGTCTAGAGAACAGAGAATTTGGCTGTAATTCAGCAGTTTCTCTTTTGGAAGAAGCTTTTACACAATTCCAAATTTTGATTCAAGTACTTAGGTCAAATAAGAATAACAGCTTAGAATGTAATCTAGCATGTCAGGTTCCTGCCTTGTCATGGTAAGCTCCTAATAAAGGAACTGCGAACAGTGGGACCACGACACTTCCCCCAGACTTCCTGAGTGTCCTGGGCACCCAGCAGACGATTGGGCTGGGAAAGAACAAGATGGGCTCCGCTTACCACTCCAAGGATCGATTCTATTAACAGAAACACAAAGCAAACTCAACTCAAAGGAAAGGACGAGGCAAAGACGTGGGACAAACGTTTTCAGGGACTTATAAACAGGGAAGGTCTCAGGGGAGGGTACAAATCCTCAGCCAACCAGGTACCCTTAGGGGAGGATCATAAGGTGGGGTTCACAGAACAATGTCCAATGGGGAACACAAGGGGTGGTGAGCAATTTGAACCAGCCACTGGGGTGTCCAACATTAGGGGATTTCCAAGGGGGAGGGACTGGCACAGGGTAGGATAGACAGGTGGGTAGGACAAGTGGCTTGGAACAATCGGGAACAAAGGGTGGATCCAAGGGGAGAGTGACAACTGTGTAAAGGGATACAGTGAGGGCTAGACCAACTATACAAGGAGGCTGAGGGGTGTACAGAATAACCCATTTGAGAGACTAGAATCAGGAAACAACGCACCACCACAATGTCTTGTACAAAAAGCCAATTCAAATGAGATTTCATTGAATAAAATGATGCTTGGTGTTTGTTATCTACTATCTATCAGACAAGACAGCAGAGCTAGAAAGGAGAGATAGTGCTACCATACATATAAGCCCAAAAGATGAAATTGTCTGTTTCTCAGGAAAGTATGCCAGTACAAATAATTTAAATGCATGTGCTGCACAGGGACAAAACCCCATGGAACTCAGATTTCATACCTTGGTTAAGAAGACTTTAGTCTCTGGCGTAAGTTGCTGACCTGATGTAGGCCATGTCTTCAGACTTGAGAACAGTTGTACAACTTTCACAATCAAATTGGGCCCAGATAGTAGTCTCATTATGGCTTACTTGTAATACAGAGCTAACTAGGTCACCCAGCGCCATGAGCATGATGAGGAGTCTGGAGGAGAAGCCATATGAGGAGCACCTGAGGACACTTGGTCTATTCATCATGGAGGAGACTGAGGGGAGACTTCCTTGTGGTCTTCAAGGTCCTCACGAGGGGAAGCAGAGGGGCAGGTACTGATCTCTTCACTCTCATGACCAGTAACAAGGCTTGAGGGGTGGCATGAAGCTGAGTAGAGGGAGGTTTAGGTTGGATAGCAGGAAGAGGTTTTTTACCCAAAGAATGCTAAGGCACTGAAACAGACTCTCAAGAGAAGAGGTTACGTCACCAAGCCTGACAGTCCAAGAAGGGTTTGGACAACACGCTCAGGGTTGATTCTTGGGGTGTCCTACACAGGGCAGAAGTTGGAATTGATCATCCTGAAAAGTTCCCTTTCAACTAAGCATATTCTATGATTCTATGGTAACTCTTTTGAGATTGTGAGCATGCAAAAGTGTGGCTTTTTCTACTTCTTCATGTTTCTCATCAATGCTATCTGCCTCTGTTTTACCGTCTTTCATTAATGCAATTATCCATATGTTAATATTTTTTTAAATATTGCATGTGGGGCACAGTATTTGCCATTCATCATCAGCAGGCATCTTATTCCAAATGTAGCTCTATTAGTTTTCAATGTCAACTATTGTTTGAGTTTTTAATTTTATTGGCCTCTCTCTGTGGGAAAAAGTTGGGAAAAAGCTGTGTATCTCTGTGTAGCTAATGATATAGTCTCTCCATAGATTCATTTTTCTCATCTCAGTGTCTTATCATCAGATTGTCCTAAATCAATACTTACCCTAGTCAGTCTCACTGTTTGATAACTGTGGAATGCATTATGTTCTTCTAGCAAACAACCAAGTAAGGTAATACTTAAAGGCAACACATTTTTATACTGAAAACACGGAGAAAAAATATCTAAAAGTAAGGGTTTGTTGAATTGGTATATTTTCGACTTTTGTAGAGTACCAAGTGCTGACACCACTAGCTCATCTCTGTAGCTTTTAAGCAGAACTGGAGCATAAATCATATGAGCAACAACAAAAACATGCTATGCTTTTAATCATGAAATAGTACTAGGTGACAGAAAATGCAACCATTTACATGCAAATAGGTTTGAAGCTATACTGACTCTAAAGGTGTAATGGACTGCTTTTTTTAAGGTCATATTCCTTAGAGACATTATACTTGCTCATAGGCTCTGTAAGCTGCTTATGCCCCTGCATGACTTCCTGACAGCTTTCTCGCCTTTGCTTTCATGATTTCTTCACTTTTCTCACATTTTCCCTATCTTTCATTTGTCTGTGTGTGTCAGTGTCTAACAACACAAATGAGCTGTGGCCTCAAAGCCTCAGGGTTCTACACACATGACTTGAAATAAATGGCTTACCTTGATGCAAGGTTTAGGTTACTGAATAAGCCTGCAGATTATTTTCTTCACTACTATTTCTTTACCTTTTTCTTTTCTGTCTTAACTTTTTTTTTTGGTATGATTCTCTCTTTTTACTATTAAGTTCATTCATCTGAATTCTTCAGCTTGGGGAAATTTTGAGTACTGATGCAGACTATCATTGTAAGAATCCAGAAGGCGGAATATTTTCTTGTCTAAGTACATTCAGTACTTTTTTCTTAATACTACTGCTGGTATGTCATTGATAAATTGGAACAGATATGCTAATGAACCCAGTACTGGCTTCACTTCTGTTTAACATCTTTATTAATGATGTGAATGATGTGGAAGAGTGTACCCTCAGCAAGGTTGTAAATGACATTAAACTGCGAGGAGTGCCTGATGTCAGGGTCAGTGGGTTGTGCTGCCATCCAGAAGAACCTCAACAGGGTGAGAAATAGACTCTGGAATCTCATGACGTTCAACAAGGAGAAATGAAAAATTCTGCACTGGGGAAGGAACAGCTCCATAATATAATATACACTGGAGGCTGTACAGCTGGAAAGCAGGTTGGCAGAAAAAGTCCTGAGGATCCCAGTGGACACCAGGCTGGATAGGAGACAGAAATGTGTTCTTGCTGCTAAGGAAATGAAACATATTCTGGTATGGGTTAGGCAAACCATTGCCAGAAAGACATAAAAATAAAGATTTATGTCCTGTGTCTGTATGTTAAAAATCAGCAATACATCTGAGGCTGTGGGCCTTGCTCTTCTAGAAACTGAGGTTGTTCAAGTGTGTTGCTAAAACCTATCAAGGTTGTAGAAAAACAGAAGTTAGCCACCTGGTCTAATTCAGCCCCTGGAGTAATCTCCCTTCTTGTTAAGTATGCACCAAGGATCCTAATTTCTTCAAAGCAAAGTTAGCAATCATGACTGTCCCTGTAAGGTATAATTAGACTTTACAGTAATCAACTGGGTCTTTTGACTTCAAAGGTCAAGAATTACTCCAACACATCCCTGACAACTATTCACTTTAAGAAGAAAATAATTAGTAGACAACCTGAAATAGGGATCACCTAGGCATTTATTTCAAACTTTTGGGATAAATTAGAAGAAAAATAGTAGTTTTGATGAGTCAGGACCATATTAGCTGTAGTTTCAGTTTATTTCCTTCGCTGAGACATGCAATTTACAATACCACCCTTGGAACTCTTTACTGACTAACATGGATGGGCATGTCCTTTTTTACTAAATAAACAGGTATTAGAAACTTTTCTAAAAAATTCAGACAATTCTGAGTGATCAGTGATATTGCAAACAGAATTCTAAATGTTTCCATTCCTCTCTAGGTTTTTATTTTCATTGTTACAAGTTGATTTTCTAATTGGCCTCTTTTCTTTCCCTATCTCTCATAGAATTCTAGAGGGACGCGCACAAACTTTTGCTCTGTTCCTGATTCCTGAAATGTTGTTTCACCTGTGTTTGTATTAGTATCCACTCTCCAAAAGAAGACAAGGAGAAAGGAGGTCTGGAATAACAAACGATTACTTTAAAGTCTGTTCAAATGCTGCCTTTTTACTTAATATAGATGGATGGGTGAACTGGCAATCTATGAAGTTGATCATAAACATTTTTCTCAAAAATCCTATCTGAAGCAGTCCTTGATTTGACATTGCACTAGTAGTCATCTTAATAGCCTAAAATTCTACTTTGTGTATTAGGGTATTTATTTGAGATCCAATGTTATGACAGAGTAAATATTATTTGCAGGACTGTGACAGCTTTTCTTTCAAGAAATTGGAGCATAGATTGGTTATTAAAAGATATAAGAATTTTTTCTCTAAATAATCCTTAAAGACCCTGCCTCTCTGTGGAAATTCAAGTTCTCCTTGTGAGAATATGTTCTTTTCTTTAAGCATTTCTGTATCTCAGCAGCATTTTAAATGTTTCCATCTACTATTAATAGCTCTAATTACTTTCTACGGTGTTTGTGATTAACTGATTTAATCCATTACATGATTTTGAATGATATATATATATTTTAGTAGAGAGATTTCCAAGACTCAATAAAATTTGGAATACTGGGCTATTTGTAGCATCTCTAAGTGACTTTTTTTGTCCTAAATTTAAGAACATTGCTAAAATTTAAAAAAACTGCAGAAATATATTTAGTTGTTTTCAGTATTTTTACAAAAGAAAAGTACACAGTACTACAGGAGCTATTGCTGTAGGCTCTGCAACTGTAGGAGGACTGATGTCTATTGAAAGTTCAATACAGTGGTCCTCCATTTTTCATTTTGAAAGGAGCCATTGTCACCTGTCATCAAAATGATGCTTTAAAAATGCCCAATATGGTTTTCTCCTCTCTTCAAGGAGCAGGTTTTACCAGCTTAATCCAGACTGAGTATTATACAAAAGTGGCTCATTCCAGCAGCAAGACACAAATGCTCTCACATATTTAGTTTCAAAACTATGTAGGAGTAATAATTTCTGATTTACTCCTTAATTTTTTTTTTCTCTTATACATCATTTCCACTAGATTGCTTTGGAAGGAAAACACAGGAAATAAGCACATTCAAGCATTTGGAAATTTCTGTATATTGACAACCTTGTGCTGAAGAGATTCTTACAGAGCATTTCAAAACTGAAAGGTTTATATAAAATGGTCACCCTTCTACTTACAGGTTTGCATGAACAGAATCTTCGACAGATTTCCAGAGAGTTTTATGGCATCCACCTTTTTTACAAGTAGTCTAAGCTGTAGTTGTGTAATACTCCAATTAATGGCAAGTATCATAGCAAATCCCTATAATTTCATCGGACTTTTATGTTATAACAAGCAGAATGAGATCAAAATATTCTACAGGGAATTCCTTCTGCTCCACATTTTGACATTTTCATTTGACCAGCTGACATAGGACGAATTGGATAAGGTTGTCTTTGAAGGTTTTGGTAGGCAAAATCTGGAGGTTGAAAATCATCTGCAAAAGGCTGATGGATTGTTATAGTGTTATAGTGTTTTGAAAGGGCAGCTATTTCTGACAGTTGGTGACAGATTTATCCTTGAAATCTACATGCTTCAATTAGGAAAATATTGAACATGTTGCATAAGCCATGAACAAATAAACTTCAAAATAAGAATCAGGCTTAATTTTAAAAGTTCATATAATTTCAGCTTTAGGATTAGGTTCAAAGACCCTAAAAACTTTGTAGAGCACATACATCTGACACACTCAAAGAATAATGTTAATTTACAAGAAATCAGGAGATATTATTAGATATTGATATATATAAAACTACTCATTACTTTTAAAAGAAATCTTGTCCAACAGTGTCGCTGTAAGTGGGTTTAATGGTAAAATATGCTCTCTTTAAGTAGCATGATTCTTTCTAGTACCATGATTCCATGGTACTATAAAGATGTCCTTTTTATTTAATGAACAAATCTAATAATCTTTCCTTATAAAATCTTAGCTGTGCAACCTCTTTCAATCTTTCTTGCCTCCCAAGCTCCTTACCTTACAATTACATATCTGATTTCTCAGTCTTATCAATACAAGAATCTTGTAGATCCTTGAAGAAAATGAAAAGTCTGAAACAGTTCCTAAGTGATAAAAAATGCTCTCACAGAGGTCCGAACAGTAGATTAGATTAACACTTTTCACTCACTTTAGTAATTTCATTAATTCATTCACGTTAATAATTGATAATAATATTTGGATTTTAAGTGTTCTATTGACTTAGAAACTTTGTGAATAATCATCTGCCACAGGAATTTCAGACCACTCCTCATTTGTCTGTTTTGTATAAAAGTAGCCTGAGGGAATGCACCATTACACTGATTGGGACTTGTCAAACAATGCTGATTCACTTTGTGGGATTTGCCTCTCAAGTATGCATTACAGACATAGGTATTAGCTGGAAAAATTATACTGTAAGAATACTAAATTCATACTTCAACTTTCATTTCTGCAGGATGACTTATTTCATTTATTCCCATTATTACTGTAATTAATTCATTAGCTTCTCTACTCCAAATGTAATGGAAGATCCGCTCACGATAAATGTGAACTCTGTATTTTTGCCTAAGATAAATATAATTATACATAAATATAAATTATTATCATTCATTTTCTAAAACCTTATAAACACAATGTTGATTTTCTTAAGATGAATTATTTTTCTTTTTACTGTATAATTAAAAAGTCAGCTGCTGCCCTGGAAAAAATAATCTGGTTTTAAAGGTCAGAAAATTGAAAATTCCATTCCTAAGTTAAGTTAAGAGCAGTGTTTAGATCTGAAAGATCATTCCTCTACTGAAGGCATTCAGGCAGGTTGATTGCAGAGCACGTTGAATGTAAGCCTGTTCAGTCAGGCTCTGCGAAAGGCAGCAGAGGAGAAGAGCTCACAGAGGTGGTGGTGGTGGTGCTGCCTTGGTCAGTGTGAACATCTGCTGCCTTGGTTCCCTCTGAGGATCCCACACCAGCTGGCACTAACCACTAGCATAGAGGAGTACTGTGGAATAAGCAATACTCACTCACGGCACTGGAGAATTCCAGAGAGCTTCCTTTTGATAGAGCCTTATCTTGATCCCACAAGCATCTAGCTTGTGTGTTTTACTGCATAACAAAAACCAAGACACAGTAAATGTGGAGAAGAAAGAGACTTAGAAAACTCACGTGTAACCTAAAGATGCCTCCACTTCAGATCTCCCTACAGCTGGGTTCAAAGTCAGTAGTTCTCGTACCTTTTAAGCACAAAACTGGCTATTCTGGGGAAGAGGGTATACCCAGTAACTGACGTTCCAGCTCTACCAAAATACAGAAAAAAAACCCCAAAATTTGCCAGAGAATTGGAACGGGTTGCCAGGCACTAAGGTGGGAGGAAGAGAATGAAAGGAGGACATCTGATATCCAGTGCCTGATCCTATGTTTCTTGTGCATTTTGGATACAGAAGGTTGGGTATAAAATGCATAAGCAAAACTAAAACCAGAAACCAGTGTGCCCCGAGTTTCACAAGGAAGCAGGTAAAAGGAATACATCAGGTTTTTCATTCCCACTGCACCAGAAAATTGTCCGGTACTGATTCATGCTTACTTTCATAAGAGTACTCCAATACATGGAATAACCACCCTGCACCTCTCCTCAGAGCAAGGTAGAGTGAGGGGTCTGTGGCTTTAAGCTTCCTCCAAGTCCATGGCGTGTTCTACTGTCTCAACACAGCATATCTACCCAAAGGCTATTTGGCCTAAACTTGAGTGTAGCACGCTTTATTTCTGAGCCATCTTTTCTGAGCCATCATTTCAAAGATAAGGTACAAAACCCACTATCACAGTACCCACATCATTCTTGGAGGCAGCCCTGTGAGGAGCACTAACCCCTAGAACTTCAGTGTGGTGTGCAAAGGAAGTTGTCCCCCTTGCCAAACAAAAATTCATTGAGAAATACATGCCTAGATTCCTCTGGGCTCTTTCAGAGCTGTGGATTATAAAAATAAGTACCTATCAAATATCACAGCACTAGAGACATATTTATAAGAGTTAAGAAACTGGCAGCCAATCACACTATGATAAAAATACTCTTATGAGCCTTATTCCTCAAGGATTAAGTAGAATTTTTAACCCACAGAATCATAGAATCAGCCTGAAGCTGTGTCAGGGAAGAATTAGAGTGGATACTACGAGAAGATTCTTCACGCAGAGAGGGATTGGGAAGTGGAACAAGCTCCCCAAGAATGTGGTTAAAGCACGAAGCCTAACAGAGTTTAAGAAGCATTTGGAAGATGCTCTCAGGCACATGGTGGGATTTCTAGGGTTGTCCTGGGCAGTAGATGGACTCCATGATCTTCGTGGGTCCCTTACAACTTGAGAGGTTTTATGTTTTCAACATTCTACACATATACCAGAGTGATACAAATGCTAGACGAGGAAACAGTGACAACTGCTATGGAGACTGCTCAGTACTGCAAACTTTTGGCTGCTATTTAACACATAATACATGTAATATTATCTCTCTTAATGTAAAATTAATGTGTTGTGGGTGCTGTGACAGAGGCAGCTAGAGGCAGCTGCCACTGGACTCACAGGACAACTTTGGCATTTTTAGGAAAAACAAGCATGCAAATAGACAAACAAAAGAAATAAAAACAAGCCCCAAATTTTCCTCTTACCTGTTTTGGGGTTTTTTAATATACTTTTTATTATAGTTTCTCTAAAGTTTCATACAAAAGCTCAAATGATAATTTTGAAAAAAGTGAACAGCATTAAAATAGGATGAGATTTCAGGCAGGAAAATGGTTGTTACAGCGTAGTTGCCCCCATTTGACTCCTCTGTTAAATATAAAGACCATAAAGATGTTGTGATGACCTGTAGGCAGCAAGAATAATAACCATGGTATTACTATGGGCTATTGTCTCAGGAAATTCTCTGCCTCTCATTTTACATAATTTTTAAACATTCCCTCTCTATTTTTTTTTTATTAAATGCTTTCGTTCTAGCTGAGAAAAACACATTAACTTATGTCTTACCAACCATATTAAAATCACAAATCATGTTTTGGGACCAGATGTAGAGGCAGATTGAACATAGTGGGGATTCATGTATTTCAGAAATCTACACAAAGAGTTTTTGGAAGCTGGGTACTTCTATCTTATGTTGCCACTTTTATTGCCATCACATCAATATTTTTCCCAAGAGATGTAGAAGTTTTTTCACTATATTTTAGGAATACATTTCTCCACTTCCAAAACCTTCTACAGAATGCTCTAGCTTAAGCACACCCTGGTTCCATTCACAGTCAGAGGAGTTTGTGTCATCCAAATGTTCACATTCCATCTAGATAAAGTTGTGTATGTTCCCCCAGAAAGTTCCAAGCCCCAGATACCTAGCAAAAGTGAGGGACCTACTGAGGAGGGAGAAAGTGAAATGCTTCATTTGTTTCTGATTCAGTCAGATTGCCTGGGACATTAACAGAATTGCAGATTTTGGTCTCAGGACAATGGCTAATGTCTGACATTATTTACTTAGTCTAAGAGCCAATAGTTCAGATTACTTTCCCCCTCACTTTGTCTCTTGCAGAGCCAAGGATGAGCGTAAATGGTGACATATGGTGACATATGTCCTATCTACTTCTAGTGGTTGAGTAAAATGTTTGCGATGTCCTTGTTTATTGTTCTACTATTAAGTGGTCATGTTTATGAATAAACCTCACAAGAGTAATAAAAGTGAAAAAAACCCTGGTGCATCGTTACTCTCTATATATATAGATATACAACACATCCACATACTTAGGTATCTCTCTGTATACACCTATATAATGTATTAATGGTCAATAAAACCTCCCTCTATGTTATATTGTGATATAATCATTTTGGGCGGTAAAACCTTCATATGTTACTTGTTGTCATGTCTCTCCATTCCTGTGATAGAATATTTATGAAGAATATATGCTATTGGAAAAGTTATCATCAGTTTAGGCTTACATTCCACCTATAAAGATGTCAGTGCGACATGAAGCTATTTTTGCCCCATTTTCCTGTCCTTTGCTCTGAACAGAAAGACTGCATGTGAAAAAGGCATAGTCTCAAAGGCCTCTGAAGGCCTGAGGAAGCACAGCTTAAGGGTCTCTCTGCATGTAGAATCAAAGCAGGTACTAGAAAGCTCTAGACTGTGGGAGAAATGGAAAAATATCACCTCTGCCCTTCACTGAGCACAAAGCCTAACTGGGGTCCTTTGCTGTCCTCTAGTCCATTTTGGGGCCTGATAAAAGGGGAACTGATAGCCATCTTGTGATTCCTGTGATGGCTTCCTGATGTGGTCTGTTCTCTGCTCTACAGATCTGATGGAACATTTGACTAAAAGTGGGCTTCAGAAAACTCTGTGAATACTTTTGTTTGTCTAGGCAAGATCACAACATGTAATGCTGTCAGTTTAAGTGCCCATGGATTCCTTAGAGAAGCATAAAATAAATAAAAAATATGATAAAGAATTATATTTACATAGTTCCGTGATATAATGTGTTCAATTTGTATAACTGCATTTAAAGTAGGGGCAGCTGTCATTTTTTCACTCAATGCAGGAGAACTAAAGCATAGAAATACTAAATTATGTGCCTAATATTACCTTGTGTATGAAAAGTGGCTGGAAAGGAATCCCAGTCATCTCATTGCAGCCTTTGGTGTATACTCTGAACCAAATATGTTGCAGTATTTCCAAAAAACATGGTACAAAAGCATTAATAGAATAAAGTCTCACTTTGAATAAGTAAAAATAGGTTATATTTAATTATTTGACAGTTATAGTTCTGTTAGAAATGTATTTTTTCATTACCTTAGGCCAAAAGAGGGTGAGAGACAAAAGTGAAATGACCTATGTGTGCTCATGAGGTAGACTTTACAGTGACAGAGGCAATTGTCACTTGATGGTGCTGTGGTTCCATGGCTGTCTTTCTCCAGCTTTTCCATATTACCACATCTGACATGCAGAGTATAAATCTTTTCCAGCAAATACAGATCTCAAAAGTTCAAATAAAGACCATAATATCCGAAGTGCTTCCAGCGTGGAGCCAACTGACAGCAAGGCGCTCGGGCCTGGGGAAAGGCCGCGCTTGTCTGTCAGCGTGTGGTGGGTGCTTGATGGACTACAGAGGGGCTGCAGCCACGCTCCCAGTGCTGAAGGGAAAGCAGAAATACAGGAAGATGGTGAAACAAGTTATCTAAAACCAGCATCAGAAAGTTCAGAGTGCCACCAGCATAACGTTTCCCTTTGCTTTGACATTGACTTTGGACAGAAGTGGTAAACCTGTAACATTGGAGTTGAGATGTAACAGTGAATGGATAAGAACGCACACTTTTTAGAATGCACATAGCTGTCTAACATTTACACCTACAGAGAGAACATTAGCATAGTTTGAATAACTCAAACAATTATATTTTAGAGGGGTTTTGTAAAAAATGGCAGTTTCCAGGGGAGATAGGTACCTAAAAGTATGTTTAGATATTAATGCACAGGATTTCATTTATCCGTCCCCCAAAACAAAGCCCCAAACTCATAATCTTTTACCAAATTCAATTTTCTGTTTTCTTGGTTATTTTTATTTGGGGATGGAAAAGAGGAGGCAGCTGGGCAAAGTAAATATGGAATGCCTAATTAGTAATGTTGCCCATCACTTCCATTTTTAAGACCCCGATTTAGTTTGTTTATAAGTTTGCCAAACTTCAGCCATCTGGACTGAAATTTCCCAGCCTGTAGGCTGACTAAAAGAAAAATAAAATAAAATTAAATAAAATAAAATTTAATAAAGCTCCCCAGGCATTTTTAGGGATTGGAATACAGGAACATACTTTTTTTTCACCATTATAAAAGAAAAAAGAAAAAGGTATAATTTTCTCTGATAATTCTGGTTCTTTTTCTCCTGCAATAAAAGGTCTTGAAAAGTAGTAGAGAAAGGGCCGTGTAGGAAATGTGACTTCTTTTTTTATGTTCCAAAAACTCCGCACAAGTAGGTCAAATTTAACAACTTTTTTTTTTCAGCACTTCAGTACACACATGCCCTCAGAAGATATGTTTGCTTTAAAATTCTTCAATCTTCCACGATTTTGGTCCTACTGGTCATGCTTCAATCTGGTGATAGAGAGTCCTTGAATCTATAGCTGAATTCCTGTGGGCCCCAAAAAGAACCTGTGCTGCTTGTGCAGACCACGATTTTCAACATCCTAATTTTACCTAGTTTGTTTTGTGAGGGTTTTTTTTTTCCCAGTGAAAGCAAATATAAATAGAATGGGGAAAAAAATGAGTAGAAACTTAAACAAAAAAATCCTAAAAAGCTGGCCTTGCAATGACTGAACCAAGAACTGAGGAAGGAAGAGTCTGAATAGAAGATTTGAGAGGAAAGGAGGTGTGAGGGTAAAGTTTTTAAAATGCTTAAATAAGCTGTGAACACCAGCATGTAGTTCTCATCAGAACCTGAAATATTACCTAAAATTTTTCTTTCCCATTATTGTCTGCTCTCAGCATGTGTTCAAGAAATGCTAAGGCCAAGTGTTTTTTCTTTAATCCTAGTCTGCATAGATAAACTCAACATAAACCTGTTATTCTAGTAATTCAAGTGCTAAAGATGTGTTTAGTGAATGTTACATCACAAACCACTTGATATCCAGTGTGTGGTTTTATGTCCGATTCAACCATGGAAATTTCACAAGGTAAACCCTGCAATTCTTGGTGTTGCAGACAAGTGTTAAAAAGATTTTAATGTTGCCCGGGTAGTTAATGACTGCATTAAAATGTCCATGCACAGGAGGAGGTTTGCACTAACATGCATAATCCTGACCTTCCTTGGGGTTTTTCTGAGCACTTAACTTTGCAACTCGAAGGATGCACTTTTAATGAGTAGTTTTAAGTAACTTGGAAGTATATGCAATATCAAGAGTGCTAAATTCTTTTGAGAATATTGAAAATTAAGCTTATCAGAGACATGCAGTTTTCTATGTATTTCCCATGGGACACAGAGATAGTAATTCTGATACTTTTCAAGTATACTCATGTTTCCCAGACACAGACACATACACATACACAATATCCTGTTTTGATAAGGTATTGAATAGCATGGCAGCCTTGAACAAGGCTTTACACTTCAGGATTTTTTCCATGGGCTTTAGAGAACTACTGTCTAAAAGGTTTTTCTTAATAGGAAGAGAGAGTCTGAGGATGTGTATAATGAACTAGGTCTTGTTCAATTTTTGCTTCTGTGATAATCTGTGAAGTTATACAGATATTTTATTTAAGTACTTATTGGTATAAATTTGTGTATCTAAAAATGTCTTCTATATATATTAAGTATTTGTTAGATAGTGATAAAGTGCAGTCTTGACTTTCATACAGACTCACTACTACAAAAAAAGGGATGGGATTTTCCACTGTACCCCTTCCTGGTTTTTGGCAGATTGTTCACTTCCCTGATGTACAGCATTATCAGCTACTTGAAGCATTTCATACTTGCATAGTATAAGGACACACATTTTGTGCCTCAAGCATACATTGAATATCTTACACAGGAGATTAAACATTCAACATTTCACATAAAAATAACTGTCATGTGATTTCTGGCAAGGTTTTAGTGAAAATCAAAATAATATTGAAGGATGAATGGCAAAGAACAGATATGTTTAGAGTACTTGCTGTGAGAAATGCAAAGCTGATAGCAAATTTTTCTAAGAATGATCAAACAGCAGACTCATGAGGACAAGAATACAACCACAGTTGTGGTGAATATAATGAATAAAAAGGCATAAAATGCCCTTGATGTATAATGAAGAATATAAACACGCACGCACACACTCACACACAAAAGTAAGTGCAAAAAAAGGAAGAAAAATGCTTACAGTATGAATTTGCAAGTAGCAGCATACCAAAATTAAGGTTATAAAAAACCTGCTGGAAGCTGGCAGTTCAGAAGGGAAGAGGTATTAACCTCAGGGTGATTTCCATCTGTTACTTCTAACAAATTTGAACTAGCTGAAGTCAGGTAACGTAATGTAAGTATATGTATAATGATAAAATTATAATTTTAAATCCTTTACATCTGTACAAAATATTTTTAAAGTAGGCATTATTTTATCCAGGATGGAAAAAAAGGTTTTTCACTTTTGTTCTTTCTTTTATCTTTCATACCAACAGTTTGGTATTTCAAATATGTCTAGTGAAGAAATTGATGCTCTAATGAACTTAAATTACTGTTGCAATGAATGATAATTAAAAATCAGTGTCAAACAATCAGCCATCTTTCTATTCTGATCTTGGGTGTAGTTCCTAGTTGCTGCCATAAAACAGACTAGTGTAGTGACATACCATAAAATGAAAGAAAAGATAACTTCTGGATTCAAGCAAATTTTTTTTTATTCACTTCAAATTTGTTTTGTTCTTCAGTAAACAGGAATAGAGACAAGTGTCTCCCAGAAAATATGTAGCAACAATCCTATACTGTTGTGCCAATGTGTAAAGGTCATGATGCATCTGTGCTAAGAGTGAGAAACTGCATCCAGATTTTCAAGCTTAGCTCCTCCACCCCCATACTCCCAGTACTCTGCATTAAAGAGTAGGAGTACAATTTATTTTTAACCTTTTTTTTACATCACCAAAGCAAAAAATAGCCATTTCAGTTCTGTATTTATGTCTTGGAAATGAGTACAAAGCATCTCAGCAGGGTATTTTCAATTTACTATAAAAATTATATTTAATATAATAATAATAATTCAAAATATTTTATTTGTCAGAATTATTTATTTATACAGATTAGTGTATATTTGTATAGCCTTTATTACAAAACCTGTGAGAGTTGCCTAATGAATCTAAATTGTAAACATTTTTCTTTCCACTAGGAAGGGATGCAGGTGGATATGTGCTGTCAGAAGCACTAACCAGCCCATTTGTCATTTAGGTCTATCTGCTTTGGAGGCCTCTGTTATTGAGTCTAGAAGAGAGAAATGACACCTGGACATTCTCAGTACAAGGTGTTGATGGACACCTACTGCAGCATTTGCTCTGTGCTTTATAGCACCAAGCTCAGAATAATCTTCTAAAGGCATAAGTGCACACATTCACATACTGAGCACAACATAAAAACACTTAAGCAGTCAGATGTTTATTGTTCATTGCAACACAAAAGACAGAGATAAGTGACTAAGTTTCAGCTAATGCTGTATTTAGTGGCAGCTTGACAGAAGTTACAGCAAAGTGTGACTGTGGTACCCTGAGTAATCCTTGTTATCTGACTGCTAGATCTGGAAGGGCTAAAATCATCAAATAGCTGCAAACTGTCAGCATAATTTGTATAATTTTCTGCATCTGCAGAGATTTGACACATATTGGTGGATGATTTATGCCTACCTATCACAACCAGCCGTAGCACAAGTTTTATTGGACTACAAGGCTATGCTCTTCCCTGTGTATCCCATAATGATCCCTAACCCCCTTTAGTCTGCAGCCACCTAGCTACACAGGAACCATATCTGTGTATTAAAGATCTACAATGAAGCTTACTGCGTACTACAGACAAGTAAAGGAAGGACACAAATAGAAGAACATCTTTTTTCTCTCTTCTTGAGAAAAGAGTCTGACGTTCTGTCTTGCAAAACTGCCTTCTTGCACAGCTTAGAAAACAGCAAATGGGTTCTAGGATTCAGACTTAATGTAGCAGAAGGGACATAGTCCAGTCCTGGCTTGTATGTTTTATCACATGGAATAATTCTTTCCTTGTGGGAATCCCTGGAAATTTATCACTTCTATCACACATTCCTGACACAGTCACCCCTGTAATGGGAAGGTCCAATCATCCTTCTTCACTCACAAATTAAGTCCAAATCCTAGAATTTACTTAAAATCTCTGTGCATTTTATGCAGCTTCATAAGAACATGAGCCTGTATTAAAAACCACAACAACCTGCATGGAAGATTAAGAAAAAAATTAAGATTTAAGACAGTAAGATATTAATCAAAATAGATATGTTTTTATTAAGGGAGTCAGAGAAGTGATAGTTGCAGCCTTCTACCCATCTCGCTATGTTCTGCCTTCTGGCAATACTTCAGTGAATATATTGCAAATAACACTTTCTTCATGTACCATGTTGTTTTAATGCTCTTCCTATTAAAATGATTTCCATTACAAAGTGGATATTATCGTTATGTCAACTCTAATGACATATAACATATGATATAAAAATATTATAATGTAAGTGGTATCAGAGGTTTTGTATTCAGAATAGATTATTAATTAATGCTGTGTCAGCATGCTTAGTAGAGTGAAATGGAGAAGCAATAAATAGCAATAGCTCCATTGGCCTATATTCCCATCTCATGCTGGATTCAGTCCAAAGGCTTGTCATTCATCTTGTTATCAGTGGTCGTTTGGGTTGGAGCACTGGAAATAGCTAGATATAATGGGAAATATTGCTTTTTCATTGCAAAAGTCACTGTAGAAAGAGATGCATCTTTTTCCATGTCAAGCTGGTGAACCAGGAAAGGTGAGAGAAAACTTTGATCTCAAAAGATTGACTTGGGTGCTTTGAGAAGTGGGTGATTTTATGAGAGTATTTCTTAAAAGAAAATAGATAAAACATATCAGTGGTGATTGTATATGCACAAAAATTACTTAGAGTCAGCTAGACCACCTAGTAACAGTTACTTTTCTCCATTGGTGTACAAACCTCTCCTAAACCACAAAAAATTGTCTAGTTTTAATCATAGCAATATAGAATAGCTTGGGTTGGAAAGGGCCTTAAAAGGCACGTAGTCCAACCCCCCTTTAATGAGAGGGGACATGTTCAACTAGATCATGTTGTTCAATTCCGCCATTTAACCTGACTTTGAATGTTTCCAGAGGTGAGGCAACCTGTCCCAGTGTTTCATCACCTTCATCATGAAAAATTTCTTCCCTACATCTAGTCTAAATATACAGTCTTTCAGTTTAAAACCATTGCTTCCTGACCTATCACAACAGGCCCTGCTAAAAATCTGTCCCCAGATTTCAATAGCTTCCTTTAGATATTGAGAGGCCCCAGTAAGGTCTCTGTAGTTTTCTGTTTTCCATGCTGAACAACTCATATCAAATATCAAGGACAGTGGCTTGGTGACTACATCAGCTAGCTCCCTCAGGACTTTAGGATATGTCTTATTGGGTCCCATAGACTAATCAGTGTTCAGGTTCTTCAGGTGGTCATGAGCTCAACCTCGTCTTATATAGGGAGCAACTGCTCCCTGTGTTGCAGTTTGACCACTTGAGAAGTGTGAAAGAAATGCTGTCACTGAAGACTTCAGCAAAACTTTTGAGTACCTCATCTATCATTCCCAGTTTGTTAGTCATGGTAACTGGTTGAAGTGCTGAGAGGTAAGATATACACTTTCTTTGAACCAGCTGCCTCCCACTAAGCCCCAACACAAATGAGAAAAATCAAATCTTATCTATTCTTATAAGCAAAATTTTAAACATCAACCTGTTACTACAGTACCAAAGTATGTCAATGCAGCAAGAGGTTAATACTCTCAGGCTTTCTTTCTGTTCTCCCTTCATAAAACTGGCTTTATTTTCAATAGAATATACATTTATTTCAGTTTGACTATTTTCCCTCTTTATAGCAAAAGGGAACTGCATTAAATGTTTCCTTTAAAGTATTCTACTTCAAAATATAACTTCTATATTGTATTTGATAACTAACTGGGATGAAAAAAACCAAAACCCCAAAAAATCTAACAAACCATTAGGCAGCCATATCAAACAGAAATTGGAAGCTACTGTGAAATTGTATCTAATGGAACAACTCTCCATGCATGATAGCCACAGAACTATTAGATTGGCAGATTTTCTCTTTTATCTCCTTAAAGGGCTGTGAGCACAGCAAGCAGTCTCAGTGTTTGCTCTGAAGCATAAATCACTGTGAAAACAACATCTTGCTCTGATAAACTGGTTTAGCCACAGAGCTTCCTTTGGTGCCTTGCATAGCTTTTGTTTAATTGTATTCTAGTTTCTCTTTAGATAAAAGATTTTCAGGTAATAAGAGAGTTTTGTTGTTAATCTAGTGTAATGGTGATCTGTGATAACTAAGTTATTCCTGGAGAAAGGAGAGAGAAAAGCTAGAGATATACAGGACACCACAATAATAGAGTATGTTTGTAATGTTTAATCTATTGTCTATTGCATACATAACGTGTGAATAACATTATTTATATAAATATAAAATGAGATATAGGTAGAAAACTATTTATCTAATTCTTTATAGCAGATATTATTTTGAAAGTGTGGCCTACGGAGGAGTATGTATGTTATATTCTGTGCCTTCCACGGTATAGGTTGCATGATATTATCTTATCAGCTTTTGCTCTTGTAAAACATTGGAAAAAAAAATCTGATGGATGTGGACAAAATATCTAATCTCAAGTTGCAATTTTTTTTGTGGTGTCTTCTTTTTCCTGTTTTTTATGCAATCAATGGCAAAATTAATTTTAGAAGATTGCTTATTACTGTATGATAAATTCTCAGAGGAAAAATTGCATGTGCTCAGCAAACCTGTATGATACTGATCAACAAAGAAATTGTACAACATGCAGTCTACTTTTAGAAAACTGTAGATGACTGTGAATAGATATTATGAAGCTACTTCCAGATTTGTTTCTTTGTGTATTGTCATGTATGCTGCCTTTTGCAATGCTGCACATATCCTCAGGTGTATTCAACGTTTATAATCCTGGATAAAAAATGAGAGTTTCAGACATATTACACTGGGTGGACAATAAATCAGCTCTATCTGTGTTCCTTTTTTAAGCCTGAATGTGGTGAGGTTCAAATTAGGAGTTTAACACCCTCTTCCTCATGATAAGGAATCATCTCTAGCTGATCATTTTCTGAAGAGACATACGTGCCTGTCCCCATTTTCCCTCTGTTTAGAGTCATATATTACTGTTTGTATTTAAGACAAAGCAGTTAAGAATCCAATTCTTTATGATCTGAGAGGTTACAGGTTCTAAATATTTAGGAATGAAAGAAATACAAGTAATTATCTACTTTGATTCAGTTATGGGAGATGTTGCACTTTCAGTTATCATAATAGTTGATTACTGGAATAGGTCTCCCCGTGCTGAAGAAAAATTTATTCTTGATGAAATAGTTAAATCATTGAAACTTTTTCCTTCTTAAACAAAAATTAAATGTATGGATCTCTAAAAAATTATTATTTTTTGCTTTTCTTAATTCTTGCTTTACTAGATAGGGACTTATATAACTCAATTATTGTTGTCATTCTGGAAGACTGATTGTCTAATTTTTCTCTGGACATCTAAATTGTTATTCCTTGACTTATCTTGGATATGACACAGCTTTCTCCTAATGGTCCTCATGATTAATACATTTGCTGATAAAAGAATGCTGTTAATGTCCTGAAAAAGATCTGCTGTCCATCCAGCTCAGCATCATTTCTGCAGAAAATCTGTTTGTATTGATCAAAACTAAAGCAAATTATAGATGGTGAATTTGAGGTTGAAGACCACTTTGCAGTTCCCAGTAAATATCAGATTAGGATTTCAGACATAAGATTTTGTTTGTTTTCAATATTTCTTCTTCTGCAGCTAATTTATAAATTGAGCACACAAGAAAAAGTGTCCAAATAAAGGTTTGAGTTGGTATTTTAATTTTCTACATTTATAAGTAAGATGAAACAGCACACCCTCTTTTGGCTCCAGCTACTCCCTGGCAGAAGTGTATCAGCTCCAGGCCATACTTGTTTGATTGCCCTTGAGAATGAATGGTTGATGGTGACCATTGCCTCAGATGTGCCAGATGATATAATAATTTGATCGCTCCCTAGTCTACTTTAGGGAAAATAAGCCAAGTTAGATTTAACGTTTGATTGAAAGTTTATGAAGCAGATCAACTAGCAGACTGGCAAGACATGGCATGGAATATGGCAAGATGATGGAAACTCAGACTAATATCTCTTCAGGGGCACAGCAGAACCTGAGGAACTCATGTGTTTGTGTGGTTAGATACACCAAGATTCTTTGTTATCTTCCTTGACAGGAAATTTTTATTTGGAATATATGTAAAAGGAGACCTCTGAGTTCTCTCTCCCTCTAGCTAGTGATTTCTATGCTTGCATTACAGAGTTTAAAATGGTGAATTACAGTACTCTATACTCACCTACTACTCCTCACAACAGCAAAGGAAAGTTTTCAAAGGAAAAATAGCATTGCCATTTTGTCGATAATTTTTATATGCCTGGCAAAATGGGCAAAATATATCAGTAGTCTTCAGCAGCAGGACACAAATCTTTTTTCAGCTGGGTAACCATACCCATTTAATCACAGTTCTCTCTTTCAATTGCTCAGTTGGTAGCAGACCTTTAATAGCAATTTATATTTAATCTCATCACTGATCGATCCCATTCACCCGGTTAACACCTTTGTCACAGAACAATGGAGGTATCCTCTAAAATATTGTTCTTGGCTCAATGGGATCAATTAAATATAAACGTCTGCTACTTTTCTGTGTTTCAATGTGTTGGACTAGCTGCTTTCTCTTGAGCTGCCTTAAATTTATAGTGTACCATGGCATACTTCTTTTCCTTTTACCTGAAAGTGAAAAATTTGGAAATTAAATGAAAAACATTTATTTTTCATTACTAATAATTAATGTTATATGGCCTTTGCTAATAATGGCATCATTTTGTATTCTGGGGATTCATGATGGTGTTATTAAAATAGACTTTGATTTTAAACCAATAGAGGTTTGACAGAAGTTTCCCGTTCTTCTTCTTATCTGTCAGAAATAAGTCAACCTGAACAAAAGCCACTTTGCTGCCCATTTTTCTCTAGGGTATTTGAGAGTTACATATCTATAGGCTTGCATCCTGGAAAAATCAATGCAAAATGATTCATCTGATTCTAGGGGGTGTTATAAAATTTAAATGACAAAGTGTTAGCTACTGTTCTTAAGGCACTGTTCAGTGCCAGAAACATTTATTTCAATGTATGGCAACATAGTGTTTTAAGAAACCTTGGACTATTGGTCTAAGCTCTAGTCCACATGAGAGCAAGTTGATCTCAGCCTTCAGTTCTGGGATTAGCATTTTAAAGTCAGAAGAAACCAAAGTGTTACCATGACCATGCCTGTCTGCCAGTATGGAAAACAGCACATCAAGTGAAGTGTCACCTCTTCACATTTCAGTGCACATGGACAGGAGCTGTAGAATGAGCTATGCAGAGGCCAAGCAAACATTTTTATGGAGAGATGTCTTCAGCATAGTGGATCACATCTGGCTTTTCAGATTTTGATTGAACATGTAAGAATGTTTAAACTTGCCTAAGTCTTGGACTTTGGTTTTTATGTCCATGCAAGCTCACAACAGAAGTCGACAACTTCTTTGTTTAAGTGCTTCTTATCCCTGTAATAATATCAAATCCTCACGCATATGAACCTTCATCAATGAAAACACCCAGGGTTATTTTCAATGCTGTTTGAATGGTTTCTTTTGAAAATGGCTGCACCCAGATAGCTAATGTGATCCAGAGTCTAGAGGGCTGTTGTCTGTTCTCATCCACACTGTTCCTGTAGAAGCACAGGGATCTCATAGCTGTGAGAAGATCACTGCCAGGCAGCACTTTGAACAAAGTGAGATTAGAGGAGATTTAGCTGACTTTTATATTCAGTAGCCCAGTATTCAGATGTAGGACACTGAAATCCAGCTCTATTCACTGCCAATGTGGGAAATCAATTAGCCGAAGATGAAGGATAAACTCTGGCTCATGTCTCTCCAGACATGACTGAACTAGTGTCTCTCCTCTTTTGCCACACTGCACACTGCACATAAAAAGTTTCTAATGTTTGCCATTATCACTGTTATTCATCTCACATTTATTGTAAAGAAAGTTCCAGAACAAAGACAGACTTCCTGTGTCTTCGAGCTGTTTTTGTTTACCCACCAATTTGGATCTGAGACAGGATAGTTTAACAATGATGCCGACAGATCCACGTATAGCTGAACATTGAATTGAACAAATGCTCTCGTTCTTTCACTTTTAATCAGTTTTGATTCTCCAGTTGGGCTTCCTGGTATGGCCATAACAAACACTGTTCTGTAAAGCTTGTGATCCATGAAACCTGGTGGGGTTTGGTGGCTTTCTATAGGGAACACCTATAGTGTAATGATGCAAATGAGACACTCCTTAACAGGCGTCTTGAAAAAAATCTGAGACAATTTTGTCCTTTTTGGAATGTCAACACTTCCCAGTAACACCAAATTATTTTGGAAATGTTTCATGTAGGGAAAGACATGACTTCTAGGCATTTTAATTGTGCTTATAGCATTTTGTTTAGAAGACTAAAATGCAGCATCTAGTTGAGGTTTTGGTAACGTCCTGTTTTGACAAAATAGAGGAACAATTGTTATATGGTCGTTTGGAAGGTTATTCCAAAGTCTGACACTTTGTGCAACCAATACTCTGTGCTGCTTTTAGGGCTTTTTTGGCCTTTTGTTTTGTAGTGAGTTTTTTGGTTGGTTTTCTTTGGTTGGTTTGGTTTCTTCCCTATTGGACCACTAAGAGTTGCTCTTACTCATTCTTAGCCATTTATTTGCTACTGAAAATATGAATGGACAATTTATGGTGTAAAAAACACATGTTTAAGTCCTTCTTATTACTGAATGTAGCTAAAAACACATAGATGAGGCTCAATTGCTAAAACATACGTTACCTTAATTGTCTCAGCAATGCTGGACATATTTGGGACACTGAGAAAGTCTTCCAGTTTGGCAGTCCAATAAACTTACGAAATACAATCCATTAGTATTGTACATAAACACACAAATATGTGCATTTTTTATTGCTAGGTATAATATAGCTAAGTATTTATTTACCTCAATTGTCAGTTTTGTTTTCTGTCTAAAATATATTGGTCTAGTATTAATGACAATAAACATTCTTTTATCTAATTTGTTATCTAATTGTCCTATTTCACAATCCTTTAATTTCAGAAAGTCAGAATAAAGACACAAACCAGGATTAACTATGAGCAATTTTCTATTTTGGCATGAAAGTCCTCTTAAGAATGTTATATTATTCTACTGTACTGAAACAATACAGAGATGAAAAGTTAAAGGAAATCATTAATACTCGTAACCATTTAGTACTTTTAGAATAACATACATTAGATCCTGTGAGGTCTCCTGGACTGGAAGATGCAGGTATTTCATTTGTATTCTGCTTAGTGTTTGGCACACTGGGTCAAATGACCTAATCTGAGGTCTGTAAACAATGTTGGGAAACAGATAATTCTACTAGACAACCATAACATGGAAAACTAATGAGACATCTTCATAACCAGTAAAAGATATGCAATCCAGAAAATTTACAAGCCAGAAACTTATTCTTCCAGGAAGTTTTGTTTTCATATACTTTTGGTGGAAGATAAATTCATGGGCCCTGATGGAATGCATTCATAAGCACTGAGGGAGATATCAGAAATCATTTTACGGCCATCGTCCATAATCTTTGATCAATCAGGGAGACTTGGAGAAGCACCAGAAGACTTGAGATAAACAAATGTCACTGCTATCTTCAAGAAGGGCAAGAAGGAGGACCCAAGGATCTATAGGCTGGTCACCCTGACTTGGATCTCTACAAAGGTGTGTTAGCAGCTAATCTTGAAATCATTTCCAGGCTCATTAAAGACAAGTAAACCATGAGGAGCATTTAGCATTGCTTCACTTGTGGGAAGTCTTGTGTTTCCAACTTGGTAAACTTCTTTGATTAAGTGACTGGCCTGGTAAACATGGTGAGAGCAGAGGGTGTTGTCTACCTGAACTGTAGTAGTGCCTGTGACACTCTCTCCTATAGCAATTCCATAAAGGAGCTGTTGATGGATGAGAAAACAGTGAAGTAGTCTGAAAATTGGCTGCATTTTTTGAGGTCAGATGGTGGTGGTGAGCAGTCCAACTCTGGTTGGATGCCAGTGACCAGCAGTGTAATTTGGGGGACAATACTGTATCCTGTCCTGTTCAGCATCTTCATAACAATAAGGGTGATGGATCAGTGTGCCTTCAGAAAATTTACGGATGACAACAAACTGGGAGAAGTGACTGATATCATGGCTAGAGGGCCATGCTGCCATCCAGAGGGACCTCAACAGTCAGAGAAAGGGGCGTCAGGAAACTCAGGAAATTCTGAGTCTGAAGAGGAGCAACCCCAGGCACCAAAACATGCTGGGGGTACTCAGCTGCAAAGCAGCTCAGCAGAAAATGACCTGGGGGTCCTGGTGGACACCAGGTCAGATATGAATCAGTAATGGGCTCTTGATGCAAAGAAGGCAAAAGGGCCACAACGATGATTAAAGTACCAGAGTACCTAACATGTGAAGAAAGGTTGAGAAAGCTGAGGCTCTTCAGCCTGGAGACAAGAAGGATGAAGGAGGATCTTAGCTATATACATAAATACTGAAAGGGAGGGTGCAAAGGAACTGGAGCCAGGCACTGACAATGGACACAAACTTAACCACAGAAGGTTTCCTCTGAACATCAGGAAACTTTTTTTTTTTTTTATTGTGAGGTTGACTGAGAACTAGCACAGTTTACCCAAAGAAGTGGTTGAATCTCCCTCCTCAGATGTTGTGGTGTGCATTTTGGGTTTTCTAAAGTTCTGTATGTTTTGTTATATGTTTATAATGGTTTATTCCTACACTCCCATCCCCAAACCCCCAATGGTCTTTCCCTGGTGATAGACCTTGTCAATCACCTTGTAAGATCTGGAAGATTCTGGGGGAAAAGCTCTAGGATTTGACAAGGTACCCTGGTACCACCTTCTGTCATTGTTGTGTTAAGTTTCCCTGTTGTGGGTCACACCCTCCCTCCCCTTGGGTTGGTTCTAAGTTCTCCCTTGCTCGGTGTACGCCCCCTGTACTTAGGGTGAGGACAGAGGGGCTGCTCTTGGCTTTTGCACTTGAGCAGCTCCCCGGGTGGAATAAAGCCAGGTGAAACTCAAGCAAGAGTCCACCCTTTCTTCCACGCCGTTGACCATGCTCCAGCCTGAGGTTCAGACCCACCAACCCTTCCTTATATAGCTGTGAGAGAGCTAGCTAGCTGGTGAAGCAGCTCCAGGAGCCAGCTATACTCAGAAATACTCAAAAGCTGTGAGGACATAGTTATGGGCAATGTGCTTCAAGTGGCCCTGTTTGAGCAGTAGGATTTGACCAGATTACCTCCAAAAGTCTCTTCCAGCCGCAACCATTTTGAGATTCTTTATGAATCTGTGATTTTTTTGATTTTTTTTATTTTAGTCACTTATATATTTGACATAGAAAAAATGTCCATCCTCATTATCAGTTGTGCATATTAGGCTGAGTAATGTGAAGCACAAATAAGTTTCACTGACTGACAGCCCCACTCCTCCCCACAAATATTTAAAGTCTATACAAGCTCCTACCTTTTAAAGTAAACTGAGTAACAAGGATTATGTGTTTAAGACAGAAAAGAAAAATATCCAAAAGTGAATTAAAATTCAATAACAGAATTTGATCAAGTAATTTTCTTTTAAACCCTCCCATCTGTGCAACCAATAATCACAACGGGTACAATTATCCAATTGTTGTTCAGTAAATAGCAATCTTATTACTGTAAACAAAATACTGTGTTAACATTAATGGCTTTTTAATGATGCCTTTTGTGCAAAGGCTACAAAACACCTATTCTAAAATTAACAACTTGGAAATTAATGTTCTTGTATACCTTAGTTTTACCCACTCTTTCCACCTGGCTGGTAGAGAAATGCAGAGCACATCTATGGCCTTCCAGTCCTCATAACATTCAAAAAACCTTTTTCTATTTGCAGTTTACCTCCCTCATATGAAGTAGAAATATGATATCACATAACTCTATAACTTTGTCTAGTTTATCTCTTCTGTATGATTGTAATTTCAGTCGTATTTTTCTGACATTTACTGTTCAAATATCAATAAATCTTTTACAGTATTGTCTCTTTGTAGCATCTATATCTAACCCTTGTAATGTTTTTGGTTTTGTTTGGTTTTTAGGCATTTTTTGACTCATAACAAAACTAGTTTATCTGTTAGCATGGGCACTGGATGTCCTCCCTGGACAAAAAATTCCAAACAATAAAAAATATTCAAAGCCATCACCCTAGCTTTCTGTCCTGTATTTTCTGTACATTCTTCTCTTATCATTCCATTCTATCGTTGTATTTTATTTCTCTCTCTCACTTCCCTTAAGCTCTTTCAAATTACCAGTAGCAATGATACTCTAAACAGGAAACAATACAGGTAAATGGGTCTAATCTTCTGCTAGCTGTTTGTCTGCATTGTGCTAACAACTGCTAATGCTAGAACTCTGCTTCAGCAAAGTACTTATTCAAGTTGGTAATTTAAAGGCACTTTGCTAGTTTATAGACCATGAATGTTTTGTACTTAAATAAAAATCTGGTTCACTAATCATGTTAGAGATGGTATTTTCTTCTAGAACAGAACACACATCCCCAGCTCATACTAGCTGAAGACTAGATGTGACAGAACTCTAGAGAAATCCACAGAAGGTGAATGCAAGTAAGTGCTTCACACGTCGACAATGCTCTTTCATCTTATAATTTGCAAATTTTCTGGGGATAACAGCTATTTTTGTGTATGTTTGACTGACATAATTTTTAAAACTAGAAATAGCTTTACAGTTGCGTGAAGTACTATTCTAGGAAAAGGATTTTTTTCCTGTTGATTGCAGCATTACCACAGTTATTAATTTAACCCCTTGTGTCCAGATACATATTTAACAAATCACTGGTTTCCTTTTAACTCTTTATTAAAGCCATGTTTTCTTAATTAATTTAATTATGTATTTCAACACAATCGCTCAGGTTTGAGCTTCCATCTCCATTTGTCCCAAACTACTTTAAATACTGAATTGTTTCACTTCTGCTCTGTCACATGAAAAGGGCAGATTACCTCAACCCTCAGTGTAGGGAGATTTACTCAACCCTTAGTGTTTGATTTGTCTGTCAGTGCCCCAGGAGAGTGGAGATCCCTGTCCCTGACCAGCCTCTCAGCATCCCACAGTGGGGACCCTGCCCTGAGCAGTCCTTCTGGTTCAGAGGGTGGCTCAATTGACTTATTCAGGAACGCACCAACACCATAAGGGAGACCCTTCACCAGGTCTTCCCACTTTATGATCTCTTAGTGGGTCTTCCACTTTATTCAAGTATGTTACCCACTGCCAGCCACTGCCAGTACCCATAAAGTATTCACACCAACAGTTTGTGGAATATGTATTTCCACACTCTTTACTAATAGAAAATTGTGACAGATTAAGGTTTGAGGATTGCTGGTGATAATATCTGACTGTAAAAATATTTTCGAAGTAAGATGTACACAAGCTGTAATCCCCACTAAAATCTTCAGAACACAAAGTGTATGGTTTTTACCCAATAATAAATGTACCTATGGGTAAGAAGATAGGTTCAGCCCATCAACTGACCCCAGCAGTTATGATGGAGTCCTTTCTAACTTTTCCCCATTATCAACTTACTTTTATACTGTTTTATACTATTTCTTTGTGTCAAGGTGGAGGTTGAGTGACTCTAGTCCTACATATCTTTCTTACTTATTAGTGCAAAATTCTCTCACTTTTATCTTAAAGATACAGTCAATAAAATACAGAGCATATGCCCAGGGAGGGGTGGTCATATCCTGGACTGGGGTAACTTTGGGATGGAGGTGTGCCTCGATATTACAGTTAGATTACAATGAACCGAGCTCATTGAAGGAGAGCAATTTTACCACAGCTGCTGGCTCACCAGCAGATGAGCCATCACTCCCCTGTCTGCCCTGGCTGAGAAGTGCTGGGCCATTTCTAAGCTGCAAAGGAGCATCAAGAGCCTCTCCCTGCAAGGATTTCAACAGAGCCAGGCCACAGCGTCTCCACTCTGCTGTCCCTCTCTGTTCCCTCAGCCTTAGCAGGTGCAATGGGTGCAGATCATGGGTGTGAGGAATCATCATGGAACAGCTGTTGAGCATGCCAACTGCATTCCATCCAGGGAGCAGAAACTGTATTTTACCCTATAATTTACAGTTACAATTCCTGTTAGAATGTGAAAATAACTTGTCATTTTCCTCTAATTTGACCCTCAGGCATCTTTTCATACAGACCTTAACCTGAAGGTCATGAAAGCATTGCATAGAAGGAGGTACCTTCAGAGGAGTCCTTCAGTGAAGTGTCGACTTAGGAAACCAGGAGTATCATGTAGGTAGGAGTGAGTTTTCTGTCTGTCTGTAAAGTAGTTCATCAAAAGGTCTATTTCAAATAAGAGCAGTTTGGCCTCAGAGTGTAAAAATCAAAACCAAACACAGAGTTGGCACTGTGATTATGGTAGTTACCAAGAGTAGGGGAGGGAATGAATATTGCTTTTTCTATAAAGGTATTAGTTATTTGAAATTTAATGTTCCCAAAAAATCTACTTTAGTGTTTATATTTTCCCTGAACTTCTTTAGTGAATTTAGACGACTGAGCTCCTCTAAAAGCTGGGATGAAAAGTCAGCCATAAAGTACATATATACCCCCAGGAGGTGTTCAGAGAAGTGATAGAGGTTTGTTTCCCTAGTTTTGTGCCAGTAGCTCTCTTAACCTCATTCTGTTGTTGACCATTGCAATTGTGACACTTCCAGTGAGTCTGAAAAGGTAATTTTGGCTTTGTTTTTACTTCTTCTTTAATGCTAAAATAAAATAGTACAAATTAAACATAGCAAATAACATATTAAATTCTTACTGATATGATTTAAAAAATAAATTGTGGATTAAAAGAAATGTTATCTGTACATACTCATGGAGTATTTAAATTCCTTTAGTTGCTTTATATCACTGAAAAAATATTTTCTGGAAATTTTCAACCAGTTTTAATTATTTCAATCAGTTTTACTGTTTGTCTTGTATATGTAGATTTAAGGAATTCTGTCAAAGACAAATACTGATATTGCCTTTGAAATGTACTTCTGTATAATTCTACCGTCCACATTAAGGTATGGGGAATAATATCACATGTTTAGTTTATTCATGGTTGGATTGTACCAGTAATCTTGACATAGCACTGTGTAAAAGGAAAGAGACATTTTTGGGCAAGATAGGTAACAATTATAGTTATCACTGGCATGGCCTAAATATGAAATTTTGATTGTGACTATAAATTTGAACATTGACTATGGAAAAAATTATAATACTGTTTCTAATTCTGAATTCTAAGGGAGAATAATGAATAAATAGAGAAAACTTCACCCAGTGCCTGGTTTGAAGTCAGTTTTATTTAAGATGATTTAAAAGAAAAGTGCTATAACTTGAGATTTGTGATCTTGATCTTTTTTTCTACTGCAGTAAGATGGTTGTGTCTTTGAAACATACATCACCACTAGAAGGTACTGCTGCAAAACAAATTTTTAAAAATTCCATTTTCTGAAGTAACAGTAATAAAAAGTAATCAAGATTCCTGAAGTGACAACCACTGCATTTCTATTTGTGAAATTTAACAACACAAGATATGCAGAACACAACCCGACATTACTTCTCAACTACAGACAGCGTACATTCTCTAATTTTAATTCTATGGAACATATTTTCACAGCTGAATATATTCCTCTTGCATTTAGTCAGGGAAAGCTGTGCTGTGTTGATTCCAGAGTGATATAACATTACATTAGACAGTGGCATGATCACAGTAGCTTTGTTGGGATTGGTTGTCTTTTCAGTGCAAACAGTACTCCTGAGCCTGTGTCTGTTCTATACAATCAGATAAATATTACAGTAAACAACAGATTTTTCCTTTGATTATATATATTTTTGGTTTAGTCAATTCTGATGAAAAGAGCCAGGTTTTGTCAGGTTTTGATGCAGTCAGCAACACTGGGTTTTTCCACACACCGTTCTGATTAAAGGAATTAGCACTTTTCAAGATCAATGTAGCACCTAGTCAATAGATGACAAGGTGATAACTGGTGGATAACAAAATGTAATCACTAATAGGAAATCACAGAATGAACATAGATCCTCAATCCAATGCAACTCAATGTCTCCATCAGAGATGTGAAGAAAATTTAAGCAATTTTCCATCATGGTTTATAGACTACCAAGGACTGGTGAAGTGATAGATAAAAGTAGGGAGCATTTTTGAATTGAGGGAAACCATTTTTAAGAGGGTCAGAGTCAAAGAGGAATAATAGGCTCTGTCTTCTACCATTTTTCCTAGAGTTGGATGAAAAGACATAAATATGGAGGGACAAAAGATTATTGAACATCCTGGGAAGTAGCAATGACCTTGATGAGGATTTAGTGTTTGACCATGCTGCAAAACAACCTGACCATGAATTTTCAAAACCATTAAAAAATTCAAGGGCTAAAATTTGAGGTAGACAAATTCAAAAAGGAAGAAGGACATTTCTAGCAGTGATTAACCTTTTGAGAAACTTCCCTGGAGAAATGATGGAGGCACCTTCATAAAAGTTTTTGAGCTAAGACTATCTATGTAAAATCTGTACTTATTCATCCAAAAATTATTAGATTCAATGAAGGTATTGCAAGGTGAATTTTTATAGTCAATATTATATAGGCGCTTTAAATAAAAATGCATTAAGGCTCATTTTAACCTTAGGATTTGTGGAAGGAGGAAGAAAGGGACTCACAGTATAATCTGGATTTATAATTTTTCTTGAAGCTAGTTTTCAAATGAAAAGCTTAAGACCATGCAGAGTTCCTCTGTCCTCCCCAAAAATACTGGCTCTCTTTTACATGCTACTTGGGAAAATAATCAAAAAATCAAGATACAAGTGGGTGTTATTATACAGAATCACTGTTTTTTTCACGTTGCTCCTCTAAGAAAACACCTTGTTTTCATTATCGTGAAACTCTAAGTGGCTGTGCTCAAAAATACTCTAAATAAAGGCACCAGAGCACAGAGTGTATAGAATGAATATGCAGTGAAAATATCAGGTCAGAGAAACTGATACAAGAATGGGGATAATACACAGAAGAGAATGAACATATAATCAAGGGCAATAATGAGAGTAGACTTCAGTACAAGTGCCTCCTCTTGTCTTTTCCCCCATCCTCAGTGAGTCAAGAAGAAATGCAGGAAGACACTCTGACCTGAATTACAGGAAACCTTATTGTGGAAATAGATGACTTTTCAAAGTGTAGTTTGTAAACATAGATCAATGTATGGGCCAGACAAATAAGATACTTTATCTATTAAATCAAAAGCAATAGAGAGACAGCAACAAACTCCTGTTCCCACTTTTCTAGATTCTTTTCCTGTTTTTTCCCCATTCGTTTTGATTTGACATATTGCCTCAGTTTAGAAACGACCCATTACTTTACATCACTGCACATCACCTCATTTTTCTACTTTTTCTCCTTCAACATGACTTTCAGATTTACAGAGAATCCACTTTAGAACCCTGCTTTAATTAGGTATTGGTTAATTAATCCCTAAAGCTCCTATGTAACTAATCCCTCATTAAAAAATCCCTATGAAAAATACGCACACTTTTGTTATGTATATTTTATGCTAGCTTCTCTTCTTTTCCTTGCCACATTTCATTCCAGTAGAAAAGAAAACCCCCAAAAAACCTCAGATATCCTGAGTTCAAAAAGCTAAATGAATGAATTTTAAAGAAATAGTTCAGAATACCATCAGTGAAACCTTGGCCCTGCTGAAACCAGTATGTATTTGTTATAGATTTACTGGGGTCAGGCATTCAAAACAGAACTTCCAAAATAGTTCTAATGTTATTAAATTTCTCACAAACTTTTTTACATTCATCTGAGATATGACTTCTGAGCTTTATTTATATGATAAGATCATCAGAGCTATAGTAGGGAAGGCAGCTTCAGCATTTGGTATGAATCTCATGTCCTAATTCTCTAGTATTCTGCAAAGTAGCTTGATTTATTTATTAATAAGCAGGTGAAAAACAACGACAGAACAGATGACACTTTTAAGACATGTACAGTATGTGCATCACCAGGAGAGTTGTGCATGGAATGTTCTCATATACAATAATGAGACTTGCTCTTAATCAAATAATTACATTGGTGTGTGGAGGTTGCCTGGAATACAAATGCAGCATGCCAAGAGATCTGTCTTAGTATAAAATCTCTGGTACCTAAGTGGATGTGTTTATTGCTGCACTGCAAAAGCAAACTCTATGTGCTCCATGGCTGTGTCAGAGCAACAGCTTTAAGAGATCATCTTTCTAAATAAGTACAATATAAAAATATGCCAAGCACATTCCATACAAGACAGATGCATTTTATTTCTACTAAACTTTTGTATCAAGGTAAAAAATTATTTGCATGGCTAAAATTAAAAAAAAGACAAGCTCAAACATGACAGCATGGTTTACAACTTTGTTAGTGAATGACCATACCTAAGTCAGAAATAATATAAAAGACAATAAATCAATAAGATTCAAAAACTTTACAGCAGATTACAATTCTAGTAGCCTTTTAATTTTATGCAGCACAACTGTAGGTAGAAGATGAGGTAAGAACGCAAGTAGGCAATAGAAAAATTCTAGAACAGGTGGCTAAAATTATTTAGCACCTAAATCATTATTTCATATGTATATGTGATTACCCACATGAAACATACAGAATATTTGCATTATCATATATTCATTCTGAAATACTTAGGAACATCAATATTACGTGCACAGCAAGGGAGAAAAAGAAGTTTCCTGTAGGATGATGTTAGTCAAAACAGCATGTCAGAGCAAACAGCAATATAATATAAATATAAGTATTCAGAAATTATGATTCACCACATAATTAGTTTAAAACCCATTGCTATTTTTAATAAGATGATCCCCCTAAATCTGGAAGAAAAAAAAGCTTTAAAAAATCATAGAAAAAAAGGGAGTGGAAAATGAGTTGTCAGAAAGATCTGTAGAGAAATGTCAGAAAGAAGGACTGGAGAAGTCTCAGTAGGGTTTTTCCAGTAGGTAATAAACCTCAGGGAAGAGTGAATAGATGTGTATACTCTAGGTTTTTTCTCTTTGCATGCATGCTTTGAGAGTTCAAAGTCCTTTGTTTTACATAAACTGTTATTTCCTTTAGGAGACTGCACTGTCAAGAGACCCATTGCTCTTTCCCAGAGGGAAAAAAATCACTGGAGCTAAGGCAGACCACAGATCTCTGGCTGCAGGCCTGATCACCAGAATTCCTCTGGTAGCTTACACACAGGAAACCTGCATAGAAGCCTGAAGAAATGGAGTTTAACCTTCTCCCAGAGGCAGTGACTTAGAGCCTGAGATCATGAGAGGATCACCTTTGCAGCTCCTGAAGAAACCTATTAAATGCATCTTTCCAAGACAGCTTGCATATGTATGCCAAAATAATATGAGGAATGATACTTTCAGCTGTCCTCATTTAGGAGGTTGGGGTTTTTTTTAAAGAAAAGTGAATAATCAAATGTTGTCGTTTCGAAAGGTCTCATCTTCATGACTTTTCTGTGTTCATTAAAGAGCTACAACCAGAATGGCAGATACTAACTAGGACTATTTGGTAATTTGAAAAAGTAACTTGAGTATCATTCTTTGATTAAGGACAATAGATTCTTTAGATAATTGCCTATATAAGGTGCATCTGTATTTTGTAAGCACTATTGATGCTGTGCAGTTGTTGCACTCTTTTGCTTTGATTTAGTACTGATCTTGAAACCAGCCAAGTCTATTTCAAGAGACAGTATCTTGTGAACAGTGATCAAAGTGTAAATTTATGCAAATTCAATGCTTCACCTTAATTACCTTGATGGTGCTTGTCAGCAGCCTTTTCCATGCTTTCACTGATTAGCAAGCTATCACAAATAATTATTATTTCATCTGCAATTACAATGATGCAGTTCATTGGCTTATTGCCCAGGCACAGTACTGCATCCCGCCCCTCGGCCTGCTCTCCTGGAGCTGTGCCACAACTCATGTCTCAGGAATTAGCATCCCTACTTTATTCAGTCAATCACCTAAACTCCTGAACTTTATGATCCCATAAGGCAGGTTCTCTCTAACATTTTACAAGTAGGATTACTACATAAAATTGCTAAATATAGCCTGGAAAAATGTGAGGGCAAGGAAAGGCTGTTTTCTCCTTTCATTTTGTACTGTCTCCACCTTGCCTTTAGAACTCTTTCATTTATCCCCTCCCCCCCCCTTTTTTTTTTGTCAGCTACAAAAA
>VZDJ01007754.1:30302196-30511996 GCA_008694505.1 Cyanoderma ruficeps | reverse complement strand
AAAAAAAAAAAAAAAAAAAAAGTCTATCCCAGCCAAAACCAAGACAGAATTTTACTTCAGGAGATCAACTGATGCTACTGCTGACAACTGAAATAAGAAATTTAGAAGTTAACAAATTGTTTCCAGGCAGCCCAAGGTTACCATTGTAAAATGGACACTACAGCATGGAAATGTATTTGGTTCCTTCATGTTGGAAGCCTTGAGTCAATCTGAGTAAGAGGTGCAAGCAAAGAACAACTCAGGAAGTAAATAAGTACCTGCTTGTTCCTTTTTCCAGCTGAGTAATGGAGCAGAAAAACTAACAAACCCAAGCCCTGTCCCCATTTCAAACAAACAGTTTATTTTTCATTACGCTGTATATGCTTGCATGTATTAAAAAGGGCATGAAGAATGTGGGGAAGTGAATGGCTGGCTGGTTTTCTTTATGAATGCTTGTACATCCTCTTAAATCACTAGCTATTGCTTACAAGCAAAAAGAATGCAAATATAAAAGTAAGAAAAAGCAATTAAGTAGAAACATATGGTCAAATATGTAATCTCTAAAAGCAGGAATATAAAAGAAAAAGAGACAAAAAATATTGGAAGTGAAGCCTGAAGCAATGTTTCCATACCTTAACTGAAAACTGTTTATTGACTCTTCAAGGTCAGAAGAAAAACACCTGAAAAATAAATAAACGCTCTAGCTGCACAAACTCAGACTAAGAAAAGAAATTAGAGGATGATACAGAGAAGCCAGTTCTAAAATCATAAATGGCAAGTAGATGTAAAACATAAACCCCATATTCCATAAATGGAAAGATACATTTTTTACAGGAGCTCAAGCAACACCTTAGAATTACTAATGTTATAAAGATCAGACCAAAGGAAAGTACTTTAATTAAACCTGTCATAAATGGAAGAGGAAAAATTCCAGTTTTAACCAGAAACATCTGCAAGACACAGATGTGATAAAGAACATTGCTTACCACCACACATTTTGAAACTACAATACAGTGTCCCAGAAAAGCAAACTCAGATCAGTAGATAGAAGAGCCAGCATAGATTTAATATGGTAAATTTACACAGAACACAAAGATGGCAAAAGCATGCAAATCTGTCTATTTGGGCTAGTCAAGAAGGAACAGGTATTTCCAAGAGACATATAGAAGAAAACAACATCCTGGCTGGATTCAAATCAGAACCAGAAAAACAAGTTTGTTGGAGATTCATAATTCTGCTTAATATTCTGCAAAAAATCAGATACTAAACCCAACATCAGGTTAAGAGGTCAGTACATCTGATGAAAATTTCTCTTTTGGAAATATGAAGACAAGCAAGTGTTGCACATCGGCTGTTCCAGTATAACATAAAGCAAAATAATACTACTTTCTGGAAACATCTGTGCTCAACTGAGTGTAATGAGCTCGAGAGAGCTGTGCAGTAAAATATAATCATCTACAGATGAATGAGTTAAATAACTTTCTACAATCCGGTGACTGTGTTTACCAGACCTGTGGTGGGTATGATGGGAATGTCTAGCTCACATATTGACATCCAGACTTGAACACACGGGTATAGTGCCAGCTGAGAAGTCTGTACAGTCTGGCAGATGCAGCACAGGACCTATAGGAGACTTAGGCTTTCCGTTCTGGTGTCTACAGACCAGGTGGAATGCCCTACGTGACTTTACTAAAACACGTGCTGTTTAGGCTTAATACCTATTGGATTAAATCAAAACCTGCACTGTACCAAATTCTAATGGGTATCTGATGCTCCCACAGTCAAACTTGGTAAAACATCCAAAGCAGAGAAAGATTCTCAAGTATTAATATAAATTCTCAGTAGAAAAAATACAACACCCAAACTCTCAGTGTACACAGTGTACTCTGTAAGTAGCCATTGTCTATAAAGGAGAACTCAGAAAAGAACATAACCAAGGGAATCATTATACACTAATATCTGAAAATCCTTTTTCCAGCAGAGTAATATTCTTCCAAATTATTTGCTTGTAGGAGGCCACTGACCATTACATGCATTTATTACTGCAAAATAGAAAGGTAGCAAAACAATGTAACAAACTGTTGCCACTTTATCAATTGAAACCAGTAATAAGCAAAAATTACAATATCAAATTTGTTTTATTGCCTCATCATTGGGAAGCCATGTTCAATTATTATTTGAGAACATTCCCCTTCATGTTAGAAACTCCCTGCAATTATTACAGGAAGAATACACGGGTATTCATCAAACTGCACAAGGGAAAAAATGAACTGGGAATCCATTTCTGGCTTACTACTGGGAAGAGTGGACCAGATTTGTTTTTCACTGATGGCAATAAAAATCCTTCTTAATATTAAAGTGACCCTGAATTAATGAGCTGAAGTAGAATGCACTGGTATACAAGATATATTTTGCATAATGAAAAATGCAGCAGGGTGTGTTTGAAATAATTTACTAAAAGATCAGTAATTTTACCCAGTGCCCTAAAGCTGAGGAAGTTTGAAATAGAAAAGAAGTATATAATCTAATTAATTTCATTCTGAAGTTTTCTCAATTGTGCATTAACCAGGACTTTGGTCAGCCTACCTTTAAGTGCATTTATGAGGCTATTTTCTGGGTTGGGAAATATCCCACACTCTACTAGAACATAGGTAGGAAGCTGTTCCAGCTATTTGTGCTTCAGTCATGCCATCTCACTTCTTCACTGCTATGTCCTACCAACTGCCATGAGGTTAAACACGAGGGTGCTGAGTATTACTGTGGTACAGTAAGCATGGGTAGTGCATGTTCCTGAAGTTATTTTCATCACCCTTTGCAAATGGAAATGTTTACTGCTCAAGTGTTGCATGTGGGTAATGCTACATGCCACAGAATGAGATGCACACTAATAAACTGCTTTGCCCCACTAGGTTTGATTTGTAAACCACTTCTACTGACGGGTGTTCTTTGCAATCTGTAGCACTGTACTCATGGAGAAGAATTTTTATTAGCGAGACAATGCAGATGAATCCTTAGCGCAGAGTGTATTGATGATATAACAATTTGTACATAATAAAGGTGAGTGAGCATTTGCTAATGGAATTATTTATTTTACCAGTGGAAGAATGCTTCTGACTAAATCTATTTCATATAAATCTATTTACTAAATCTGCTTTAGACTGTCATTTGCTCATTGTCCAAGAGCAGAAACCCTATCATTAAAAACCTAGGAGTTCATGTATCCTCTCTGTTTATACTAATGGGATTTTATCTGTGGTTCACCGGCAGCTTGACATTGTACTATATTAAATCCATTTTGCATTCTGTTGGCTTCACCTTTACCTGAAAGCTACAGTAAAAACACATTATGTGGAATTTTCTGTTGCATTTGTCTTTGACCTGCTGTTTTTATCTTCCCAGAGTATCTGAAAAACTTTTCTACTAATTGCTTTCCATTTCCTTTTTTATTTTGAAATAATCTTTGAAGTAAAATTCAATTTATCTTACTTCAAAGAGAAAAAAAAATAAGATTTTCAATTGGGTAAACATAAATATCCTGTACCTGGAAACTGGGAGACAAAATTAGGAAATATCCTTCCATCATGGCTCTGAAGTTCTGTTGACTTTTTGTTTGCTTTATCAGCCAGCCTTCCGCAGTCAGAGGCATTCAGTGATTTTTATTAACTCATTCCTTTACCTCAATGGATAGTTTTAAAATCCATTATTAATACAGTATTTGACCTATGTAGCTCATAAAGCCATTAATATTTCCCTCGTATGCCCTGCACAGGCTGCAAGGTTATGTCTCTTCTACCACACAAGCTTGGAGCTGGCTGCAGCACACTGCTCTGTGCTGAAGGTCAATCTACTGACCACCTTCACTGCATTTCTACCTCCAAACCTAGACCAAGGGTGTAGGAGAGGAACAGGTTGCCTGGTGATGAATTGGGCAGGAGATGGGTTAGAGCTAAGATTCATGCACAGCCAGTGATGTGTTGGCAGAGCCTGATGGAGCCTTCTTTCAAAATCAAGCCTGAGTTTGAGCCAGTGTACAAAATCCAGTGCAGACAAAGCCTCAGTCAGCAATTTTTCATCATCCCTCAGTTTAAAGTGATGTCTTCAGTTTCAGATTTTTCTAGCAGTGGGCTCAGAGCAGCTTCAAAGTGCTCTGGTTCTGCCCAGTCTATTGGAAGATGAGGTTGTCTGAGAAGACCCTACATTGTCCCTGAAAAACTGTTTCAATAGAAGCACAGACAAAACTTATTGCTACAGCTCTGGCAAAAGGTCCATAAGGCACCTTGGCCGAACATCAGAATCATAACACGGCTGTTCAGAAATAGCCATCTGTCACAAACAGCTACTGCAGCAACAGAAACAATACTGAACCTGAATTCCTGTTAGCATTTCCTTCTCTTGCACTATCACAAGCACAGGTGCCTTGTGATGCTGGCCATATTCTTTTAGAAAACCCAAACCCTTGAAGTCACCTTTAACAAAAGCCTTGGGTGCAGACAACTGCTTTCTGATGAATATTAAATTTCATCTGAAATTATTTCCATTAAATTTTATCAAAACCAAATGTATTCTTCTTGGGATGAGGCATTCAAGATCCTCAAGGATCTTTTTCTAGAGGTCTATAGAAAATAAATTGTATCCAGGAAAAGAAATGCCATTGAAATAGTTTGCTGGATTTCTTGTAAAATTTAACAAACCAAAATGCATCCCAGGATGACTTTTCTGTGTGATTCCCAGGAGCGTACCCTGATCATTCTGCAGATGCGTCTTTGCCATAGACACCAATAATGCAGTGAGGTGAGTCTCCTTACAGGAAAATCAGAAAAGATGATAGATAGAAAGGAACTGAATCAGGCTGAAGTGCATGTCAACAGCAGGTGCTATGCTATGGGAGCAGAAGGGTAACAAATGAGTTCAGTCTGCAGAGAAATGTTGGTTTATACTTAGGCTCAATCAGATTCTGGACAGGCTGTGGACCTGTTCATCTCTGATCTTTCTGATAAATTTGTGCTGGGATGACTCTCTCAGAAGCAAAAGAAGTAATTTCCTGTAATAGTCTATTACTATTATGGTAAATGGTTTCTTGTCTTACAAAATCTTTCTAAATATGTGCACTTGTGCTATGTTACACAATAGGGCCCCAGTCTCATTAAATTTTGCAATATGAATGCAAATACTTGTATCAGCATATGGACAGAGAAAATACTTTTTTTCAATATAATCTACTTAGTCAACAAGTATACTAACCTATTCCTGTGTGGACTTAGTAGTAAAATTTTACTTGTCTTTCAAAAACTTGAAGTAAATAGAACATCCATCTGATAAGAACAGTCAATCCCAGTAGAATGTTCCAAAACCAATTTTAAGCAAGCATCTTTATCATTCACCAAATTGAAAATTCACTGAGACTATTCAAATACAATACATTTTAAAGAGCTGTTGACATAGGTTTTTCAGCCTTTGAAAAATAAAATCCTTGTCTCCCTTCCTCTATAATGAAAAACCTTGACAGTGTGAGGCTGGAAAATCCTACTTTGAAGAAAATGAAGAAAAACTACAATTCAAAAGCCTGGACCGTGTGAGAATGCTGTCCTTCATTTTCATTCTATTCTTAAACTACTTGGCCATTTGTTTTTTTAACAAAAAGCCTTAAACTTTGGATAAGAAAAAAATAGACTTTTCAGGCAGCATGAAACAGTGTAAACTGCTATTTCCAGACTGTTTCGTCGTTCTGGTTTCTTTATATTAGAGAAGACAGTACTTTCTGAGGCCAGATATCCCATAGATAAACAGATAAGTCCACGTAACTGGTTTATTAAATTAATTTTCTAGTTCCTAAACCCACCTGTCATCCTGACAGCTAAGTGCTGATTATGGAATATTAAAACACAAAATTAGAACCAAGCAAAAACTGTTAATCAAGTGCTAAACAAAATAAATGGGTCTTACTTCCTGCCCTGAATTAATTGAAATTAATCATTGATTAGATTCTCCTCCATTGCTACCTGCTTGCCAGTTAATAACGCAATCTTTGGTAATCTTAAGTTTTCATGTTTCCATTCCTAGGCATGAGGTACAATAGGCAACAGAAAACAATTTAGACAGTACCATTATCTATCTTCAGATTAATTTATTAAAGATACTTTCAAACAGTTCACTCATTTCTCTTTATCCAGTCTTCACAAGACAATGAGTTTTGTGTGATTGGAAGAGGTTGGCTTTTTAGGGGAAGCAGGAGGAAGCTGAAGCATCTTTGGGTAGGCCAGCTGTTGAACCTGACAGTATCCAAATCCACTCAACTGAAGCTTCACATTTTGAATTACACTGAGAAACAACTAGTGAAAGACAACCACACTGAGGAAAACACCTCTTTGCTTGCTCTGTGGGAGACTTTATAGTGGAAACTCTCATGGTGTTGAACAGCTTAGAGAACTCCTATGGAGATAAGATCTTACAGATAACCCAGCTATAGGAAAGCTTTAATTGAAGCTCATGACTCTATTGAAAAATCTGTAGGAATTTCAGTTTAGTTCTTTTTCACACTCATAACAGCACTTACCATTAGTGTTTTGGTATTTCACAGACTCAGAGAATGGTGCAGGAGGTCAGAAAGTCCAATCTTTCAATGTGGGTCCAAAGCTGTTGTCTCTGTGTAGTCTATGGAGAAAGCAGGGCTGAGATACATCGGACTTGTAGGAGTCTTATATGCCAGTCATTTAAAAAGTGCCATGGAGACAGCAGAGTTCTGCTTTTGTTCATTTAGGATTGACTCTGTGGTGAAGAGCATGCTGAGGAAGCTTGATAAATGTAATATAGGGAGAAATTGAACTGGAATTGAAAATCACTTGAAGTTTATTGTGAAAACTGTTTCATGTATAAAAAGCAGAAACAAGGAAGCCCTTGTTTATCAGGCTGCAGTCTGTAAGTGGCCGCTCCTATGGGGGTCTGAAAGTCTCCTCACCAAAGTGTATTCGTGTGCTTATTAATTATATGCGGAGGCAACTTGCCTCAAACATAAATTCATGGCATGATACCTCATTAAAATGCCATTAAAATACAAGGTGTCTGCAGTACATTTTTGTCAACAGAATAAGCAATAAAAAGTCTGTATCATACAGTTCAGCAGTTTCGAAGTGTTAGTGAACATCATGTTATAAACTAGGAGATTTAGAGACTGTAGTAAAAAGTGATTTAACATAAGTAACTTTTCTTGACTGGAACAAGATTATAACATTTTATTAGATAAAGAGAAAGTAATACATAAAAATCTACAGATAAGGTAGAGGTTAAATCTTTTCTTTATGACTTTTAAAGCAGAATTGTATAAAGATCAATGCAAATGTAGAAAATCTCCAATATTATGATCATATCTACCACTAAAATGATCTTTTGTACTGAGATATCACTGCCAACTACGTCTTGTTTTTTCTTAAAAAAAACACTTTTATTTTTTGTATTTATTCCATGGGGTAAGTATAACATTCAGACATTTTATCTTTGGATGTTACCTTGCAAACATGAAAAGATTTGGTGGATAAATTAAATAAAATTAAGTAAGTGCATTTAAACAGAAACAAATCTCAAGATTTCAGGCTAAGGACTATATTACACTCATAGAGTGTAAAATATGCCCAGAACACCCTGTTTTATTCAATGTAGTTGTACGACTGAGGAGAAAGATTTAAAAGTAGTGGTGTTCAACAGCTGATCTATATCTTAAGCTATGATCCTCTAATACCATTGTTGGATTTCTGACTATTAGAACTTTCTTTTTTTGTTTTGGTAGGAGCTTGGTCTTGAAAAAATGATTATTTAGCATATCATTATTGCAGTTCAGTTTGTTTCTGTGCTGTTTTTTTTTCACTGTGTTCACAGCAGCACACCTACATTCCTCAGGTGTGCTGCTGTGTAGAAATAGAACTGCTCTGTGCAAACATGCCATTAAGCAGTGGCCATAAAGGAAAGTGTGTTCTGCAAGTCCAGACATTGCTAACACTTGCTAAATCTTTGTGTTTTTTTATACAACAGCTCACTCTCCTCTAGTGAATATAATCTAATATCATCTTTGTTTGGAATTCCATTCCTTCTCCCCTCCACTTTTCTCTTAGATAATCCTATAAGGTGCAAGCAGGAAGGGGAGCTGGAAATATTTTATGGTAGTTTGGGGTATGATATTTAAGTATTTAGTTTGTAATGCTTTCTAAATGCTTACTAATTTAAAAACCCTACAGTTTTCACCCTTAAAGTAAACAAAAAACAGGCCTGAAAATCACAGTCACGCAAGTTTTCTGTGGATATTTAAGAGAAAGAGGGAAGAAGTTATCAGTGCTAGATTTGTCACTTGCTGCCTAGATGTTCTTAACAGTGACATAAACTGTTTGGGCAGAAATTCATGGCTTGTTATTCAAGAACTAAAGCTGGACTCCATGAAAGGGTTTTTATGCAGCCATAGCTATTATAGCATTGAAATCACATGTCCAGATCCCACTGCTTGCACGTGGCACAGTGAGATTTGAATTGGTGCATCACCATGAACAGGGGAGAGATGCAGCTCTAAGACACCTTGGAAAGTTAACTTGACACACAGGAAAATTAAATAGGTGGAAAACAAGTGATCAAATGTGCAAGTTGCTCTGCACAAGTGCTGGTTGGTCTGTACATCCAGAGAGCAAAACTGATGATTAAGATGAGATTTTCCACAACTGTGGTGTAGACAGATGATTAAGTGTCCCACAACCAGCCTTAAAGACCACAGGAGCACAATAGGCAAATGCTGCCTGCTTGCATGGTGTGTTTCTCATTATAGCAGCTGTTTCTTTCACTATTTCACTGAGCATTTCTGTTTTAATGTATTGGATTTACATGGTAAGCTTGGTTATTTTTTTGTGGGGGGGGATGCAGGGGAAGGCTATGGGGGTAGCTTCTGTGTGAAGCTGCCAGAAGCTTCCCCCATATCCAACAGGGCCAATGCCAGCTGGCTCCAACACAGACCCACCTCTGGCCAATGCAGAGCTCTGTGAAGTTTTGAAAACTTCGTGTATGTGTGCTCAGAGGAACCAGTGGATAGGAGAAAGTGCTCTGGCCACCTGTGATTTCCATTTTTATTGACTATTTTATGATCTTTTTATGAGAAAGTCGTTTCACTGTTGACCTTTCATATCTGCTACCCTGAGGATAGCGAGATGAAAAACATTAAATGTTATCCTTTTCCTTTAATAACAGAAATTGGATATTTTGTTTGTAAGAGGGAAACAATCTCAGTCCTGGAGTTCATTTCGCAGTGCAACAGAAAATATGTTTTGATATGTAATAGAAAGCACATCTACTTTTACTCTTTCCCATAAAATGATAAAACACCTAATTTGATCATGTATGAGGTTCTGAACATGTGGCAGCCTTAATCTACACTTTAGGGTACCTAAACTGGTATTTCTAGTGCTTAGAAGGATTTAAAAAAAGAAAACTGTATTTAAATATAGATAACATGTTGTTGCTAGAAATTATTTGCATTCACATCCTGAAGTGATTTACAATATCAAGTTGATATAGTTCACTTTTTCCGGTAACACTGGGTTTTAGTCATGTACTTTTCTAATGACCAAATTACAAACTGTAAAACCTAGTGTAGAATTATTTACTAATGTGAATTACTTTCTTCCAAGTGGTATCAGCTCTAAGTAGACATGCAGGCCAATTTAACACATAAATAATAGCATATCCATGAATCGGACTTGTGTAGCATTGGTAAAACAGACTCAATTTAAAGAAATTATTTTAATTTATTATCAATTAAATCAGAATAGAACACTGAGAAATAAAACCAAACTTTAAAAAAAACCTTTTCCCCTCCCTTCCTTTCTTCCTGGGCTTAAATTTACGCCAAGTTTTCTCTACCTCTGCCCCTCATAGACTCAAGGAGCTGGGAAAGGTGGGCTGCTGTGTGTTCATCACACCTTTCTATTGCTCATTCTGCCTCAGTGGGAGGATGCTCACAGCCTTACCCTCCTCCAGCATGGGGTTCCTCCAACAGGAGACAGTGTTCCATGAACTCCAACACATGTCCTTCCCACAGACTGCAGTTCCTCACAAACTGCCCCAACATGGGGCCCCCACAGGGTCACAAGTCCTGTCAGCAAACCTGCTCCAACAGGGTCTCCTCTCTCCATGGGGTTACAGGTTGCCTGTTCTAGTGTGATCTTCCCATGGTGACAACCTACTTCAGGCATCCACTTGCTCCAGCCTGCAGTCCTCCACCTGCAGGTGGATCTCTGCCCTGCCATGGACCCCCATAGCATGCAGGGGCACAGCTGCCTCACCAAGGTCTTCACCATGGTCTTCTCCATGGGCTGCAGGAGAATCTCTGCACTTGCACCTGGAGCACCTTCTCCTCCTCCTCCACTGACCTTGGTGTCTGCTGGGGTGTTTCCCTCACAAATTCTCACTCTTCTCTTCTCTGGTTGCAATTGCTTCCCCACACTAACTACTTTTCCCTTCTTAAATCTTTTATCCCAAAGGCCAAAATGTGCCCTGGAAAGAAAATACCATCTGCTTCACAGTCAGGTCCTCAGATGACTCTAGGAAATCTATCGCTGTAAAAAAAGAGTTTCTTTTTTCCAAAAAAATCAATCCTTGTAGGCTATGTCAGCCTGATCTGAAAGCAATGCTTGCTTTCTGCCTCACATCTACGGAACAGATAAACAATGTGCAACAGCTGCGGGATAGTGTTTGATAATATTTAATTAATTCTTACCTAATTTTTCAGTGGAGGACAAGAATAAATCTTCCCAAGCTGGGAAAAAAATGTCCTTTCACTAGCTGCCTCTTTTTAGAAGTAGTGACACTTTAAAATGTAACTATTCTAAATGGTGGTCAGAGACATGGCTCTCTCACAAAGGGTTAGACTACTTCTCAGGAATCTTTGTCTGGAAATGTTTTCATGTTTAAAATCAGAGATTGCATAACTGCTTCAGGGGTTGTAGTCAGATTTCTAAAAGTAGACATCAGATTTCCACTACTGAGCTCCATTATTACATTAGAGATATTACTTTCCGAAGGTTGCTTCATGCTTCATATTGAAATGCATTGATTTCTTTCTACTCTGCTTTCTAGTGGCCTAATTTTCCACATCAGAAAATGAGTTAAAAATAAAAGAAAATACTTTATCAGTTTGCATTTGTTAAAAATTTGGTTAGCTTTTTCAATATAAAAAGAAAATAAGACAAAATGGGACTAAAGAACAATTTGCTTTCATCCATCCATCCATCAAAAGGTCTCATCATGAGGGCAAATCGTGGCAGTAGGTCACATGCAAGAATTTACTTTCCTTGTATTACTTACCAGATTAAAATAAAAATGTCCACGTGTTCCAATCTGTCTGCTTTAACAGACAGTGAAACCTACTTTAAAAACATATAGCGAAAGAGAAGAATTTATGAGCAATTTAGAACTCCATAAAAATGGCACAGTGAGAAGTCTCAGAAAATTTCCAAGGACAGTGGCAATGCTAATTTCTCTGTGCCACAGAACTGTATAAGTTATTTATAGATTTTAGCTTCTTGTTTAACTTAAAGCTGCTGCTTAAAGAATTCCTGAATGAGACAACCGAGTAGTTGCACGTATTTGTTAACAAGGAGATTTACACTGCTGCAGTAAAGCCTTAAATAACTGAGATAGACATTATTTTGGCTTGCCAAACATGTAAAAGAAGCAGAGAGGGGGGGAAAACACTTTCACATAAGTCTTAAAAGACAGTTAATGAACTGTCAGAATTTCAGTGATGTTGTCTGTGTGGATACTAAATCAAATGAAACCCAAATCCATGTATTGACTTCTGTGAAAGCATTAAAAAAAATCTGTTACACAGACAAGAGCCACAGATGAAGAGAATGAACCCTCATTTACACATACAGTATGCACATGTCCTTCTTATCAGAACTTCTTCAGCCCCTGCATTAGTGCTCTGTGTTGACTCAGTGCAAAGGTGCTGCAGTGACTGAACCAGCATTTTCTTTCCTCAAAGAAATGTGAGAGAAGTGTTGACCATGGTTCCAAATACCAGATTACAAATTTAATGAATTATTGATTTCCTTTCATCGGATCTAGGAAGCCTTGATAATAATGTTGGTATATACAAGGAACACATGGAATCTGGAGGGATGCTTCATGCATGGTTAATTTTAACCAGTGTGATGGAGTGCCTTGTGACTATTTTCTATTACTGTTCATAAAAATCAACTTCTCCTTGGCAGTGAAATACCATATATTGAAATATATTCTAATAGCTATAATGAGAGCATATAGACAGTTTCACTGCAAAGACATGGCCAACATCTCAGCGCCCCAAAGGTTACTTTAATAGAGAAGTGTGACATAAAGCTAACTTTTAGGTCTTATCAGGCTAAACTTTCACAGACACCCAGGCACTGCAAACCAAAAATTGTTTTGGAAATGACAGGTTCTGAATCTTTTGCTCTTACAGCATTCTGTGACAGACTGACCCAATTAATCTGAAAGAGATGTGAAACAAAGTGGATGCTCCAAATCCTAAATCAATCAACATTGGAAAGCATTCTTTACAGTAATCTCATCAAGTTGCTTTAATATTGTAATATTATCAGTGATTTACTATTTTATTTACAGTTATGTAAATTTCAATAAGATCAGCTATTTTATCTTATTGATTTTTTAATGAGATGTAGTTTGTGAATTGTTGTGAAACCAAGAAACATTTCTTAATACAAATCAGATAATTCAGGAAGGGAGAAGACAGGTAATATGTTATTTCAATAGATTGTTTAAACACCTAACCATGTCTGAACTGAGAAATATTGATCATATTTTAATAATAGCAAATTGAGGAATCCTTTTGTAATCCTGGATGAACTTGAAACTATTTTAACCTGAATTCTTGTAAATACTTGAGATAATCAAATAAGTAATATGATGAAGCAGCCCACAAGTATTACTGGGGTTAGAAGACAGTAAGGAGTAGAGATGCCCAAGGACAACTCTAGAGGTTTGTTTCCATTTTAACATACCTTGTATTTAAGATTAGGCAGACATTTTTGAGAATACATGTCTTTTGTTTCTTCTTATAAGCAAGTTTATGTCAGGCTCTGCCTAAAAAAAAAAAAAATCTCATTACACATAGTTTGATAGTATGTTCTTTGGGGTCCCTAAATTCATAAAAGAATGACAAATAACATTTTCCAGGAAAAAAATTACTTTGATGAAAAAGGGAAGCTATATTGGCCACATTCTTCGCTGCTTTTCTTTCCTTGTTTACTGTTTTAAAATATTCATAAAGTTAATGAACAAATGGATGCAGTTAAGTAAATCAGAGGCAGAACACTAAATGCAATTATATTTTCCCTGATGCTTCACCAGTGGACAAAAAGAAAAACTTGCAGAAGTACAAAAGGAATTTTCATCTCTGTTTAAGGAGCAGTATCCTGAACAATGCCAGACTAGAACTAAAACTGATGATTAGGAGTTGTGGGAAGCTAGAGGGAAATGTTTAAAATACATAAATTACGGAAGTAAGATATTTGACATCCATTTTCTTAGATTACCTGAATGACAAACTAGTCTATACATTAGCAGAGCTTCACAATATTTTTCTCTTAAAGAACCCAGTCATATCCCTTTATTTACCCCTCCTTTAGATCTAGAGAAAAAATGGTCACCCAAGATGGATTTGTCCTAAGACAGCTGGCTTTATTCCCCGTTTTGTCCTGATGTATATGGATGAGTAACAAAGGTCCTGAGGTCTTCTGGCAGGTGATAAAGTGTATATTTCATTTATTGGGTAGGATGAACTTTGTTAGAGATGTCAGCTTCTTAAGGCTGATAGCCAAAAGGAATTCAAGTGAATGGAACTGTTCTCAATATTAGAGGCTTTTTCCAAGGGAGGCAGAGGTGGTGAAAGCAGAGTTTTAACCTGTGGTGCAATGTAATAATGGACAGGTAGCCAGTGGCAGCAAAGCAGATTCTATGTTATCGGAAAGCAGAATCTGAGCTTCTCAATGGTGTTACATTGTCAAATAATTACAATTTGAGCTCTGGATTTGAGTGTCTGGCTGTCAAAAAAAAAAAACCAACCCAAAAAAAACCCCACCAAAAAACCCCTCTATTTCTTCCACTTTGTTCTAGAATAATTTTCTTCTATGACTCCTGTTGAAGAATTTGATTTTGTGTTCAGTATTTAATGACAAGATCAGAGTGGATGACAAAGACAATAGTTATTCCTTGTGAGGGGTTGCAAGTAACTATTTATCCAAAGGTAACTATGCATCTATGGCTAAGGTTGTTCTGTTTTCTCTGTTCTTATGCTTTGATATTTTAAATTTTCTCAAAAAATAGACTACAATTATACATATATACACATAGATATATAAAGGTATCTCATACTATGGGAGAAATTCAGCCATGGGAATAAAAAGGAATTTCTGGATTTAATGATAATTATTCTGTTTTGCAGGAAAATAATTGCAGCCATAATAATGTTTTTTTTGCTAAGTACATTAGTGTATATTAGATGTGGAGAGTGCCTAGCAGTTGAGAAGGCAAAAGTACCTAATAATAGAATAAAGAGATAGAGGCCAACTGCCAAAAAAAGGTGGAATCAGTGGCAGCTGTGATGGATAACCTAGTAACAAAGATGAAGAAGTCTTAGCAGGAGTGCATGTATAGAGAATAAAACATAGGGTAAAAGGGGAAGTGACAAAAGGAAGAAAATGGATCCGTGGAAGAAAAAAGACATTGTTAAATGAGTAGATGAAAAGAAAGTATTATTTTATTTGCCAATAAAAAAGATTATATAAGGAAATGACCAAGATTATTTTAATATTAGTTTTTTTCCCTGGGAAAAAAAAATGAAGATAGCAATTAGGGAATTTAACAACTGAAAAAAAATCCATTAATGAGAGATAAAATTAGTTTAGCTGACCAATCACAGACTGTGTCTGACAGGCACAATGTTCTTTTGAGCCTTAAAAGGACAGATGTGCACCAATTACTTTCAATTTAGTAAGATACTGGATCTAACTTCTATGTGACTCACAAAACCCCCTGGATTATACTCTTTTCTTGGAAGAAAAAAAATCAAAACCGCAGCATGTTGCAACTATTAAATGTTGTACTTCGCAAACCCTCACTGTTCCTCCTACCTAGAGTTGCAGAATAAAATTATTTTCTCCATTCTCTAGAGGAACCCAAACACGGTGAATTGACCAAGACCACTTGAAAAATCAGTGGTGTAGGAAGGCATTGAAATCAAGACCCATGAACCTTAGGTCACTGAGTGTATGTAATATACACATATGTACTATATATACTGTTGTCTGTAATTCTCACCAGTAGATAAAATATTAACAACACAAATAAATTTATGAGAAGATAAATGTGAGCTGTGTATGCAAATTTGCAGTAACTGAGTCCCTGGATTGTTCTACAAAATGCTTGCTTAGTCCAGACAGGTGTTTGCACTATGCAGCTACTATAGCACCTGGTTTAGTGAAATTCTAAATCCTGGTGACAAAACAATGTGTTTACTCAGGCTTGGCTATGCGGCAATGCACCCACACCACTTCCACTTAGCTCAAGATTTAAGTAGGATGGGCTTCTTTTCACCTGAAAAAGCATGTCTAAACATACATAAAGATAAATGATTGCAAGAAAAGAATTGTCTCTTTGCAATGCAAGATTCTTTTTTTTCCATGGGCTCTTTCCCATAGTTTGCCAAGATCTCATTATCTATCTTTCCACTTACTCCCCAATAGCCTCACACTTTGTATCAGACTTCTCTCCTTTTCCTTCTCTGCACTGTATTTTTTGCCTGGTGAGACCAAGCTCTGCGACGATGCTCCTCGCTTGGACAAGAGTGTGAAAGCATTTGACAAATAAGATTAGAGATGCTCTGTGGGAGCATCTAGTATGTGCTAGGATGTCCTGTATTATTTAGATGTCTCTTTTTTAGATATATTCAGTCCCATCAGTTCTGTAACACAGGAGTATACAAATCTATCAGATTTTCAAAAATGAAAAGTATCAAAGGATGTCCATGACTTTTCTTGCAGTATGCATGGTAAGGAAGTGAAAACAAGAAAGACAACAAGAAAATTATACTCATGAGCAAATCGCTATTAATTAACAGTATGCCCAAGTTTATAATTTTGCCTAACAAACAGCAGAAATAATAGCATAAATGCAAAAATCAAAAGACATTCATTATAATGACTTTATAGCAATGGCATTATCAAAATATAGGATCAAAATATTTATTTTTTTATTATTTTTGTTCCTCTTTAAAGAATTAAAAAAGGCACTCAATCTAGATTCCAACTTCTCCAGTATGACTAAATAAAAGAGACTATAGAAACCTGTGAAAGGTGACTCATAAGTTCCCTGCCTAAAAATGGCTATTGTTTTGATCACATCTATGTTTTTCCAGCTTGCTTTTTAGGTATATTTAGAAATGTTGTTTACCCATGCAAAGCATATCAGAGTAGAGATTTTAGCCATCATGCAGTTATAATCTCTTAAGACATTATGATCTCTTAAGTATAACAGAATAGAGGTTTCCTTTACATGACCTCCCTTTATGTTACTGCCTTCTAGTTTTTATTTTCTCTTTCCTTCATTGGATGTGCAGAGTAGATCTCCTGTGTCAAAAAGTCAGCATTTGTGGTAAAGAAAGCTGTTGATTGCAGGATTCTTTCTTGTTGCTGAATTTAGAAGGAGCATACTGAGTGACTAATGTGATTGCAAGCAGAGAGAAAAGGTCTCATTAGTCGAAGCAAACAAATGATTCTATGGAAAATTCCTGTGTCAAGTCAGTTTATCTCCCTCTTCACAGATGATCACTATTATTTGTTTCTTATTTTCTGAATGCTCAGCTTGATGATCTGGTGTCTAATTGATGGACCCACTTCTCAGATACAGTAATGAACAGCAATGAGTAGGAGCTAAGTTTTGGACATAAGAAGTGCCATTCAGTGATAAGCATTCTGCAAATAACAGATACTAGAAATGTCAAATTAGGGACCTGGTCTTGTACAACATTTTCACACTTATCTTACCTGTTCTTCTCTTCCAGTCCAAAATGAAACTGCTTTGACAGAAGAGTTAGGGTAATATATTAAAAAAAAGTTTACATCACAAATCCAGTAGCAATTAATGCTGAAGAAAAATCCAGAAGCAAACTTTGTTTAAGGAACCATGAAGGGCTATGGTTCCCTTTAATAAATAAGGGATAGAAACATATGCTGATTATAAAGGGTGGAAATTAAAGATATTCCACTCTAAATATAGCATATGATCTTGCTGTTACAACTTTTTTCATAGTGCACAAGCATCCTTACAAAGGCATTATCTAGCTTTGATTTTCTTAGCTCAATGGTTCCAAAATTTAGGCATGAAAGGTTGATTTTGGTACACAACTCATTTTGGAGTTCTAGAGGCAATTTTCTAAACCTTATTTTACATTAAATGCTTATTAGATTTCTACATATTTTGGTGTGAGGAGCCAGAATTTCTTACTGGTTTGTGTTTATGAATGTTCCTTGAATACCAAGTATTATTCTTAAGAGCCTAAACATCAAATTTGCATCTAAACTTCAAGATCCTATTATTTGACCCCTTTACTATTGTACATTGTTGTGGTTTAAGCCCAGCTGGAAATTAGGTGCCACACAGCCACTTGCTCATCCTGCCTCTCTCCCATCCAACACAGTGATATGGGGAGGAGAATCAATGTAAACTTGCAGATTGAGATATGAGCAGTTTAATAATCTAAAATAAAGTAAAAAATACAGTAATACTGGTAAATGGTAATAATAATGCTATTAATGGTAATAATAAGGGGAAAAAACAAGTACAATATGGTTGTTTATCACCTGCTGATGACAGACCTGCCTTCCCAAACTCAGATCAGCCTCCATTCTGGGTAAATCCTCACAGTTTATATACTGAGCATGACATTCCACGATGTGGAATATCCCTTTGGTTAGTTTGGGTCAGCAGCTATGGTCTCTCCCAGTTTTTTTGCCATCTTCTCACTGGCAGAGCATGAAACAAAGAACAAGTCCTTGAGTTATTATAAAAACAACTTAGCAAGAGACCAAAACATCAGTGTGCTATCAACACCTCTCATTCTGAATACCAAGTACAGCATTATAATAGCTACCGAGAAATGAACTCTACCCCGGCTGAAATCAAGACACACATAAAGATGGAAACCACAAAATGCAGGCATACATACAAGCATTATAAAAATGTACAAGGCCAGTTAATTTTAAATATGCATTTGAATGATGATGCTGACACATTTCTTGTAAAATGTCACATCTATGGTTGCGTCTCAATTTTGTGATAACTTTCAGCGAATATTTGATCACAAATTACATTTTGAACTCAAATATTAAAAGTATAAGGATTATTAATCTTGATGATATGGATTTCCCTCTCCATACCCATGTTGCAAAGTCGCTCAAAATCTTTATCAGAAACAGACGTTAAGAATAAGGAATTGGCTGGATGGCCACATCAAGGAGTTTCAATCAATGGCTCAGTGCTCAAACAGATATCAGTAAGAAGTGGTGTTCCTCAGGGAGCAGTATTTGGATTGATATAGATCAGTATCTTTCTCAATGACGTGAGAGTGGGATTGAGTGCACCCTCGGCAAGTTAGCTGCATGGGTGGCTGATACACTTGGAGGATGAGATGCCATCCAGGAACACCTTGAAAGGTTTGAGGAACAGGCCCATGTGAGCCTCATGAACTTCAACAAGGCTAAGTTCAAAGATCTGCACCTCAATGGAGCAATCCCCAATATTAATACAAGCTGGGAGGTAAATGGATTGTGAGCAGTCCTACAGACCAGGACCTGGAGATATTTGTGGATGAAAACTGTGGCATGAGACAGCAGTATGTACTTGCATCCCAAAAAGTCAGATGTAACCTGGGCTGCATCAAAAGCAGCACGGCCAGCATGGTGAGGGAGGGAATTCTGCACTTATACTGTTTTAGTGAGGTTCCCCCTGGAGTTCTTCCTTCAGCTCTAAGTCCTCAGCACAGGAAAGATGTGGGCTTGTTAAAGTAGGTCCGGAGGAGGGCCATGAGGAAAGATTGAGAGAGGTGGGTTTGTTTAGTCTGGAAAAATGAGGCTCAGTGAGACCTAATCAATATGTTTGATTTCTAAAAGACAGCTTTTAAGAAAGATGGAGATAGTCTTTTTATCAGGATCTCTAGTTACAGGATAAGGGGCAAGGATTTTAATCTGAAAAAGGATAGATTTAGATGGGATGTAAGAAAAGATACTTTTTATGGTAAAGGTGGTAAGATATTGGGCTGTTTTGCCAAGAGAAGTTGTGGATGCTTCCTCCATGGAAATGTTTTAAGGGCAGGTTGGATGTGGCCTTCAAACAATATGATTGAGTGAAAAATGTCCCTGCTCATGTCAGGAGAGTTGAAATAGATGATCTTTGAAGGTCCTTTCCAATACAAACCATTCTGTGAATCTGTGATTCTATTATTCCTATTTTATGAAATTGATTTAGTATGACATTTTAAATAGTAGGACATCTAAGACATCAAAAAGGACACTGAGTTAAGACTGGTGCCAATTATTGTAATGTTGAAACATAGAGTAGCAATTATACAGTGAAGTGTTTTAGCAAAACATATAGAATATACATCATTAGGTACCTTCTGGCAGAATAGGGAAATGAAGAAATAAAAGAGGGAGGGAGACATTTAACCATAACCATTGCTACTGTTTATTCACAGAATCTTCCTAATAAGTGCTTTTATGTCTCTCAGATTTGCTTATACACAGTTCACATAACAGGTTCATAATTATGAGAATTATCCTCCCTGGTGTTGTTTCCCATTAGGCATTTTAGGTCCTGAAAATTACTCATATGTCTATTTTCACTTAAAGGCTGTCATCACCACATCTTTCACAGAGCTGGTCAGCAGGAGTTACCTACACCCATTAAGCATTCTTCATTCTGGGTCTGCTGCCAACAAAGATCATTAACTGAACAATGTATTTAATCTCATAAGCATTTTCTGTGCTCACAGTTTGCTAATATTAACACGCTAGGGACTGTAGAATTGTTATACTTTCTCTTGGGTTAAGCAAGTCCTGCTCTATTGTCTCTAACTGAATGACTGTACAGATGAATGATAAAAGTCTGAGACTATAAGCCAGAAACTTTGAATTTACCTTGACAGATAAATTCCCTAATTGTTGGTCGAGTCAGTCTTGCACATGCTCTTGATCTCCAGCAGGTTCAATATTTTGTGCTTTCTTGGAGAGTGGGACGCCTTCAAAATAAGGATGTAGAATTAGCAACATCCTTTCACTCTAAATAGAGTCCAGCTTGTGATTTTCAGTACTATCCAGTGAAGCGAAAGGTAAGATCTAGTAAAAGAAGGAGTTGGACATGTTTTTCCCTGCATTCAAATCTAGTGCTCTATACTTAGAGGTGTAGATAATTCCCAGGCTTCATCTGTCTCCATTTTTCCAAAGAAAACTTCTGGGAAATTCCAGGCTGTAATCCCTGAGTGTAAAGGATGCCTTCTGTGGATCAATCACATGCTGAGGTGCAAGGAAGGGGCATTTATTTGGCAATATTTTCATTTTGTTACCTTAACAGGCTCTAGTTTACGTAGTTGAGACCAATTTTCATGACAACAACTGGAGATGTCTAGGCCTCAAAACTGGAGAGTGGGCCTGAAAGCTAGACAGCATTGAGTACTGACAGATTTTTACTATTTTTTAACTTGGAGTTGGATTTGTCCTCACTGGAAGAAATTCACTTAAATGTGATTGTAGGAGTTTGCCAGGTTTGTGTGTCAGTTGTGAGTTTCAAAGTTTCAGACGTGGCTTGGTGATTAGTCAAAAGCAAGTAGTTTGGGGGTCTAGGTTGCTTCAAAAAAATCTCAACCTCAACACGGTTTAGTCTGTGGAAATTTTGGTCATAGTCCTGTCAAAAGGTTGTGTGCTGTTGACTTCATTTAAGCCAGTTCTCCCATCCAGACAATTTTTCCTTTCAGATAATCAGCCATGACAATGACCGGGGGAGAGCTTTGGAATAGTCTCCTAATTATATTTCAGATGTTTATTGAGCAATAAGAATGGTTCTGGCTGATATTTTAAAGAATAATATAATGAGACTTGGAAACTGCAAAAATCTCATCAGTACTAATACCCCAAACAAATACAGACTTTGTCTTATGAAGGAAATGTAGGGGATATAGTATCATAAAATCATCCCAGACATACAGGAAGGTGGTGCATATGATGGGAAGCTGCAACTAAGTAGTTATATTCACACAATGGAAGCTATTTAGACTTCAAAAACATTGAGAAGATGTAAGAGGCAAGATAGTCTTAATAAATTATGATTATAAGTGTTTTAAGTAGATGGTCATGTAACCTTCTGACCCTAAAACTAGGATTAAAATAACATTTACCAGTGTAATTGACAGCTAGAGATGTAAGTAGTTCTAAAGAGTAGTTTTTGTTTTTACTTCTGTTTCCAATGCAGTCAACATTTACAGTTCAAAACAAAAGTTTACATGATTCTTTACTGAGCCTTCCAATTAACATTTCTCAACAAAACCAACCAGAAAATTAATTCTGAAGAAATTTATAATCACATAAATTTTACTAACCAAACTAGCTCTTTCCAGTCTCAAGAACTTTATCCAGTCTCAAGAACTTTGCCTTATTCTCAATATATTTCTCCCAGACTGTCAAGTTCTGTTTAACTAAACAGCACTTAGACCAGGTGAAGCAATACACTGTGTCACTCCAGTTTTTTCTGTAATATATTCCTAACACTTTTCATGGTTAATTTGAACTTTTCAACAGTTCACTCATATAGTGACTACAACAAAAGAAAATACTTGACTTTCAAGTGAGAAGCATCCTCAAAGAAATGTTTGCTTTAGTCCAGTTGCATCCAGGTCACTCACTTTAAAAGGCTAAATTCCACAGGACAAATTTATATTGGAGAGCTTAATTATAACCAGATTTTTACTTTCTTATGTCTTTCTATTCTACTCCAAAAACAAAAAGCAGACCTTGTCCAACAAGGTCTTTCCTTCCCTGAACAGGGTCACACAACCTACATGTTGAAAATTAATCCACATCCTACTTGCAGTGAAGTATGCAACATGCACATCTAAGGGAGTTACTCTGGAGCTGCAGTTGTGATGCAGCAGTCCTCTTTTCAGAGGGTAGAAATGAGCGAAGACCCAGACTTCATGTTTATCACAGCATGAAAAGGGTCCTCGTTCATTCCTCTTTACAGCTCAGTCATCCTGACTCCAACTATTCACTGACTCTGGCTGAAGCAAGCTCCTACTGCCGGTTTCCCTTGTAGCCTCTGACTGCTGGCTATTTCCTGCTAAACAATGACTGTATATATTAGTTTGCAGACTCTGACTGCAGGCTTTTACCTGGCTAGACTGTGACTGCAGGTTCCAACAACAGGCTCTAACTGCAGACCCAGACTGACCACACAACAATGATTCTCTCCCCACAACCCTGACATTCATGACCCTCCACAATGGTTCCCTTTACCAGCCAACCCACTTTTACCCCTTTTATCACACTTACCCTTACTGGATACAGCTGTGACTCATCAGGGGCAGAGCTGGATTGGGTAATTAACACAGCTGTTACTTATCAGGGGCAAGGTCACCTGTATTCCCTTTTCCTACACATGTGAGATCCTTTCTCCTTGGAGTTATACGGACACCTTGATGAGGAGACGCCTTGTTTTAACTCTTCCCTCTGCAGAGTACAGACCTGTCACATACACCACTTTCAGGGCCTTTTACTACAATAGAACAAACATCTGTCTTATATGTGTATGTGCACCTTGATTTACACATTATACCTTTCTTTATCTACGGATCCTAGATGTAGTCTTAGATTTTTTGATCTTTTAACTTAATTAAAAGCATGTAAAATATTTTTTGTTCTGCAAGAAATGAAATTATTGCAGTAATTGAACGAGTTCTTTGACACAGCTTTCTTCCATCTTTTAGCAAGGTTTCCAGGTAACTGGTCAAGCTGGCAAGTAACGTAAAATTGGTTTATAAATGTATGTGTATACTTATGTAATAAAAAGCAATGTACCTATTAAATATTCTTAAACATTTCTTTATTTTCTGAAATGTCATACTATTTTATCCTCTATAAAATCTGTTGGTTCTATTTTGAATAGGTTTTGAATAGTGTCTTATTAAAATCATAATTTAAATTTTTTCTTAGTTCATGATTAAAAACAAATGCAAAATTAAATACGTTTATCTCTTTCATAACTATTAGGAGTTATATATTAAAATATTTTCTACCTTGATATATAAAAATCAAGGAACAGCTTCATTCTCTATTTTTGTCAGAGATTTACATTGTTTACTTTGCCAGAATATGTTTAGTCTCAGGTTAGGTTTTGCCTTTTTTAGGGCAAAAATTGAAATATAGGCATAGTGTAATGTAAGCAACTTGCTACTTAGTCTCAATTTATAAGTAACTATTAATGATAATGCTTATTTAATTTTTCCCAAATATTGTTAACACTTTTTCTTGATAATAGTAAGTGTTTCCAGTTTTCAAACTCTATAAAAAATGAACTAATAAAACATGCTTGTGTTCTTAACTGGAGGGTAATGAGTAAATGGCATCAAAGAAGAGCATATTGTGTAGACTGATAGCTGCGATCTACTGTGAGAACAAAACTTCCAGGCTTCCTCTGCTCTCTTCATCAACAATTCCAGAGACAATCCAAAAAAAGATAGTGTTGTTTTTGACTAGAGGAGAAAGGTGAGGGAAGCAATAGATAATAAAAAGCATCTGTTTTATATTTTTTGATTTTTATTGTGATTAAAAGGCAATGCTGTCATTAAAAAAAAAAAGAGCCCTATGACGATACTATAGAACATTTCTAATTACAATTTCATGGAGCAATCTAGTCCATCAAGAATGTCTAAATGTACATGGGATAAGTGGCCATGTACCTGCAAGTAACAGTCTAGCACTAAGTTTCAGTGGTGAGAATTTAGAAAGAAATCAAAAACTTGTCAGTGTGTGTTTCATTTGATCAAAACCAGGATATTAGATGAGGCAACAGACTGTACTTTGTATTCAGAAGAAATCCACATTTGATCAGGTGCAAAATAAAAATCTCTTTGTGTTTCTGCTGGGCTACCTAGCATGGTCAGCATGCAGGAGTAGAATGAGGAATGGCTAAAGGAGCAGCATGACTAAAGCATTAAGAAGCTTTGGGCAGAAGTAACTCATACCATAACAGCAGTTTGGCTCAAATTGGGCTTTCATACCCAGCAAGAACTAACAATATTATACTTTGAGTGAAATTTTATAAATTCATAGGAGCATGAGGAATTAGGTAGTATTATCCTGTTTATCTTTTTGGATTTTTCTCCTGTTGATGAATACATTAGCTTTTAAGCTAATTAAAGAATTTCTGAAAAAGGCAAAAAGCTGTTCATTGAATGCTGGAAAATTCAGGTTAATTGTTCTGGATTTCTGATATCAAACCTGAGAAGTTTGTTGGTAGTTACACCTTCAAATGTGAAACTGGCTTCTATTGCTGCTTGCTGTCACCTTGGGAAAATTTGCATATCTTGGTAAAGTCTTTCTGGGCCATATACCCAACTTTTATAACACTAAATAATATTATTCCTATCTCTTTTGTAAATTTCCCCTGACAGACAACTTGACACTTGGCAGTACTCTGTCTTCTAAAAGCAAATGTCAGTTACAAAATTCATATCCTCAGATACCTAATTGAAGTACCTATGCTTGAAACCCAGCCAAAGCTGGTTTCTTCTTGTGTCCAAAGGAGATATCTGGGCATCTCACAGACAATTGCATTTCACTGACATGTGGTGATCACCATCTGTCCGACAGCTCTAAAAATAAATGCTGAAGGTGGTCTTCTAAGAGGTGTATGATTGCAACGGCAGATTGCAGCGGTTCCTATGGAACCATAAATAGAAATCTGTATTAAGGAATACCTAAACAATTGGTGGAATCCATGAAAATAAGTGATTATTGGTCAGGTACCAGGGGGAAAACCCCTATCTATTATTCCCTTGTTCTTATGCTTTTCTATAGTCATCAGATTATGATCATTGTCAACACTGTCATACTGGTCTGAAGGGACTGTTGATGCTACACACACACACTCTTAAATCTCAGGAAAGATAAAGGCTCAGAGCATTTGGGGTTTGTTGAAAATGATGTACACTGGAGGCTTTTTGACAGAGTACCACCACATCTGATGGTATCAGGTACAGATTCCTGTGTGAGAAGTTTCTCGTCTAGGATCAAAGCCTAGTTTTACAATTATGCTGATGAAGGTATGATTTATACTCCCCATGCTTCAAATTACCTTCCTTTACTGCTTTTACTTCCTTCAAGGCACTCAGAACTTAAATAGATCTTGTCAGCCTACCATCTGCTTCCAGTGGCAGCCAAGGGGCAGAAACATTTATAACAACAGCAGTGAGGCTTAAAAGTGACATATCTTCCAAAAGTACTCACCACTAATTATGAAAAGAGGTCTAAATGACAAAAAGATTTTTTTTTTTCTGAAAAAGAGTAGCTACTCTCCTCCAAGTTCATTTAGACAGGAATAAGAAATGTGTAAAGTACCTTCATGCAGTGAATAAATGGGTTGGTAAAAGAATTTTGGGAAGCTTTGAGGTCACTTAATGCATGCTTTTCTTTCTGGCTATATGTGTAAAGGTGGATGTAAAATTCTGTCCAGGATACAACATGAAGTTCACTTTAGGAGAGACAAATAAGCCTCTGGCCAAGGTAAGTTTAGCTTGAAATGCAAGAGAACATGATGACAGAAAATATATCTTGGAAGTGGAGTTTTAATTCTTCAGCAGGGTCTGAAATTCTAGAAAAGATATGTCTTCCACATAGACATTTAAAATCACGTAAATTCAGGAGAGAATTTACAAAGAAAGCAAGCGATTTAGAAAGCAAAATATTCCGGGGGACTCTGTCAAAGGCTTTACAGAAGTCCAGATACATCATCATATCTGTAGCCCTTCCCTTGTCCACTGATGCAATCACCCCATACAGAATCCCACTAGATTGGTCAGACAGGGCTTGTCCATGGTGACATGGGGCTGGCTGTCTAATCACCTCCCAGTTCCCCAGTGCCTTAAGAAAGCTTATAGGAAGAGCAGCTGAGGTCACTTGGTCTGTTAAGCCTGGAGAGGAGGAGACAGGGGAGACCTCACTGCAGTTACAACTTCCTTGTGAGGGGAAGAGAAGGGGTAGGCACTGTTCTCTTCTCTGTGCTGCCCAGAGACAGGACCCAAGGCAATGGCCTGGAGTTGTGTCAGGGGATGTTTAGGTTGGATATCAGAAAAAGGTTCTTCACCCAGAGGGTGGCTGGGCACTGGAAAGGGCTCCCCAGGGAAGTGGTCACAGCACCAAGCCTGACAGAGTTCAAGAGGCGTTTGGACAATGCTCTTGGGCACCTGGTGTGATTCTTGGGGATGTTCTTGTGCAGAGACAGGAGTTGGACTCCACAAGACTTGAGGGTTTCTTCCAATTCAGCTTGTTCTGTGATTATACAAAAATGCATTTCTGGATTTATTCAGAATGAGATTATAAACTTATGGGTATTTTAATTAGAAGTGAAATAAATGGAAAGTTTTATCATGTAGTGGTTAATAAGGAAATAACTGACTGATAGGAAGGTAAGCATATTCATCCATAAATAAATTCATAGATGGGTTTCTCAGGCACAAGGTATTATTCAATGTGATCATACCTGCTATTTAAAAAGATAGAAGATAGAGACATAGATATAAGCAAAACATATAGCTTGCTCTTTTATCTTTCACATTAGGTCCTTGGATTCTGTGAGGTTTTTAGAAGAGAAATACACTCTAGATTTTTAGACCATATATCGTTCTGGCATTGAGGAATGTAATTCATTCCTCAGAAAATGGCAACAAATTCCACATTATTGTCTCAGCTTTGTTTTGTTCAGTTATCAAGTTACATTTGTTTTGCTAAAACAAGAGTTGATTGGGAACAACAATTAAGTTAAAGAAACAAATATTCAGTTACCTGGTAAAAAAACCCCAATATCTCCTCATTATATTTAACTATAAATATCTAAACCACTATAGCACTACTAAAATATAATGCTTCCTTTTATCCTTAGAAATTAGGGCATTTAAAATTGACTGCAACTCTAGCACAACAATACATAGCATTGAAGATCTGCCTCAAGGTCACAAAGACTCTTGAAAAAGTTAAATTGTGCAAACTGTGGATCTTTCATGGGGCTTGAAGGCAGTCAAATTATGAGATAAAACAAGTTTCCTAGGAAATCATGTCGTTTAAATGGAAGGTCTCCCTCTGTTGTCATAGTAAAGTACAGGGGATTGTGAATAGATGCTTGGCATAGTAACTAGGCACAGCAGGATAAAAAAGAATAAGGTACAGTTTTTCATTCAGTTTTCAGACTCAAAGGGAAGTGCTTATTTCAAGTAAAATTCAAAGTATATGCCTTTATTACAGTAGGAACAGACTTCAGCAATCCTTTGTCTGTATGTCTAAACAGTTAAGATATGATCATACATACTCTATGTGTGATGAAGAGACCTCAACAAACAAGATCATCAGTTGATGATCAGAACACCCAATTCTAACAACTATTGGTAAATGGCTGCTGACACACAGTATTACTCTTGGAACTGTGTCCCCTACAGGTCAAAGAACATTTTTTAACACAGAGGGAAAAAATATTTTATTTTGACCTGCAGAGCCAAATGGACAATTGGCGACAAAAGCTTTAATGCAAATTTGCCATTTGCCCATATGATGGGATTCTTGTGCTAGTCCTGAAGGGAGTGAAAGCCAGAGACTAGTTCCATAACTGGTTCAAAAGCTGAATATCAAAGGAGAGAGAAATATTGGATTTATGGAGTTTGCCATGTACAAAATGATTCTGCAGACAATTATGATTTAACAAAAGAGAGTTCCTAAAGCTTGTCTATGGGTGTGGGCCTGGATAACCACAGACATGACAGGCTGCTGCCATTCTATGTTATAAGAATCTCAGTGGACAGATTTCTGATGGCTGTATGGAATTAATTGCAATTAATTGAAGAAAGCTGCTTTGAAGGTTCCTCTCTATATTTGCTTCTGTCCATATTGGCATGCTGTGGGATAAACTATGTTAAAGAAACCAGAGGCACAGTCCATAGTACAGGTTAACCAACACCATCACTCAGCTGTGACACTATTTCAAAATCAGTACAGAAATGGACCAGCCAAGGCACAGAATATCTTCCACCACACTCACCAAATAAATAGGCAAAGCTTTATATTGCTCATGTGCTACTTCAGTTGGCCTACTACATGAACACTGATGTGGTGGATAGATAGCTTTATCCCCTTGCCTTACAATTTCTATTTCTGTCATATTCTGTATTGCACAGATGGGCTTATGTAGATAAGAAAAACCATGTCATTTCATGTAAATTATTTTGTGTGTTATTTGAAGAAGACACTTTCATTTTAAGCCTTCAATTTTGCAGAAGGCAGAGCAAAGATGCCAGTTTATTTCAACAGCATCCCCAGTATAGTTTAGGTTCACTGGTACAATCTGATAGGCTTTTTCATAAGATTTGGTTGTTTTTTATGCTACTGTTTCTAACTCATGTAAGTACATAACATAAAATGGCAATCTAACAGTTTAAAGACAGAGCAAATCTATTGAGATCAAAAAGAACAACTTAGATCCTGATGAGTCATCCTGCTGGGAAAGCCCATAAATAAGATCTAAGGCTCATCAACCCAGTGTTTATGGCTGAGCTGACTTAGGGCCATATCTCCTGCCAAAAAACCACGTGACACAGGAAGGGCTTATTCCTATTTTTATTTTCCCAGGACTGTTAAGGCACTCAGCTTGTTACACTTGCTCAGATATCCAGTTCATTTAGAATCCTTCAAATCACAATGTTAATTTTTTAATACTGTCCTAGGATAGAGGTTTTCAGTCATGTCCCTCCTTGCTAGTCTTGACATGAAGTGTGATACAACATAACATAGTTTCAGCTAATAGATTAAAACTACATTGTTTCATACAAGGCCAGAAGCACCTTTGGACTACTGACTGCTTGTGTAGAGACTGGAGTGTCTTGGGATCATCCAGGATCCCCACATGGTTGTGGTGCAGTTCTGCTAAGAATGGAACACAAAAATCAGTGGCAAATGATGATAAGCAGCTTCAGCAGAGGCAGTGTTAGTCATACAGAGAAGATGGGAAGGCAACAGGAACAGTACAAAAACTTGCAGAAGAACTGAAGAAACGGAGAAAGGATCCACAAAGATGATGGAGAGAAAGGTAAAAGAAGACACCAGCAGCATATTGGGGGACTTTGACAAACCAAACAGACCAGGCTCACAAGTCTTGAAAGCTGCCCCCCAGGTATGTCTGTGTGAACAGCCCCTGGAACAGTTTTCTCTCCAAGCCCAGGAATCTGGATCCATTCTGGTTTCTGGAAGACACTGTCCATTGGTGCTCTCCTAAACAATTTCCAGTCATGGTTCATAGCAGGAACGGACCATAGCCCTCTCATAACTTGGTTATGGCTACCCACTTTTGGGGAATACAGGATCTTACTAGCACAGACTAGTTTGGACTGATTCATGGGTCATTGTATCAGCTGTCAACAGTCTGAATGACTTGCAATTTCGTAGACTATCTCTAAACCACTGCTGTGAAGTCATTTCACTGTACTGGGATTTTTTCCCTTTCGTAACCATCTCAGATAAAGAAAAAGCTCTCCCTATTTTGATATTATTCCTATAATAGGACACAACCAAACAGAACAATAGCACAACAATCTTATTGTGCAATTAAATGATGTTGACATAACCTTACAGGTCATAAATTATTCTTCATAAGCAATCTTTAATAATCGTAATTGGAGACAACTATCTGGACTAAGAAATCTTTTCTTCCCTCTTGCTCTCTGATGCTCTGTTCACACCAGAGATGAGAACCAAACTGTAGATCTGTCCCATGTAGTTACACTTACAATGAGTCCTCTTTCCTCAGAATGCAATTATTCTTTCAAACTATGAAACCTAGCTTCTAGCCCAAAATAATCAATGCTTTTCAAGTTAGAGTCTGAACAGGATGCCAGGAGGATATTTTGCATGAGTGGGCAAAATGCAGATGTGATCATAAAGTAAATGCAAACATTATTTCTTTAATCTAGTTTTCTTTGGTTTCTCTGTAAGCAGGGATGCATCTATTTCCTTTGTGGTAGCTTTCACTGCTCACAGTATATATTGATTCTATACAGTCAGTCTGTCATTTCTGATAATTTTCTGTCATTTAGAGATGCCAAAAGATCTCTGAATGTCTGAAGAGATGCTAAAATCAAGAACCTTGCTTCCTAAGTACCAGATGTTTTCTCTCCATTGGGAAAACTTTCGTCTCAGCAAAAAGAATTATGACTTAGTGCCTTGTTATATTCTAGTCATTGCTTCATTTACTTTTGTGAATGTATACATCTCCTTTCTTGTTTCCATTATCTGTCTTTCATACAGTTTAAAAGGATGATTTTTTTGTGGTTCATCCAAGGAAGAATAAGTATGCATACACAGAAACATATATACCTATATTAAATTCCACATTAAATATTCACAATATGTGACTGTGTTCCAGTACTAGATACCTTGTGTCCTAGATATGATAGTAAATCTTTTTGAAATTGTTTTCTTTTTTCATATTATTTTTTCTTTGTTATGGATTTCTTTACATTTACATTGTCAAATTTCTTTACATTCTCAGAAAAAGGATATTTAAAGATAGGAATACTACACAAATTTCAGTAAAATGCTTCCTGCAGGGTAGCCATTCATTTGATAAATCCATTCTATTTGCCTTCCTTTTAAGCCGGTTAATTTTTGCATTTGTTTAAAAATGTAATGTTCTAATCTAGAATTATCTTTTATTTTAAATACAAAGCAGCAAATACAAAAGCTAATTGCTTGCTATTTAGGAGATATACCTTTATACTGCTGGCCTCACATGGCTTTGACTGACAAGATCCGTTTTGTCTTATGTGAGATATAAAGCATTCTCCCAAATTCTGTATTGTCACTAAGAGAAAAGAAAGTTTGCCATTAAAGCTATTCAAGAAACAGTACCTTAACAGAGTTTTACATAATAGTTATTTTATACACCCTTACACTGAAACTTCTCCTTATTCTCTCTGTTGAAACTTTTTTTGCCAGTCATTCAAGTTCCAGAGTTCATTTTATTCTCTTTCTTATATTCATCAGTATGAAGTGTGAATTCTGGTGTTGACCTACTTTAACACATTGATGTATACTAGTGCTAAAGAAAAGAGACATGTATTTTCTTTTTTTTTTTCAACTGTCACTCTCAAGATGACTAATAGTATGAAATGATGCTTGGTTACTGTCAAAAAGCTGAAAAAAAATAAATTTGGTGTTCACTACATTCCACTTTTCCTTTCTTAGAAGATCTTGTGATTCTTACAATAAGAGTGGTAGGTCCATTTACAAAGACCTTTACCAGTCACTAACACACATGGGTCTCCTTTACTGCAAACTAGGTAGGCATGTGAGGTTAGGATGCAGTTATCTGATGAAATCTGCATTCAGCTTTACTGGGGAATGAATAAACCTCTGGAGGCCACAGATGCCATTGAGTAAGTTCAACGGAATAAATTTAAGGTCTAGATACCTTTGAATAAGTGTTACACCTATACTGGAGACACCTTAAGGTGAGGTGACGCCACTCAATGTGATAGACAAAATTTCATTGCCAAAAGACTTCACAACTCTGTAGATGTGCTACTTCAGTGGGTCAACAGCTTATATCTTTATTCATTAGTAGCATGTACTTAACTATTCATTCTGACATTTTCTGTATAATATGATGCCATAATATTTAGTGAATTATTTATTATTTTGTTTTGCACCAGATAAAGATGTATTTGTCAGGCATGCAATTTTAAAGGTTTCAAACTACTTATTTGCTATTTGTTTGTTTAAAAAAAAACCCACCAATACCTTTTTTTAAAGTAACAGCCTATTTACCAGTGATGGAATGAAACTAAGCCTTTTGCATTATACTGTCAGAAAACACATTTTCACTTGTTCAATCAAAAGAGCTAATGGAACAAAGAGAAACTTCTTCAATCCATGAGAAGGAGAATTCTTGCCAAATCTTGTTTGTTGGCATTAATTCACAATTTTTTATCTTAATAAGACTAATAATTACATTACCCTTTATAGAATTTACAGTAGTACAAAAATCCCCCGAAATGAATAATTACAGTTCTGCATATTATTAAGACCATTTTTCTTTTCTTCAGGGTACTGATGAAGTCTATGGGTAAAAGTTGACCTGATTTATTAATTCATATGTAAACACAGTGATTAATGAAAAATAGTTACTGATTTTAGGAGAGGGGCTTCTCACAAGGACAGGTAGTGATAGCACAAGGGAGAATGGTCTTTAGCTGAAGGAGGACAGGCTTAGATTAGATATTAAGAAGAAATTCTTTACTTAGGGAGTGAGGCACTGGAACAAGTGGCCCAGAGAGTTATGGATACCCCATCCCTGGAGCTGTTCAAGGCCAGGCAAGATGTGGCTCTGAGCAAGCCAATCTTAGTGGAAGGTTCCTTCCCCACAGCAGCTCAGCTGCAACTAAAGGATCTTTAAGGTGCCACCCTGTCACTAGAGGACACGAAAAGAACCACACTCACCCGTCAGGATGTGAGATGAGAAAGAGGGGAAGTTTATTTGGGGATTTCGACTTATATAGTCTTCTTTGGAATTTGGTTGAGGATTGGGGGACGAGAGTAACACTTCTCTGACCTCAGTGGTCAACTTAGAAGTTCATCAATTTGTCTTTCCCCCTGGAAAGGAATGCATCTTTACAAAATATCAGCCTTTGTTTTTGTTACAATGCGTGAGAACTTTCCAGTCCAAGAATGAAAACATCAGAAGGCTGAAAAATCAGGGCAACACCTCCCAGCCCTAAAAATTCTATGATTCAATGATTTCACAGAACAAAGAATTCAATCCATGCATTTAGACGGAATTACACATGTACATGAATATGTGCCAATATAATCCTCAAGAGAACCTATGGTAAAGTAAAATGCTTACTGCTTTTCTTTGTATCACTTGAATATGAGTACATATTGGGCTGATGACATATTTTAATTATTTTTAACTTACACAATGTCAACAACATAAATAAGCACTGTCTAATTACTTTGGTATGTATATTAGACTATGCATTACCCTATATTTCTATCTATTCCACAATCTAAAATGCACAAATTCTACTCATGACTGTGGTTTATGGTTTAGGGGGTGGACACTTTTGCTGCAAAGTTTATCATGAAATGAACCAAGATGCCTATGTAATGTATTACATTTGGGCTGTTATAACCTTGACATAAATGCATATTGTTAAATTTATAGCAAAGAATGTCAAATGACAGCTCATTCTTTTTATTTGTTTCCACATATCCTCCTGCACTGACCTTGCTTTGAAAGAAGAAACTTTTAAGGAAAATAATAATTAGCTGTCAGAGGTTTTTGTCAAAGACTTTGCTCCCTGACATCTATTCAATCATTGCTGACTTTTAAGAACCAGATTTCGGTTAATATCTTCTGATTAAATTTTTCTAATTTTCAGTTTTATACAAAATTTTATTGTCAGATTATGTTAAATCAATGGAAATGTGTTGCTTCCTAATTCTAAGAAACTTTTTAGAGTCTTTCTGCATTAATTCTATTTCACTGACATATAACTTTAAGGTTCATTATAGAGAGGCATGTGTTTTTCGTGGAGTTCCTTCAGTGAAAGAATGCTGTTGCCACCTCTATGTGATCCTTTGGTCAATGTTACACTCTAATCTCAATGAAACAGGATCTACATCACTTCCAATCCACTGAGAGCACCACTCCACAGGCAGGAAAGTCAGAATGCCCAGAAATTTACCATATGGCTCTTTTTGTTTTCCCCAGACTATAAAGTTTTCTTGGGGGAAACAAAAAGAGATCTTACTGACAGAAGGGTCATCAGCCTTCTGTGAGGCCAGAAGCAGAGATGGCAGATTTTGGAGCTTTTACACCACAACAGAGTGGGAACCTCTCTGCCTTCTGACCTGCAAGGAGGGTCACCTCCTTGCATTCTCTCTCTTTCTACAGCAGCTTCACACATACAGTGGTGTAAAATGAAAGAGCTGCCCAACTTACAGAGGTGGTACAAGTTAAGTTCACCTCAGTGAAGTAGAGAAAAACCAAAATTTTCTCTAAAATGCTTTAATCAATTTTATCCCACCTTTCAGTATGCTTTACCATGTTTCTGGTGTTAAACAATTTCCTGAAAATTTCTGTTCATGAGATATTGATTACAAGTTGCAATGTCTGTATTTTTGCTTGTAAATATTTCTATAGATTGACAGATCTTCTAGGTTTTTAGTTAGGTGATTTTCAAAGTGTGTTCTCTGTTCATACCATGATATAGAAATGACTAAATATATTCTGCTTTAATACCATCACTCTTTGAATTTGTAATTGCAACACACTGAAAAAAACTTTGATGCAATAGCTTCTTGATCCTGATGTCTGTTCCTATATCCTGATCAGAACAACAAAGAAATCCAGGGAGAGATATGGACCTTGGTCAGAAAATCATCCTGTTTCTTTTATAAATGCTCCTTCAGATCATTGTAAATTTTGCCACAAAGCAGACTTAACACATTCAGTTGTGGTGTTCGGGTTTTTTATTGAGTGCAGGCAGAAAGACAAAAACTTGTCAATCATATGTCATAAGGATTTTTGGTGCCTTTGGTTAATATCCCAGTGATGATAAAAAGAAAATGAAAATATATATATTTTTACTTGACATATTTCCACAAGCTTTTCTTTTGTTTCATTTTTCTTTTTTTCTTTTCTTTTTTACTTTTTATTTCGGAATTCTCAAACCTGTTATGATTGATAGCAAATCTGTGGATCTAACAGACACTAGGGTTTCATCTGCAATTTAATTTATCTTTAACTCTCATTAATTTTCTTGCTGTTAGTAAGAAAACCTTATTAGTTACAGTATGATAACTTGGTTGAGACTAGTTAAAGGAGAATGAACCTTGTCAATCTGCTGAAAAGAGAAGAATTGCACTTGTCATGACTGGTAAAACCAGAGGAGATGACAATGATTTGCCACAACTATGCCTGTTAGTGGAACTGTACTGGCTTCCAAAGGAGAAATTATCAGTATCAGATTGGATGATTTCTGAAGAAAACTGGCACAAGAATTCAGTACACATCATCCAGTAAACTAAGTATATATAAAGGGTATGGAAGACCCATGCCAAAGGCCTTTTTCCCATCAAAATTTACAAGAAGGAGAACCTAACTCCTGATAGAATAATACCCAAGTGGTCACATATTGCCTGGAAAACACCAAATCAGAAAAACAGGAATCAGGTGAAAATGTATGTCCACCACACGTATGTATCTCCAAAAACTGCCTTCATCTGATTAAATTCTTCATTTCTCATTCTCATTAGTTATTCTCATCACTCATGCTCGCTGACAACTCCTTATAGGATAACTGCATGTTTGCAAGCCAGTTAAGTTGCCGCACTGGGAACAGCATTCAGCACCTGTGGCATCTCTCTGCACACTTTTGTGGCATCATTTTTAAATATCTGTCCTTTTTATTTTTTGCATCGCAGAAGTTGAGAGTTTTCAAGTCAGGACTTGAGAGAACTTGCTCATAAGTGCTTTTATTTTAAAACTTGTGCATGATGGCAACGTAATTCACAGATCTCTCCCGGCTTTATTTCTGTAGCAACAAGTATTTGTATAAGGAAACAATTTTCACCTCTCTAAGACTGGGTTAGCTGCAACGTGGTGGGAGGTGCTACTGTTTTTAACAGTCCATGCTGACTGTGTTATTCTGGTCCTTATTTTTCTAGTCTCTATGCACCCACAAGATAAATGCTTGATGCATTTAATAAGAGCAGGACTTCAACTGACAGGCCTGGGCAATCACCAACCACATGAAGTGTCTTTTTTACCTGTGATGTTGCAGAAAATTACAAAAATGTTCAGAAGTTAGGATAAATACATCCACCTTCAGGTTCTGTAGTTTTGCTTGATTAAAGAAAAAAAAATTATTTTTAATGAAAGATAATTTTTGAAATATATGTTATTATTAGTTACTTCTCACCACACTTATCTGCTATAATTTTGAGCCCTAGAAGAAGCTATCATTTTTTTCTTTTCTCTATTCCCAAAGAACTTCACCAGGCCCAACCTCCAGCACTATTTTGTGAACAGAGATATGTCATCTCACACTTTTTCCTCGAAGCAGGTTGAAATACCTCCTGGAAAACTTTCCCAGGAAGGATGGCATATGTCTGATTTCCCTTTTTGTATGCCGTTCTCACAGACAGTCTACCAACAGTCGCAAGCACACATTTGTGGTAGCTTGCATTCTCCATCCTGCAGAGTGCAGCAGCAGTCACCAGGGAACGGCAGGAGCAGAAGTAATAGATTATATTTAAGGCTGAGCCTGAGACTTGTATCCATGTCTGCCATTACTCACAGAGGTGGATTTTATGATGTTGCCATTTCATAATTTTCTGGTTTGAGAACTCGATACTGTAGATGTTGTTTCCACTTTTAGTAGCCTCTGGAGTGTCCCAGATATTACTTTATGTTATTGATAGCAGATGTGGCCATAGTCTCTGTGGTATATGAACATTTCTGGTGAAACTGCTATCATTTACTGTTAAATCTAATTTGAGAAAAGAAATCAACAGTTACACACTGTGTATGTATTAGAAAAATAAAGGAAACAAACACTAATAACTCAAAATAATGGAAGTAGTGGGTTTCCTTTTGGGGATTCCCAGACAGCTCAATTGCAAGCCCACTAAATTGTGCCTGAGCTCTCCAGACACCAGGGGTGTTCAAAAGGTCCCAGTGTGAATTTTTCTGCTGTGAAACACAATGAAGTAATGTTCTAAAACACAATGAAAGCAATCTATTTTTAAAATTTTAACACAGTAATAAAAACATATTTTATTTCCTTTATGGCTGAAGCATAGCTGTCACTGCCATATAGAGACTCATTTGGAGAGTCCACAACCAGTCTTATGCTCTACTGGAGAACTTTCTGCACTAAATCATATGAATTATCAGCAATAGGTGCATGCAAACTTTTTTGACTTTGAATTCTTACCTTCCCTTTCTTGTAGTTCTTCAAAGCCTATTAAAGGCTTAACAAGTGTTTGAATCCAATCCATTTAGTTCTAGTTTCACTTTCCAATAATCTTGAGAAAAAGCAGCAGAGTTATTAATTATTGCCTTTTCCCAAGAGAAGGCAGTCTTCCTGATGATGAAAATTAGATATGAACTAGTCCAAATCTAAGTGTCCCCCAACACCACTAGAGTTTCATCTGTGATTAGACCTGAAATTAGACCAAGCCTTTAATGAAGGTCTGAAATATTCAAATAACATTTTATTTTTATGTATGCAAATTTGCCTTATGGGTTCCAGATGGAACTGGAAATGATGAAACACCAACAGGGTTTGCTTCAGTATTTCAGAACCAAAAGCAGAACAGCTCTAAATTTCCCAAGAAAATATTTTCTTGTAAAATCTCCAGATATCTTCTAAAACTCAAACTATTCAAAGAGTTCAACCCAACTCTGTCTAATCATCAAAATTTTTTATATTTAGATGAATGGAACTAAAAAAGAACATTTAGAATTGTACCTGATTTAATGAAAGCCCACAACAAATGTGCTTTGTGTCAAAAGTGGCAAGTAGGATGAAAAGAGAAATAAATGAGACATGGAAGCCTTGGAAAAAAGTGCCTTGAGGGAGCAGTGAGTATACTAAACATTAGTTTTAGTGATAAAGCTCTGGTAGGCTTAGGGAGGAAAAATGTTCTGTGCGTTGTGATGGTTTAAATCCATATCAAAAGTATTGAGATTTTTTGTGACCTTTCTTAGGTGCTGGATCATGTTATTAGGGAACAGAAGGAAATAAAAAGAGATGCAAAAAAGTACAGCTATCCGCCTTATAATCAATCGGCTATTACTGAACAAAAGTATTTAAGATTCAAAACCACAGCAATGCAGAACCAGACTATCAACTGGCACTTTAAATCCTCATCCTAAGTGCTAGCAGTTGCTAAAAGGACTTTAGTCTGAAAATCCCATTAATCAGGTACCTTATTTCATGATCTGAGAATGAAGAACTTTTTCAAATATGTGAATAAATTTCTACTTTCTTTAGTCAAGAAACTGGAAAAAAACCCCAAAATATTAAATGTAATAGCAGAGCTTTGTGGCCTTTGTAGGGTACATCAACCTACTTATCCAAAATTGAGGAGGTATGTGGGAATATAAATAAACCAGAGTTAATTTGCTGCATGCAACATTGTTAACCATTTAAAAATGTGATAAATCATTGTACCCTGGGAATGAATCAAGAAGTTAATGTAAATATTTTAAAAAATAGGAATGTCACATTCCCAAGAAAAATTTAATAGGACATGACTGTGTAATTTGCCCTTTATAACTCTTAATTCTCTTTCTGCTTTGTCTGGAAACTGGACTACCTCCCATTTGCTCTTTGAAACTTGAAATAATTAAAAATCCATTATTCTTCCCTCTCCAATGACAGTACATAAATTAAGCTTCAGCAGTGTTGAAACACACACAAGAATTGATATGACCCTTTCAAAGTGTCACTTATCTGCAATGCAAATTTCTTCTGGGTGAACACAAATTCAGCAAGTTTGTTTTTTTTTCATTTAGAACTCAATCTTTTACAGCTAAGTAGTGTTCATTTGTTGATTCACAGTTCAGAAGTTACTGAGGTGTTTATTTTTGTAAATCAAATACACACTTCTCTAGTTATTTTTATATTCCAGAACTCCCAGTAGTCAGCCTCAAGGATGCCTCAGTGCCTCTCAGCACAGTGAGCTGCAAAAATATGCAGCCAGGCTTTTACTTTAAAAAGTGTCCACTCTTAGTAACTCAAGAAATAATAAGCAGAAAGTTCTGCTAAAGTGTATATAGTATTTACCTTCTGTTCTCTTTCATGTTTACCTATTTTTATTTTATGTAAAAAATTAACCTAGCCCAGTGCTCCCCAGATGTCTTTGGCTCAGATCTCATACCAACAAAAAGCAAAAAGTAGTTGTAGAGTTAGCCTGGGTCAGATGTATGTGTGTTACATTTTGCAAGCATTTGACTATTTATCTTGATTAGTGCATTTCATTTTAAATTTTATTCTGTGAAAAAATATGTTCTTCTAAAGTTTTCGGAAGATGCTTGAATGGGCTTTCCACACCTTATTCTCAAATCTTGTTACAAGGGGTGTATTGAAAATAGGAACGGAAATGTTGGCTGTAAGCAGCCTCTGGCCTCTTCCTCATATAGCAGAACCTTTTGTTCAAGGCATAAAAGGAAAATGTTGGAAAATTTGCTAATTCTTTGCATCATTTGTCTCTTTTGAATTGAATAAAGTGAGCTTCTGAGAAAAAAGAGGAATTTGAAAAAAATAGGTATAAACTCCATGAATTTCTGCATAAAAACCAAACAAACAAAACAAAACCAAAACAAAACAAAACCTCTGGATGCTTAACTTCATGACTGGCAACTGTGACTATTTTAAAATTTACTTTGCGTTTTTGAAAAAATGTGGGCAAATTTATCTCAGCATGAAAGGGAAACTTACAAGCAAGTCTTTTCTTTTTCCTTATTTCTTTCTTTGACTTGAATGTTCCCCAAGGGGTTTTTTGATTGAAGTCTTCACATTATTTTCCGATGGCTTGAACTGCTTGTGCTACTGCTGCACAGTGAGATGAGTAGAGACAAAGGGCAAATCCAAGGGTGTAGACATTCAATTTAGAGGCACTCACATCACTACTGTGTCTCTGAAAACACTAAAGTTTGGAAAGTTTACTCCACATTTATTTTAACAGCTAGAAGTCCATTTATTTAAATTGGTTCATTTTTAAATTAAATTCTAGGTTCTTTAAAAGCAAATCATTATTTCATTTATTACATGAATCAGGATAATTTTCATTTACTTTTTCCCATTTTCATGCATCTGCTCTCCATCCTCATCATAGTTAATGTCCTGATATATATTTTAAAAAAAATCCTTGAGCATCTTTAATTTATGTGCATTTATTTTTTACTCCTCTTCATTTTTGGTTGGTTTTTTTTTTTTTATACTTGAATTGACTGTGAGATACCAGATTAATCTGCTCTTTGAGCAGCTATTGTGGTGCTATTGGCAGATTCTGGACACCATAGGTAAGACTGGTTTTAATTCAGAAATTTTTAAGCCTTAAGTAGTATCATTGCTCTTTGCTTTGTGTTCTCTTCTAGGTAGAACTTGCCAGAGTAAATGTAAAGCCCTACCTTTGTGTCTTAATTTATTTGAGGTCCCTTTCTAGCTGAGTGAGTGAAGTAGGAAATTCCATGTTGTGAATAATCTTATTGATTAACCAGAACAGACCAGAAGACTAGAAGTCTAGAAATGTCTCATTTTCCCCATTGACTGTAGAAGCAGCTAATGATAGTCAGCACAACTTTAAATATTTTTTTATGGACATCTAAATGTAGGTTATAAGAATCTTGCCAAAGATGAGTAAGGTAAAAATTACTTGGAAGCAATGAAGTCTGTGTGTGTGTTTTGTTTCATTTTTTAAATTCTCTTTGGAATTAGAGGGAAATTATCTGAGTTAAGAATATTTAGTGAAACACCAGAAGGCAGAACTTAGGCAAGTTATAAAATCCCAGTTGCTGGAGGATTTCATGACAGAGTAGACAAATGTTTGTTCAAAATAAACTGAAGGACAGAGAAAGCAAAAGCCTTTTATAATTCAGGTAAGATATGTAAGGGAAAGATGAGAAAAATATGTGGGCATGTGTGGGCACTCTTGCACTGGTATAAGGGGCAAGATGCACATATTTCTGCTATTCTTGCCTTGTAACATGAGAGTAAAAAGACTGGGAAAATGATGATCATCTCTTTGCACATTGGATACAATGAAATATTTTCTTATACTGGGTATGAGAAACACCATGTTGTTTTCTGCATTCCTGAGTAGGTCTTCCTTTCTAATACACTTAAATTTCCTCAGGGAGCTAATATGTTGAACAAATAAACACACCTTGAAACTGGAGACAACATGAATCTTATAATGTACCCATCATCCTACACTTCCAGGATGAAGAAAATACTAAATTTTATCCCTGAAGAAACTAGGACATTCTGAAACTTATTTCTATTATGATCTCAAAGCTGCAGCATGGGTGTGAGGAAAGGAGGAAATTAACTGGGATTTAGGTAAGTATCAGAAAGAAGAAGTCTGTGAGACAGCCCTGATGGGGTGTCCAATGACAAACTGGCCTATACTGCATTTTCTGCCTAATCACTCAGCAAAAAACACTTATAAGCACCTATAGCACAGAAAATCTTCAGAAAATAATGGAAACGGAGGGATAGTTTGTAAAGAAGTTATAAATTGGTTTCTGTTTGCCAGTTTAAGGTCTTCACTTTGGGATTACACAGAGCAAATGATTTTTCTCAGCCCTGGCTTAGTAATTTTTGAAGTGGTGACAGGGTGGCAGGAAGGGGATAAGGCAAACTTTGTGAGATAATAAGCGCTACAAGGACTTTGGGAAAAAAGGACATAAAAGAAATTTTAAATGTGAACATTCCAGTGAGTACCAGAAAAAGACATAAAAGATACTACCCCCCAGTCTTTCCAGCTGAAGGTTTGAAGAGAGAGAAAAATATTTTCTTAGCAGTATTTCTTGGTTGTGTCTGTGAGTTTATAGGAACTTGTCACACTACCCAATATATAATGCCAAGATTCACAGATATTTCATGTGCTTTATAAAGTAGTTGTCTTCTGTAGAGAATAATCCAATTTTTCAGTTTCAGAGCTACTTTGTTAAAATTTGCTGCCAGTTAAAACCAGGTATCTCCTGAGAAATTATTTTAAGCAAACAACAGCAACGGACAAAATATCAACAAAAATAGAATCAGTAAAAGCAGACTCTGCATGCTCTGCAAAATATGTGTCCTTTTAGGTAATAAAAGAACCCCAGCCATGAATTCCTCTGGCTCCAATTCCTTTCTAAGTTGCCTTTTGCCTTTGTGTGCTTTTTTCCCTTCCCCTGTGATTGTTGCCTACAAGTAGCTGTTAAAGATATTTTAAGTACAGACAGAGATTGCCTGTAGCACTGACTAAATGAGACTATCACATAGGAAGGTTGTAAATGCACACAAATAATAAAGCAAAGTCTAGGACTTTGGCTACCACCACCTGCTCATAATAAGCTCTCATGGCCTCTGGCAAAGCAAGAAACTGAATATGAAATAATACTTTCAGTTGCATAAGGGGGTTGTTTTTCCTGGGTGGCACTTTGCAAAAGGTGTGTCACAGGCATCATTGTGAGAGTGGGAGGAGAAAAGACATCATGGGAATTCTGGTCACTGTGAAATCTCCTTGATAAAATTCAAAGTTTGCAAAGAACTCTCCAAAAAAAGTGCAAGCATTTGCTCCATTTAAAACTGAACTGTGCAGTTTCCTGATCCAGGGCTGGAAGGAAGAGCAAGGCACTTCCAGAAGTGTGGATGGAGACAGAATGACTTTTCTCCTTCATGTGTGGGTACAGCTCAGACCTCTTGGTATAAGGATATGCTGTTTGCTCATGAGCAAAGGAATGGCCGGGGGAGTATCAAAACATTTAACAAAATAAAGGGAACATATGTAAATTGTTATTATCATCGGTCGGTCCTTACAAGTCTCCCTTCTTCTACCCTGCCCAACTGGACAATATCTCATGCCTGAGACATTTCAGCAGCTCTGCCCTACTTATGTCATATCAGGTGCAGATGTTTTTCATTGGCCACAGCTATCTGGTCCAGAGTTTATCTAACTCTCTCTTCTTAAGGAAACACAAATTTAATGCTTGAACAGCTTGATATTTCTTTTGTCAATCAGATTTCTTAATTTGAGGATGCTTACTGTGGTAAAAAAACCTATACAGTAGCATTGTGATCAACCAGCACAAAACTGAACCTCCTTAGTCAGCAGTCTGATGTAAAGAATCAAACCCACAATTCCTCATCAGAAAAGATTACCAACATGTATTTTCTAATTAGAGAGCTAAGCTTTTTTTTGTATGCGTGTGTGCATACACAACAGTCATTAGCAGCAGTCTATTCACTACACATTATGTGTCGTTTGATGGCACATTAGAACTTTTTCCTCCATAAAGCATCATAGAAGTCTTGTGTAGAGCTTTTCTAGTCCTTAGATGATCTACAACCACGTGTTCATTAGACTGTTCTCCAACTATTTGAGAGGCACATTTTCAAAGTATTTTTCAGATACTAGCACTTTGATTTAGCACAACCATTAAATGAAGGCAACAGGACATTATTATTCTTCAAAGACTACCTTTATCAGAATGTCTGGATGAAGACAGCAGTAGTATCTGAAACACGTTTATAAGCCCTGTTTTGGCTCTTCAGACTTATCATAAGTGGGAATACCTGACACTGATACCAGAAAACTCTGTGTCTCATTAAGCTGCCTACCTGGCAGGACTTTCCCCAAAAGAAGTGTACCTATGTCAAAAACTTCAGGGTGGGCTTGAGCCCCCCAGCCATCTGAGGGCTGCTGCCTCACCTGAACAGAGAACAGCTCCAGATCTGTGTCTTCCAAGGGGCACCACATGTCTGCGACCAAACTCAAGTGGGAAACAACTTGGTTGAGGGTGTCTGAAACCTGGTCTCATAACAACAGAGGCATGTCCTGCCAGGTGCCTTGCAGAGTCCTGCTGGGCTCCCGAATGGTGGGGGAAAAAAAAAAAGGTAAATAAATACACTCCCCAAAGCGATAAATTCATGGCACAAAAAGGAGCTGTCAGTCACAGCTGATTGAGCTCCTCTTCAGAGAACAAAGTCTCTCACTTTCCTGACATGGTTTGATGAACAGTGAAATAGTTAACAGTCTTGACATTTATAGATTCTCTAGAAGAAGTACACTTGCCAGACCATACTGTTCATGGTGGACCAGGTCACACCTTTGCTGTCAGCTTCTACTTACAAGTCTGTAAAGCATTGGCATGGGAAGATTTTATGAAATTAAAGAGAAGAATTAATGATTATTTAAGTGCCTCTGGCAGAAACATTTTATACATGTAAATGTATATGCAGTGGTTTTTTGTTATAGGAGGTAATGCTTTTTTCTTTTTTGTTTTCATATCTTTGCCAGAGATGAATTCTCTTCAATCAGAACTCTTCTGTAATCACATGAAAATATGAGACATTAAGAATCAAAAAAGATCAAATTCCCATGTTTAATAATCTTAAATATCTGCTGGGGAAAGAACAAAACAAACAGCAAGATGAAATAGAAATAATCGTTACTGAAATTGAAAAACTGTGTATGTGCATGTGACCAAGAGAGACAGAAATCTTTAATGAACACACAGCTGTTCACTCCAAGCCCAAGTTAATTCTGCCCTTAAATCTCTGAATCGATATTGTTCTTTTCAGAGCGAACCCAGTACCTCTGTTCCTTCCTTAACTCTGTTTCTTATGTAGCTTCTGGGATTCCCTAACATCATTCCTAAGGCTGGAATGTTGCTCTGAGTCTCAATTCTCACTCTGCTTTTTTAGTCTCTCCATTTGAGCTGGGTTGTTAAGGATCTCTCCTATTGCTGTCAGACAGTCAGATGATAGAGGAACAGGTGTCATAATCCTAGTTTCTGCACTATATTCTCTTGTTCCTGACAATGGAAGAAGAGAAGTGAGCTCATGTACTCTTTGTAATATCTCAGATTGGTTGTCCTTCTCCAGAGGTGTATTAAAAAAAAAAAAAATTCAAACCAGAGAGAAAGCAGCTTCTTCAGATGACACAACTTGTATGCATAATCTCCAAAAAGGAGGATTATATTTTGAGGATTGAATTGCTTTGTCTGTGTTTCTTAAGCACTGAAAATGATCAGCACATTCCTGTGTAGGTACAGGCAGTTCTCCATTAACTTAAACCTCTGTTTTCAGAGCTCTAATATCAGAGCTTTTGTAAAACATACTAATTTTCAAGCCATTCAGGAAGCTATTGTTGGCTTGCTAGGATTTTTAAATAATATGGGATGATAATTTAATCCTTTTAACTGCACATTTTATGGTGATACTTACCTTTAACATCTGGGAAAATGGACACCTGATAATGCTGTTCTGCATGGCTATTTGTGAAAGACAGAGTGGGTCAATCACTGCAGTGAAAACAGTGGTCACCTGAACAGACACTCTGATTAAACCTGATGATGAACCAGATTTATAATCTCTAGTGTCCTCCTAAAACCTGCATGAGATCTCAATGACTTCTTTTTCACACAGAATTTTAGAGTAAAGCCAATATAATTTAGAAACAGAAGAAATAATTCATTGTCTTAGTTTATCTTGTGCCCACTACAAACAAGCTGATACTCTAATTATCTCGTTTAATATGTGTTCAGTACAAAATAGAAATTTTTTTATTTAAATGACCATGTAACCATATTGGAATCAAACGTACAAATAAACCTTTAAATATTGCACAGAACCTCTTTTAAGTGATCATTTTTGTAAGCATTCACTGAAATCTGTGGAAGTTTAGTCCCCAGTTAAAAAGCCCCTTGTCTTTGATCATTCAATACACCCAGTGACACAGCACTGCAGAGGGATAAACCAGATCACAATAGTTTGGATGCTTTTAAACTATATTGCAAAATCTGTCTATTAATCATTATGTCATCACAGACTAATGTGGAGAGCCTCAACTCATAAATGAAAATGTCCTATGGTTATTCAGATTTATTTTTAAAACTCACAAGGACTTTCAGTTGAGCACTAAAAGAAAAATATGAACTGCATTTTGAAGCTTTTGTTTTGAAAGCACATTGTGCATTAATATTTAATTTCTAATATAAGTGTTCTACAATCTGTATTTATATAAAGCAGTACGAGGTTACAGTATAATAAAGAACTATGATATGTTTTTAATAAAGACTATTTTTACACATGAAGTTGTTGGCACACTTAAGGGATCACTATGCCCATAGTTTTTTATGCCTTCAAAAGATGGACAGTGTTTTGTTTAATAGGACGTATAAGGGGATCACTGACTGAATTCCTGAAAATGTGTTCATACATTTCTGAGCTTATACTTCACTACAACAAGTTGCACCAAAAACTAAATAGAAAAATACAGGTTTTATTATCAGAAAAGGAAAAGTCAATAAACAGAATAAAGGGTGGTTCAATGGGCAACTAAAATTGTTTCTGATATTAATTTAATTATTGCACCATGAAATGTTTCAATTGCCTTGAGCAGAATTTTTCTCTTGCCTTCAATATTCTTTATATTTACTAATGAAATATAGGGTATACCAATTACAGGAGCTAAATTATTTATCTAATTCCATTTATTACATAAATATTTGTTCAGCTTTGTTATTTTTAATGTTAATTTCCTTAACCAAGTTAACTCTACAATATCAAAGCATTTGAAAGATCAGGAGTGAATTTTTTGTTTGAATATAATTTCTTAAGAGTCTCACACACCTTTGTTTCAAATAACATAATGCATTTTTTGCAGCTAAAATCCTACTTTTCATGATTTTTGCAAGTTATGTATGGCAATCACTCAAAAAATTACAAAAATTATAAAAATTAAAAAATTCATCTAAAATTCACTTTTAAATTTTGCAAAACTCACAATTCTTGACATTCCCTCTAGCTTCCTCTCAACTGCAACAAATTCTCCAGAACTATGTGGAAGAGAACAAAAGGATGTATCAGTATATATTTTATTTTCTGAAACAGCTGACCTGTCAGTTGGCGTTCAGATTTTTGACACCTACAATTAGGTGTCTGCATGGGGATATTTCCTTTTTTTGTTTTGTTTTGTTGGTTGTTTGGGTTTTTTTAAGTCTAAAAGATGTCTGTACATTGAAATAAACATGTTTGGTGGGAAAGGATAGATTTAGATAATTATTTTCTCTTTAAAAAATTGTCAGAGGAAATCTCTAGATAGCATCATAGGAGTCCAGGTAATTTACAAGTAGCAGAGAGAGCTGGTGAACCTCTGAGCTCTTTTCTGCATCTGTGTTCATAAACATCTAAAAAAGCTGAAATTCTTTTTCAACAGTGTCAGCCAAAGAAAATGTCATGATAAATTAAAGTGACTGAACTATGACTGACATGTGAGAAGATTCCAGGTCTAGATGAAATCTGACCTGTATCTTCCACCCATAGCAAAAGTAAGAGGTTGGATGATGAAATTTTATTCTTTCTTCTTCACCTGCAGTGGAGATGAGATCATCTGTAGTGGGTGATTCACCTCCCAGCTTCAAAAATTCTGAATCTTTAAGAGCCCTTTTTTATATCTGAGTGATCTGATCAGGAAATCACCTCTCTAGAGGCCATCCTGACACCATTCTGTAGTGAACCCCTCTCTGGGTGGTCACAAAGAAGAGGACACTGGCTGACCTTCTTCTTTGTCAGCTGAAATTTGGGCACGTTGATCTTGCTGAACTACAGAGAGAGCCTTGCCCTTCTGGGTCATTGTCATCATCATGAATCTCAAACATGGTGTAGGCTGGGGTTAGAACACATGCCAAGGGTCAGTCTAATGCCCTGAAACTGGAAAAAAACCCCAGACTGTAGTTAATACTACATTTTCTTAAAAAAACCCCAGTATTTTCACAGGCTATAGTATTCTCTGTGTATTTCTAAGCTATCTGTCATTATACATCTACAATTAATTCCTTGAAAATCAACTCTACAAAAAGAGAGTGTGAAATTTCAATATATCATTTTTTGTTAGTAGGGTATGGCTTGCTGGATTTTTGTTGGCTTTTCTAGCAGGGATTTTAGAAATTATTCAGAGATTACAAAGCAACATAAAGACCAGCTTTGAAAGATGAGATACACTGCTCACTATGATTTGTATTAACTAATCTCTAATGGCTCTTTGGGAAAAAACCCACATCAACTGAAGCTTATATTCCATTGCATATATTAGCAATGACTACTTATTAATCTTATAACCTTTTCTAATTAACAGAGTAAATTCTAAAATGAATACAAATTGAATGTATCCAAGGGTAAAATATATTCAGCTATGGAATGTGCCCTTATGTTTGCTGAAATATCTATGAAGTAAGTGGTGTGCCACAGAAATAATTTGTTCCATTTCTTTTTCATTCACTTTTAGTCATGAAGAAAAGAAGTGCCAGCATCTGGCACTTTGCAAGTAGTAATCTTATATATCATCAAAGGCACGGACAGGAAAACTGCATTGTTGCTGCTGCTGTTGCTATTGCAGCTGTTGCTATTTACTACGTCATACAGTTCTTTCTTCCAACTATGTGACAGATGAAAAGCAGAAGAGAAATCTGAAGGGCAATTTTAAATCTAACATTCTAAAGTCATAAGGTGCAATGTAAAAATTAATCTGTAGGATGAACGATGCTTATGAAAAACATGCTACATATAAATTGACACTGTATGGAAATTCTGTTCTGTGTGTTTGAACCAACAATTTGTTCCATAAAACCCAGCACAGACAAAAGTGCATGCAGGAGCCATTATCATAAAAAGAGGCACAGATGCTGGCAGAGATTAGGACATGGTAAAATGAAGAAAAAAGTACCTATAGTTATGTTGTAGCAAGAATCAAACTGGTACAGTTACATGAACAAGAAGCAAAAACTATGAAGAGATTGAATCTAGTTGTAGCAAAAGTTTTACAGTTTTGGTATTCAAGGAAGGGAAACACTTTTATGTGCAGCCCTTTAAAGCAACTGACTCTCTCTCATTCTACTTTCTATAGGAACTAAAAGGCTGCATTAAACATCCAGCTTTAATTAGACTTTCTTATCCAGGAACCAAACAGAAGTCCTAGAGTATAGGTGATACCTTACTTCAGCTGGAACCTATTTCAGCAATCTCAGCTCTGGAATGAAAGTATATATATATATGTTTCATTTGTGGGAAAACAGCTCAAATTCAGTGACACATTTGCAGAACCATAATTATTATTTTACTGGAATAATTACTTAGAGAAAACAGTAAACATGAAACATGTAAGAATAAAAATCAAAACTATTCTTTTATTTATACTTATCATAACAAAACTCTAAAATATTCATTTAAGACATTGTATCAATTCCATGATACACCAAATAACATAGGCAGCATGAGGCATAAATCTGGGATTAATAATTTTGGGCATATATTTGTCTTTTAAATGTTCATTTCTGTGTATAAGAATATATGTGTAAGGCATACAGGCTTCTTTCAGTGATACCCGGTGACAGACCTAGAGGCAGCAGGCATGAGGTGAAACACAGGAGGTTCCCTCTGAGCATCAGGATTTTTTCCCTGCGATTGTGACTGAGGATTGGCACAGATTGCCCAGGGAGATTGTCGACTGTCCATCCTTGCAGATATTCAAATACCATAGTACCTGGTTCTTAGGAACTGGCTCTAGGTGGCTTGGCTTGATCAGGGGGTTGACCCAGATGAACTCTGGAGGTCCCTTCCCATCTCAGCTGTTCTGTGATTCTGTGATAGCATCATTAAATCATATATGTTAAAAAAAAATCTATGACTTAATGAAGTTGTCTGTTTAATTAAGAAAAGTAACTTCTAAAGTAATGCCATAAAGCAAAATTATGACTCCTTTGCAGTTGAGTAAGTTTAGCCCAGAGACATTTTATAGGTGTTAATCTGTGTGGCTGAACATAGTCATTAAATATGTTGAGTCTCTTTCCTTCACATCCCCAAAGCCATTTAGATGCTAAAGTTCCATGGACTGAAATTGATGAAATTATGATTAAATTGAAATTAACTGACTTCTAAGTGCCTAAAACTCTCCCAGGTATTTGGGTCCTCTCTCTTCAACAGAGAAACATGTCAAACAGGAGATTTCCACCACTACATAGTTTCCTTGGTACAGCTCTTCCTGAACTGTATGACTGACATTGTGCTCTGTAAAATTACCAAAATGAAAACTGATTTTTAATAGAGTTTCCTCTTCTTACTACCACTCCAAAATGTTTACAAATATTACCAAAAGAATAACTCAAAATTGAAGTGCTGCAGTCAAAATATATATAGTTTTACATTCATATTTTCCTTCAAATAAGGTAACCCCATTAAAACTTTCTATGAGTCCTGTAAACACAAAACCAGAGCTGCTATAGCAGAAAATGTATTATATTAGCACAGAAACCAAGGAAAATGAGTGAGAGGTGAGAACTAAAAATATAAAACAAAAAACTATTGATTTTTTACTGCATCTGTCTCCAAAAGGCCACAGGATTCTGGGACTCTTGGTGTCTTGTAAATATTATATGGTATGGGCTATTGTGTTACCATGATTAGATGAGGAATTCCATGTAGACCAATATTAATAACTATTGAAACATTTATTAAAAATATTTAATTGGTGCTTTTAAAGTCATCTCCACATATTTGCAGCTGATATTCATTCATCAGAAGCTTTCCTTGAGTTTTTATTGCAAGTTACATACTGCATCCTATCACCTAGTTTGGGAATACTGGATATATCTGACATAATTAGAGGAATTTCCTCACTTCAAGCTTATTTGAGTTATGTTTATCTGTATCTATATCTATATCTATGTATATATCTATATACAATTTAGTAGTAATTTGATATGTGGAGTAAGCAAGATGAGAGAGGTTTGGATGGGATGGGAAAACTATTGAATATCTCATAATCTGAGTCTTGTAATTTGCCATTCAAGCACAAGTCAAAAATCATGTTCATTGCAGATGAGTGCTCCCTTGACTTAAAAAAGCCCATCAGCAATGAAAAAGAAACATTTCACACACCCACCCCCCCACCCCAAAACACATACCCCCAAGAAAACCCATATTTTGCACACGGGGTAGAATGTCTCCAGAATGTCTTCATTAAAACATGTTGAATTTTATTTTGAGCAATACTCACCCCACTTTTTTTGTCCTTTTTTTAGTAACATGGTGATTGGCAGACATGAAGACACCATAGTATGAATGCAATCATTCATCATACTAACTTCTGATGTCAGCCCACTTCCTTCTCAGATAAATCTATGTCAGCCAACATCACATGGCACCTTTTTTTTTTTTTACTCATTCCAACAAATCTGCACCATTAGAAAAATTCATTGTCTTATTTGGAGATCCTTAGAAGAGTTTCTTGTAAAAAAATAACAGATTTTGAGAAGGAAATATGGCAAAGCAGGAAAATGATGCCTCTGCAGTGAATTCCGGTTAGCTCCACAGGATCCATTGGAAATCTGAGCTGTAACATCAGAGGCAGCTCCTACTGTTCAGCAAACGGGCGACACAGGTGTTTAAATTGGACAAAATCATTGGAAGCAGCAGCAATATCCAAGCATTGTGTTTCAGCACACTCTCCCATCTGCAGTCTGCCATCCATTTCTAGGCTACCATTCAAGAGTCTGGGTTTTAAACTCTTTTCATTTTGCTCTGATTTTATATGAAAACTATCTCCTTGTGCATACACACATTGCAGTAGCTGTTGTGCACTCAGTTGTCTCATTAGGGCACTTCCAGTGACAAACCATGCAACTGAAAGATAAAACTCCATGCCCCCATCTATTTGAAAATTTCTTAATATTCTGTATATGTTCTCTTTACTTGCTGCTTCCTTAATTTGTCATACAAATGCTTCCTTCCTACTGAGATCAAACTTAAAATAAAATAAAATTTTTATTCCATGGGTAATGGCCTTCTCTCAGACACCTGGGAAATGATTCTTCTCTGTCTGGCATCTTTTATCAGAAAATCCAGTTTCCCTCTATGTTAAGGTTAGCACCAGTGCAATTACAGCTGTCACAACACAGTCATCCCAGTGTAATAGGCTGAGTTCATCCCACTGAAATAAGAAACAATTAGTAATAAAGTTCCCATTCACACAGATTCCATTCCACCCTGTCTTTCTGAGGAAAGGGGAGTTCAACACAAGCCTGAACTGCTGTACAGGGCTCCTGACCCACTGGTGCCTGGGCTGCCTCCCTTACTGTCTAAATTAATTTTCTTCTTTTGGGATGAAACTAAAGCTGGCATTTTAAACTCTTACATTTCAGAAAGTATTTTGGGGGGTCTTCCTTAGCAAGTAGTTTTTCTTTATCTCCTCCTGGTTATATTTAAGTCAATTCCTAATCCCCCTGTCCTCATTTTCAGGTTTCTTTCATACTTTGATTAACTTGACTGATATCCCTTCAAACATAGTATCAAACTTTTATAAAGCAACACAAACAACCCCTGGAATATATGCCAGGTCAGTTTAGTATAAGGTGGCACTTAAAAGTTGCCAATTCTCGGGGTGTGACTACAAGAAGTAATGCCATTTGGCTATCTGCTGCTGACCTGTTTGCTCCTTGTGATGGGAAAACGCCAACCTCCTCTAATTTAAAACTCTGCCAGTGAGAAATATTTTGGTTTCTCTCTAGTCTGTGGGCGATACATAGTCAATGAAAGGTCTCTTGCAAAGTATTCCTCCTCCACTGCGGGGGTGGCAGACAGGCATGGACATGGGAGAGGGTCAGAGGTATCAGCTGATACCTTTTACAAACAGTTGGTAGGGCAAGCCAGAAAAATCCTATCACCTTAAATCTACCTTCTCCTTTGCCTTCCTCCCTCCCATCCCTCTGCTCTGTCACATGGAGTCTCTCTTGAAACATGTGAGGGATGGGTGAAACAGAGAACACTGAAATTTGGGAAAGGGAAGACCCAGGAGATTCCTGCAGATGCCTGCTTCAGTATAAGGGTAGTAGGGAGAGAGCAAAGCCCCCAGGCCTTACCCCTAAATACTGCTCTGCTGGGGAATGTGTCCACAAGTGGCCTGCTCCTGGGAAGGAAAAAAAAGAAGAAGCACAGGGGAAGGGTGTGATGGTTTGAAAGACTAGAAATCACAAGACTGAAGATTGACTTTTGGGCTGAAAAAGCAGCCTTGCCTCCAGTTACTGATTACCAAAGTGACAGAGCTGGCAATTCCGGTTGTCCCAAGCAGAACAGGGCTGACGGGTTATTCTATTAAAAAAAAAAACAAAAACAACAAACCAAGACAAACAAACCAATGAAAAAAATAACAAAACCCCCAAGCTCTAATCTACAACTTTATCTTATTTATCTCTTTTGTTAAAACTTTATGGCTGTGTCGAAAAAGGATCTCTCCTTTTGGGGAAATTCTGGCACTGGGGTTGGGAGTTCCAGAGTTCCTGTTGCTGCTTTTATAAGGGGATACTGTGCATCATGTTTGAATTAAAGGAAAAAAAAAAACAAACCAGTGGCATGTCATGATGACTTGATTGATGGCAAACAAGCTTCTAGTGAGGAGGCAGGAGAATCAAAGCTCTTGCAACACAACACGGAAGATTAATGCTAAGTATATTACTATTGATGTGGGCAGTAGATTACACTTAATAAACTGTTTTAAACAGTATCAACAGTATCCACAAAAAAAATGGGGATGCAAGGAAGTCACACAGACATATAAACAATGGAATTTCAGATGCCCTTTACAAGATCACATGTATCATAGTTAAGCAGAATAGTTAGAGTTTAATTTGGAAATTCATCTTCATTGTTGCAGTGTTATTCAGTATTATTTCAGTATTATTTCAGTACTATCTTGCTTTTCAAGGCAAGGATAAAACCATCCAAAACAGAGGGAAACACTTCTACCAGAGTCCCTTCTTTCCCATCATTAGGAATCAGTACTGTATCTGATGAACTCCTCCAGCATGAAGAATACAGTTGCTCCTTATCTTGGACCTTTTATGTGAGAGGCCTTTGCACACCCTATAAATTCAAAGATACGAATGTGGTAAAAGTACTACATATGATAGAGACTAATTTCTCAGCCATATGGTTTTTCTCTGTTTCTGTAATCTGGTTCAAGAATCCGTGTTATCTAACACTGAGCTGAATGGGAGCTATCTGTGCTCTGGCAGTAACAGAGCACCCTACTGAAACACTGACTGGAACAATAATGTGTTTTGAACACTGAAATAATGCATGCTCCAAAGCCTTTTAAAAAGAACAGACTTCACAGTGGCAGAGGGCAGGCAGTACCAACAGAGCATTAATAAATATCACAAAAAAAGATCACCCTTTAGTTTAGACAAAACTTTGTATTCTTCAGAACAGAAAAATATAAACTGGCTGAAAAATGTCTTTTTAAGCAATGTTGAACTGCAGCAGAATGTTATATTTTGTAGCAAAACTTAAGGTGCCTAACTCTCAGAGTTAAGGCATGGATAGCTGGGAGTATTTGGTAACTGAAAAATTATCCCCTTCTAGTTATCAGTTGATATATGGATTCATATCCCTGATTGTAGGCATCAGACATACATTCTTCCTTTTATCTTGCAATAATGCTTTCCAGGCACACACAAGAACGTTAACCCACAGAAAACCGACGAACGATAGCACTGACTTAACAGTAAAATTATTTTTATATTTTCCACTAATGAAAGATAGTGTGCTTTTGCCAAAATTTAAAGTTTTCATTAAGACATATTCATGTTTTACTAAAAAAAAAAAAAAGGAAAAAAGTTCAAATTTTCATAATTTAAAAGAATTCTAAATAAAAAAGAGGAAGAACACAAAAGGGAGAAAGAAAAAAGAATAGATCAATAAAAATAATTTTATAAAAGTAGTTAATAGTTGAAAAAAATCCAATTAAATTTATTTTGTTTGGTTTTCCTCTCTAATTATGCAACAGGAGTTTCATAACAAAAACAAAATGCCCCATTTCAGATGACTATTCTGCTTCACTTCAGATAGTTCTTTGAAAATATTGTGATTTCTGGGAACTGTTTGCCACCATGGCTGCATATTGCACAGTTTGAATCTAAACTAATGTGGCAAACATTTGAAAAATAATTTAAAATGTGCTACATGACATCACAAAGCTTTCCATCACCTCCTGCAGATCCAGCCTTTCATAGAAAAATGTTTTGCTGCTACTCCTTAAATTACCGTGCTTTCCCGTGAAGAAAAGCTGCTTACATTAGGAATACATTTATGCTCCTGGATTCCTAACTCACATGTGTTGTTATTCGATGTTGTATTTTGTTTATGATATTCCAAAGGGCACTTCACGTGGCGTGATAATGGTATGCCCTTTACCATTCTTGTATCTTACAGAAAGATAGGGGCAGTATTTTCTTAGGGGATCATAATTATTGGTGAAGACTTATTAGAATCACTTTTACCCATTAAAGATGTGGCAAAATGAAGAACATATTGCCAATGTCACCTGTTCTGGCACATTTCAGGAAGCAATTTAACAGCTGCTGAGGAAAATACTATCATAAAGGTTAACAGGGTGGAGACCATAACAATTATTTTAATGGAGTTTTAGAAATTCCAGTTACATCCTTTTCTATTTTTTTTCCAAAGGGTATTCTGAAGGTTTATAAAGGAACCTTAATGATGTGCATGCTTGTGCATGAAGAGATTTTGTGCATCAGTACTCCAGACCTGAAAGCACAACCAAGTAGACCTCTTTGCAAATATGTTAGCTGTTGCTGTGCCTTTAGGGCAAAATAGTTATATTATTTAATCTGGGAGCCATGGCAACATAGAGGTGCAAGATCAAGTACAGATTGAGTTCAAAGGATCAGGCTGTCAAGCAACATCTTAAATGAACTCAGGTCTGGCATGGAGCTCCAGATACATCTATGCAAGTTAAATCAAGGCTTTTTAACTGTCAGTGTTATTAATCTTACTCATACAAGGACACTGAGAAAAAGCTGAGGACAGACAATGTAGTTAAAAATGTAGCAACACACAATGGCTTCAGTACCTGCTTTCAAAGGTCTCCTAACAATAAATTAGTTTAAATAAATTAGGTAATTCTTTTTGCATGGAAGGCTCTAGAACCTTTTCTCCAAAATGTTTAGTGTTTAATGACTACCACTGACTGCATTAATCACGAACCATTTACATTTTCATCACTTATCCTTGAGAGATAAGAAGCCTTTGTAGCCAGGGAAACCATGTAGTCCAAGTCTATTTACAAAAACTGACATTCAGAGGACTGATCAAAATTTTCAGTTTACTTTTTAGGGCTGAGATATTACTCTATTCTCCATTTTGATGAAAGGAGTACCTTTGTTGATACTAGTGGTTTTTTTCTCTGGTGCATTTGTTATTTTGTTCTGGTGTTTTGATCATACCTTCAACTCTTACTTTCCCTCACCATCAGCATCTCATCTGGTGGGTCTTCTCACTCAGCTCGTGAGCTATCTTTCTAGCCATGCCCATACAACTCCTTCCTTTGCACACTTGTTCTTTGCCACCTCCATCTCAGCTTTCCCTCTAATGCCAGGGTAGTGAAAGACTTAAAAGTCATCAGTAGCACTACACAGCTGTGAGTGTAGCAGGACTTCCCCTAATTAAAGCATCACTGAACAAAAGAACAAGGCAAAGCAAGGAGAGTAGAGGACACTTACATGGAATTAAATTATTTTAAGGGTGTTTTATTAGATGTATGCACCAGTTAAGGGAACTTAGATGCAGATTCACTTATTTGCATTGGTGTATCTTCTGAAGTAGTGATTAAACCTTTTTCCTAAACCTCATTCACCCACTTCACTGAATTTTCACCCTGAATATCTTGTGTTAATCACTTCTTAAAGTTAGCAACAGTGTTCATCTCTTCTTTAGAAAATGCTGCTTTTCTTTGATGTTGAAAATGAGTAAAATTGCAATGGAATGAAGAGTACATAAACTTGATGGACAGATATAGAAAAAATACAGAAAACATTTCTGTGAAACTGAAATTTAACGATCAGCTGAAATCAGGTTACTGACTTCTTAACGATTTGAGGCACATTTATTCTAAATAATTTCAATTATGCAAAACTAAATGTAAATTAATATTGAAACATGGATAAAGAAACCATACTCCTCTGTGATCACTAGGCTTGATTTTCATCTAAGGTGATTAGTAAAAGTTGTAGACAGTCCACTAAAAATTGCATATTATCTCTTCCAAAAAATCAGTTACATTGGGTAGGCTTCATAATGTGATAATCCTTAAATAGATTAATATGCTTTGAATTTTCTAATTAATGTCGACAAGTACATGCCACTTTTCTTAAGGCAATTAATAATGCATAAGATCTGAGAGTCTTCTGCTTCAACTCTGAACTTCTCTTTTTTCATTATTTTATGTTCCAGATAGACACACTAAAATCTTTAGAAATGTCTCTTTCTTTCCTTGTTTGTTTGGTTTTTTTTGGGGGGGGGGGTTCATTGCTAACTTCTCTATTGTGTTCTTCTATGAATTATGAATTGCTGGGGACAGAAACAAGCAATCAGGATCACAGCCTGTTTAGACAGTTATCTGTCCAGAGGAAATCATCAACCTTTGGATATACTGTTTCTTGGATATGTTGTATCTTGCTTGTATCATTGTCTGAGGAAGTCAGTGCCAATAATTCATTAAAAAGTGCAAGGAAATGTATGCTTATAGTATTCATGCAGAAAGGTAAGAGAAGTGTGTGAGTCTGAGTCTGAAATTTTGCTAATGTCAAATTACTTCAGTTTTGAATATGGCTGTACTTAAGATTTTGGTGCAGCTAATGTAGATAGAATGAGACTTTTTTAATGAGCTTACCCAGCTGCTGGTTTGCAGTTTAACCTTGTAAGCACAAAACTGAACAAGGATTAATTTATTATTCTAAGTGATGTTACTCCTTTGGAAGCAACATTTTAAGAAGCTTTAGAGTTTTATATAGTAGTAGTAGTAGCAATTTGGCATTATATTTGACAAGTTATTTGACAGTACTTAGGATCATGATATTACATTGTAATGGAAGCAGGTAAAGAGCAGAGTTACAGGGAGGAAGAGAAATGAGAATGCACAATTATTGTCTTAGCGATTCATACCAAAACAAACTTACACGTCCCTAGGCACAAATGTGGTTTAAACAGAATCAGAAACATGTATATATTACATTTCCAGTCTGGGATCATAGCATCTATTCCAACAAATCTGAATTAGTTTCTATAAATATCTTACATTAAAAAAAAAAAATCCCCCCAAAAAACAACCCCACCTGACAGCTTGCTCTTTCTTGGCAGATATGGTGAGAGTGCACTCAGCTGGACTCAAGTCCATGGTGCCAATAAAGGTGTTAAACAGCTGGTCTGAACACCAGGCCCTGAGGAACACCACTCATCACTGGTGTCTACCTGGACATTCAGCCATTGACCACAACCCTCTGAGTGCAACCATCCAGCCAATCCCTTGTCTGCCAAGTGATCCACCTATCAAATCCACATCTCCCCAGTATGGAGACCAGGATGTTATGGGGGACAGTGTCAAATGTTTTGCACAAGTCCAGCTACTCCCTCAACCACCAGTGGTGTAACCCTGTCCTAGGCGGCCACTAAAATCATCAGGCAGGATTTGCCTTTAGTCAAGACATCAGCTGTCACCAACCACATCCTTAATTTCCATGGGCCTTAGCATAGTTTCCAGGAGAATCTGCTCCACGAATTTGCTAGGCACAAAGGTGAGACTGTGTGACCTGTAGTTCCCTGTGTCTTCCTTTTTACCCTTTTTAAAAATAGGGGTTATGTTCCCCCTTTTCCAATCAGTGGGAACTTCACCAGACTGCCACGACTTCTCAAACACACTTCCATGTAGACATCAATATACAATATACATCCAAGTACAAGCAGAGCTGGTGTACATTTTTTTTTTATATCTTTCTGTGATTACTTGAAAAATTCATGTATTTTATACTTGATTCCCTTTTTCCTGGTTGTTAGTTTATTTAATGTCCTTTCAGCAGCATTTTGTATCTGTGGAGTCATAAGCCAAAGTAACAGTAGCTAATGCTGGGCTTAGCTCATTTCTATCGTCATGTATAAAATGCTTTTTTCACCTCTCATTTAAAAAAATTTGTCCTGTTTTACCAATGGAATCTAACAGATTTAGTTCTGCTTCTTGTGACCCATGTAAAAAGGTACATTTTATAGCTGAATAGTAGTTGATCATCAATGCCTTTGGATTTATCCTCTCAGAAAGCTTTTCATTGTTCTGTTAGTTTTTTATTTCTTTTTATCCAGTACATTCTACATCATGATCTTTATGATAAACAGTATCCTAGTAACAGAAGTAATTGGACGTAGAGCTCAGAAGAAATATTAACTTGCATTGCATTTTCAAAAAATAGCAAGGCTGGAGGCAAGCTTAGAAATATCTGATGGACATAGACTAAAATTATGGAATGGGAAAGGTTGGAAACACCTGGCAATTAAAACATGCAAAATGTTTTGGGTTTGGAGCAAATTAAAGACATTGATAGTAAAAGCAAAATATTATGCACTACATAGTCTTCTCTTCAATGGTCTCAACCAGCAAAATTCCTGAACACAGTGGAAACTGCAAACCTTGTTTAAATGCCCTGCTGAACTAGGATCTTTCTGCTTGTATTCTTACAAGGTATGTGTCTAGTCATGTGATAACACAGAATATTAGGAAATAAAATCCATTAAGGTGCTGCAACTAGTTTTATACCTAATATAATGCAGCATAAACATTTTTAACTTAAGAAACAAACTGTAAAAAATGCCTAGCAGATGGAGCCCTAAAATATTTTTTCATGCATAATTCAGTGCAGTTTATATGTTTGCTTGGCTGCAAAGTATTTCTGAAGATACAAGAAGATGGAAAATGTGTCATATGCATATAACAATGTAAATGTTTTAACACTTAAACATCCACCATAGTAGAGGTTGAAAGCTGTATTTTAAATGTCATGACATTTTTTCCAGAAGCTCAGCAGTATTCTTCAAGTCCTTTCAAAACAATCATAATTGATGTTAAAAGAAAATGTAAATTGGAAAAAATCTTAAGTTACTGTTAGCAAAACTCTATTCTAATTGAAGTATCTCACCACAGGAAAATAATTAAAGTGGCATAAAAATGACTAATATGATCTTAAAAACAAATTGCCTGACCTCTATAATGATGACATTTCTTTTAAATACTTCCAATAAGATATTTCTTCTCTTACTTGCAGAGAATCATAGAGACAAAAAGAACTGAAGATCCATGTAAAAAACCCCCAAGGAAACAAACAAGTAAACAAAGACACTTATGTTTTAGAAAAAGTGCTTTCAGTGAAAAATAGCACTTGGTTGTAAAATTCTGACTATGATGATCCATTTAAATTTCATACATGCCTCTCTACTTAAAAAAAATATAAAAAAAATATTCCAGGAGAAAGTAGGGTTCTACTCTCAAAAAACAGCTGTCATGGGATTTTATTAAATGTTTAAACTGTTTAATGTTTAAATGTTTAAGCTGTTAAAACTTTATCCCATGTCATTTTTTTTTCTTTTTTTATGTAAGAAAAAGGAANAAAAAAAGGAAAAAAAAAAAAGGAAAAAAAAAGGGAAAAAGAGACAAAGCATTATTAGACATGACTAATAGAATCTTCACAAAGCCACACAAAGGAGGAATGACCCATCTCATTTTTGTCTGTCCTGGGTAGAAATGGAGACAAACTCAGAGATACCTTCATCATTCAACTTAAATAAATCTCAGACCTAGAACTACGTTTCTATCTACAGTGGTTTCTAAATTCTTCTGCAGGCAGGGAATACATCCTCCCTATGTCATCTAAGTACTTTGATCCTACTTTCAGAGCACTACTGGCAGTGCAAGAATGAGGTCCTTTCTGCACAAGCACAGTATTTCTAAGCCTGGGATCAAAGAAGACAGGTAATACTTTCAAGGCTTCCCTCCTCGACATTTTCCTAGATGGGACATGCAGCTAAAACAAGGCAGTCCTAAGCATCTGCCTGGCTGTGAAAAGAGGGTGGGCAAGGAGAAGTACACTGTACTTTCTGCCTTTTTTGTACAAGCTTTGCCTCTCTGAAGCAAAGACTTCTACCCTCACCGGGTCAGGTAGTGAGTAACAGAGATAGAAAGTGACTTCATAGCCATAAGGTATATCCCTCTCTGCTCCAGAGGCAATATGTGTTCCTCATGTGATTAAAAACACTTAATCAGGCTTGAAGTTTCATAGTAAAGCTGTCATCACAGCCCAGGTGAGTGTCCTTACCGCTAGGGAATTTTACCCTCTTAGTTCTCTAGATTTAATTTCTTTTTACCATCCAGTGGCGCAGTTTCAATCAGATGATGAAGAGCTATTTTTTTTTTCCAATCCCAGCCCGTACACTTTCCTACATCTTGATTTCTACATTCCCCAAAATGGGTCTGGAGAACAATACGAAAAACACAGGAGATAGCTGAAACCAACCAGGTTTAATATGGGTAGATGGAGACTCTACATAGCCCGGTACTGAGTGCTTAAACACTTAGTGAGTGTGGGCAGCATTCATTTAGTATACATTACTGTAGCTGCTGGAGCTCTAGCATTCATTATTGCCATTAATCCAGAAAGGGCAGAGTGCCCAGCTGCTGGGGTTGATCTTTTGTGGCTGAATTTTCTTGAAGGATAATCAAAGAGGGTTGTGATTTGGTAGCATAAACCTTAGCATCAGAGAGGATTTCCATTTATGTTTATAAATACCAAAGAGGAGAAGGATGGAGTACGAGGCAGCTCATTTTTGCAGAATAACATGCTTTTTAAAAGTCTGGTCTGTGATGACACATCACTGAATGACTCTGTTTCTCATGACACTTATAAACCAATCAGCACATTTTCCTAAATCTGAGTATTTAGTCTGCTTGGCTGGAGGAGTTATAGCATAAAAGATAAGGGAAAAAATGAAAAAAAAAATCTCACACATAATACAAACTTCAAGTATTCATTTTATCACTAATAGCACAGGCAAACTATTCTTAAAGTTTGAGGATTTTTTCTTCATTACTTTGTTTTTCATTTGTGAGCAAGGAGACTATATTAAACCAAAGTTATTCTCTTGCAGCCCAACCTGAGTCCGTAAGGCTTTTGAGATGCTTTGTATCTAATATTTTATAATATATATTGCTACCCAAAGCAACTTCATATAAAATTCTCTTAAGTGTTACAATGAAGAGCCCTGCTTTATAATTTAAACTATCTCACAGTATTTTTCACATAAATCAGGTACAATAAAATATTATCTGCATAAAAAGGTTTTATTATTGGATAACGGATATTATTGGATATTAACACTGAAATAAAGTGTTGGGCAGTTTTTATAACTGAGCTGATCCGCAAATGTACAATTTTTTATCTTCAAATATAGCTTTATTTTCCAAGAAAAGTGCCTGCAACACCATTTTCTAATAGATAAGACTAACACTAATCTACATAAGAAACCTACCATGAGTTATATTAAAGGAATGTTTTTTAGGCATATAGGAGATGCTGCATAAGCATCACAAATCCTATAATTCATACCTTCCAAGTTCAGAAATGTTTCATAACCTTGACAGTGTAATTAGAGATAATCAAGCCAGTCTTTATCTCACTAACCAGTATAGCACAAACTCCAGAGGGAGTCTGGAATTCTGCATCTTCCATATGTATAAGAGACTTTCAGTTGCTGTACCTTGTGTTGGCACAATCTCATTGTTCTCAGTACCAAACTCACAGGTTAAAGTTATTGTGGGGAGGTCTTAAGAAAAATTTACAATATCCTTTTTTTTCTTGTACGTGTGAAGTTTTAGGCAGATTCTTATTAGTTTTGTTGTAAATAAAAGCTACCAAGAAGAGCATGGAAAGGCCACATGATCGGCCAAGGTGTTTCCAGGACTCTCTGAATTATTGGTAGTTTTAGCAGTCTGTAAACTGGGACTCCCTAGAACCTGGCTCAGATCTTCTGGTCCTCCAGTGAAAAAAAGTGTGAGACTGTTGCTGCCTTAGAGTGTCAGACTAAGATCTGACACCTCATGTATGATGATTCAGGAGCAGTCTGCTTGGTATAATTATTCAGAGGTGGGGAGTCCTGCATCTTGTGGGTTCCAAACGAATTTCCACCTGACATCTTGACACAGAAGGATCTTATTGCAGAACACAAGACAGTCCAGCTGGCCACAAAGGGGACCTCCCTGACAGACCCAGAGGAACCAGAAATTTCCAGCAATTTTCCAGAATCACAGAATATTCTTAGCTGGAAGGGACCCAGAAGGATTATCAAGTCCAAGTCTTAAGTGAATGGCCCCTATGGGGATTGAACCCCGAACCCTGGTGTTATTAGTACTGCTCTCTAACCAACTCAACCAACTGAGCTAATCTCAGGGTCTGTAATGGTTTGTTCCTACCCCCCTATCCTAAAACCCCCGATGGTGTTTCCCTTGTGATAGACCTTGTCAATCACTTTGTAAGATCTGGAAGATTCAGGGGAAAAAGCCCCAGGATTTGACAAGGTACTCTGGTACCACCTTCTTTCATTGTTTTGTTAAGTTCCCCCATTCTGGGTCACACCTCCCCCCTCCCCTGGGATTGGTGTGAAGTTCTCCCCTGCTCAAGGTACGCCCCCTGTATTTAAGGTGAGGACAGAGGGGCTGCTGGGGCTCTCGCTCTGTGGCTCTCGGGGGCTCTCCCTCTCTGCTCTGCCCATCTGCACATGGAGGTAACCGGGAGGAATAAAACCAGGTGAAACCCAAGCAGAGTCCACTCTTTCTTCCACGCCATTGACCACGCTTCAGCCTGAGGTTCAGACCCACCAAACCTCTCTTATATAGTGGCCAGGGAGTGAGTTAGCTGGTGAAGTGGCTCCCCAGTGCCTTTCTATATATGGCACCCAATGTGGGGTGATCTAGAGCCCAGACTGTGAGGCAAGGCTTGAATCTCGGCATCGCAGACACCCATGAGAAGCACGCGGCTTTCAAGGATGTGCCGAAGAAACGTGAGAGCAAGGCTGCCACCATGAGGTGGATTTCAAGTGGATCCACGTGAACAGAGATACCTTGAAACCCCAACTGCGGGAATCAGGAAAAAAAACTCTTTGGCACGTTTTGCACTGCTGAAAAGCCACCAAAAGCCACCATCAGCAGAGGAAGGGCAGCCCCCTCAGCACACAGAGATGGTCCTTCCAGGGCGTGGAAGCAGCACCACCACAAATTTCTCTCTCTTCACTGGACAGTAAGTAAGTTACTCTTTTTGGGTAACTTTGGGCTCCTACTGGAACAAGGCTTAATGCCTAGGGTCCCTTCCCCTGGGAAGCAAGGGTTTTGGGAAATCGATTGCGCAATCGTAAAAAGAATTGCTAAGGGTCAACTTCCAGAAATCTGTCTTCAGATTGGAGATAACCCCAGACACTGTTTGCTTCCTGGTGGTTGCCAGTGCAGAGCTTTGCCTCAGCCTTTCCTCCTGCCCATCTGCCTGGCCACACAGCCTGTAGTGTATATGGGCTACCTCTTGCTCCTTAAAGTATATTTTGGATGCTGCACAGGCAATGCCAGAAAGGGAAATGACAGAAAAGATGAAAAGATCTGTCGTAAGTTCAGAACTATTATGTGCTAATGGAAGTAAAAACTACTGCAGTAATGTATGTCAAAAAATAAAACAATTTTTAATAAACATACTTTAATAGAAAACATGATTTTTTGTAGCTATGCTTGCACTTTCTTTCTTTTTCCATTTTTTACTGTATCATGTGACATCTTAAGTGAATTTTTTACATTGTCCACATATCTGAACACGCAGATCTCACATTACTACGATGTGAAATAAACAATTGCTGGCAAGTGATGATTCTCACTGAGCTGTGAAGTATATGGACTGGATTCTCTTGGTTCTCTGCAAACTTTCAGTTTTAGATCTGACACCTCTCTCCAAAGCTCCTATTTATCCTTTTTTTTCTCTCTTTTTTTTTTAAAAAAAAAAACTTCTGATTTTTCTGACCATGATTGGAGACAAGTCAGGACATCTCTATTTTTAAGAGCTGAGAATCTGCCACATCCAGTCCCTGAGGGAAAAACATTATTTATTATTCCATGTAGCTTCCTGACTGCTAAAAAAGAGAATAAATATAATTATAAAAAATGTGACTTATAACTTTCTCTGAATCCCAAGTGTGTATGTTTCTTATCCATCTAATCTCTCTCATCCACATCACAATTCCACATGCACTAAACTATACACAGAACCCACCTGCAAACCTCAGGTTAAAGGTATCACATACCCCCTCATATAGGGGGATATTCTACATCCTAGTTTTCCTGCTTTTAAATTGTATCATCTATAGAGAAGGTACTAGAAGGTTCACCTTTACCAGCTTACCACTTTCAGCATTTTCTGTTCTTTCAATATTCCCAGCACTTAGAGAAATAGTGTTTTCCTTTCCTGAGTGCATCAGAGGAACTGAGAAATGAGTTAAATTACTTGCTCTGGGCTGTACAGGGACTCTGTCACAAATTAGGGTATGATTCTGTTCAATAATACTGTAGAGGAATACACTACCCTCTGAGGCTGAACTCCCAGTTTAAACTGACATATCCTACAAACAGGCACCCTGCTACAAGAGCAGTGCTCATTAAATGATAGATTGAAAGTCAGTTTCCAAGTATCAGAGCAGCACATTCTCCTTGAGCCTTCCTTGTTAGTTAGCTGTGAATCGTGTATATCCCATCAGTAACCTGCTGCTAAAAACAAAACTTTTCCTTGTTAGATCAGGCAGTACCATTACACAAATGTTATATTGTCCTTCATGCTTTATTTTGCAGATAAACAAGACTACTTTAATTACCTTGATCTGCCATCACCTTCAGAACAAAAGGTGTAGTACTGAAAGGTATAATACATTTTCAATACAGGAATGGTTTATTTTAGATATTAAATAAAATGGTATTAACATAGAGTATGAAAAATACTGCCCTCTTCCTCACAAAATCTTTCTTGAAGGAACAATTGTAAAAACAGATTTCATATTTTACCGCTAATATAAAAGTATTAAATCTCATACTAAATTATATTTTGGAAAATATGAGCCTTGTGGCACAAATAAGAAATATTTTATATTATTTGGGGCATCTCAGGTACGTTTTAATTATCTGTATTTCATAATGCAAAGTTAATTCTTGCTGGACCTTAAATAAGCAGGAGGTTATCAGAGTCAAGCAGTCCTACAAATCAAATTTTATGACAAAGACTGCTTTTCATTTTCTGATTGATTAGGGTAAAATAGCCATTACAATCAATATGACAAGAAAATAGGACTGAGTGCTAAAGAAAAAGATGGAAAAGTATTTCAGGGGTGTAGACGTTTTACAAAAAGAGATTAGAGAGATGGCATCAAAAGCCAAGGGAAGTACGAAAGGAACGTCATATTTAGGCCAGAAGAAATCAGAGCAGTAGAAAAGTCATCAATTTTGATACTTTGATCAAGCAGCACAGAACAACTGCTGTGCCTAGCAGAACAAAGGATTCTTGCACCTGCAGAAAGAAAGAAAAATAAATAATACTAAGACAACATCTTCCTGATTAAAAAAACTCGATGTGGGTGTCCTTGAGAATATAAATTGAGATCTCTGTAAAGGCCACAGACCAGAAACTGTGGAAACAAATTAAATCTAATGACACCAAACCCCTTGTCTGAGTTAGCACTGTACACTGAACACACAACATATCTTTTTCCTATTTTCTTCAGAAGTACTTGTTTGAAAATCTTGTGTGTACACTGTGGCAGCTGGGAGTTGGAAAGAGCATCCCTCCACACCGTGATGTTCTGGCACCCTGGCCACGGCCTGGGCTGTCCTTTGGTGCAAGGAGGGACACGCTGGCACCAGTGCCATGCTCCAAGGGGTTCTAGGGCCACATGGTGAAGACCAAAAATTTGGGATGTACGGATCCTGCCATAATGTTGAAAGGCAGGCACTCTCATGGAAGAATATTTGTATATTCATATTTGTATATTTGTATAGTCATATTTCTTCCTAAGGTTATGCAGTACATTCAGTGATAAATATTGGTCACGGGGCTTTGCCTTCTACAGAGAGTTTGCTGAGGACATAATTAAGATCATGAGCGCAAGGTGAAATATCAAAAATAGGGCTTCAAGGAAAACATACATTTCCCAGGACAGGCTTCTGGATATTTATGGAGAATGAAATTTTGAATGAAACTGTAATGGAAAAATCAAATAAAGCCTAGGTTTACAGACAGAGAAACACACCATTTATCACAATATATTTTTAAAGGAAAGGCTTCAATAGCTCATAAGAACTAGGTCACAACCTTAATGCTGGCTGACTGAAGCTACAGCGTTACTATCATCACAGATCACTTTTGCCCCAAACAGGCTTTAATACATTGTAATGTGGGAATTAACTGCTGCTTTCTGATAAGGAGCAAGTCACCTTCTATTATCAGGCATCAAATCATTTTAGTATTTTGCTGATATCTTCTTTCCTTCTGCAATATGCCAAAGAAAATAGTTTGTCTGCCTGTAGAGTGGAAAGAAAACGTGCCTGAATAAGATGGAGATAAAAATGGATACAAAAATTAGCCCTCGAGGACAGTAGATTTCCCAAGACCTTGCTAAGAACTCAGAGACAGTTATATTTGGCTTTAAGTACTCAAGCCCAAGCTTATTTTCAGAAAATGATAGATTTTCTATTCAGAGAGCTTACAAGATGGCAAAGATATTTAAAGGAAGACCAAATTTTATTCATTTGTGATTACTTTCATCAATGGAAGAATTGGTATGATAAATAAGTGAAAGAAAAATTTGTAGTATCATGTGAATTTGCAACTCAAATATCAAGTATGGATCAAATCCTTTATTTTATCAATTGTAATATGATCATAAGAGTGTGCCTATGTCATGGATTGAAGGATTTATGGGTTATGAATTCAACTTGTGCATATATATCTAGATCTAGATCTAGATTAGATCTAGATCTCTCTCTATATATACTTATGGTACACATACAAGCACGCAGCTGGTGCACTTGAAGTGGTGTCCTTTTGAAACAAAGGTTGCTGCCATGCAATAGGACAGCAGGGATGCTGGGCATCATTTTAATATGGACACAAGGTCCTCCAATACCACAGCTCTGTGCATTTTTAGGGCAATCTGCCAACCTTTTTTCATATGGTTGCTGATCGAGATCTATTGCAAATCTGCTCTTAACCCATCTATCAGTTACCAAGTGACTGTCACAGGAGAGCTCTCCACTATTATCTCTCTGTTTTCAATTACTCAGTGCTATGTCCTACTAATAGGTAACACTTAGCAAAAAGGACAGGAACGTGTGCATTTATTAATTGTGATTGACAGAACCGATAGGTAAATTCTTTGCTGTGCAAGAAAAAAGCTCAAGCTGAAGGTCTAAAAATTATCTCCCACAGAAAATGCCTACGAGTCTACCCATGTGTAGATGAGGATGGCAACATGTCCTTCATGCTGTGTGATAAAGACAGGAGAGAAGGAGTGTTATGCCTTCCCCCTCTTGGCACATTTTCTTCTACTGCAATATGTGTTTGAAGACTGGTCCTCCTCCAACACAACAAAACCTTCTGAAGGCTTGTACCACAGGTTCAAGTCACACACCCACACTCTGTTGGTCCAGTTTCTGAAAGGGAATTGCAGCTTATTTATCCCAAATGCACCTGCAATGGACTCCCTCCTGACTCATAGTCACAATAGCAAGACTGAAAGAGAGATGTGCAGCAGAGCTGGAGCCACGGCTTCCAGAGAAGGTTGTCCCATGACAGCTGGTTAGGAACAGCATGCAGGGATCTGGTGTGGTTGTCTACTGCTTGGTGTATGACCCTGAGGACTTCGTGGAAACGGCTCTCAGTCTCTGGAGTCAGTGGGACTTTCTCTTCAGGGTCTCTGGACAGATCGAAGAGCAGTGGGGGATCGTGTCGTGTAACAAATCCTCCATGGCAGAAGCAAACATGAGAATCATAGCAACCATTGGAGTCCTCAGGTCTGAAGTTTGGAGTGAAGAAGAAGACTTTCCAGACAGATTCACCTGCAATTTACAGCCACAAAAGAGCTGGTGATAAAAGTGATAAAATAAAAAAATTAAAGTCCCCTGGTCTTAGAAAATTCCACCAACATGGAAAGTCAGTCTTGTGGTAAAAAGACAGTACACACACTCTGTAATAGAAACTGCAGCACACTGAAAGAGTAAAACAAGGCTGAGCAAAGCAAAAATAAGCAAAACATGGTGATTTTCATGTTACACATATTTATGAAACAACTGTAATAATTTCATTCCATTTCATTGGAAGAATTCTGATTAACTAAATCGTAGACTACTTCAAGTAACATTGTGTTTCACATAAACAATGCTAAGAACATTTGCAGATATATATTATAAGTCTTCTTCAAGGTTTATTAAAATGTATTTTTGCCCCTCGACCATGTTTACACACTGCTGGGCCCTATCTGCTTCTCATTTTGCTAATCAAAATAGTTTCATTGTTACCTTTTCCCTCTCTTCCTCTCTTTTTTGTATTAAACCATTGTCCTCTGCCCCCTGCTTTCATTGCAAACATCTGGATACTCATTTTATTAAATGGAAGGACATGAAAAGGCATGAAATAATGGATTCTAAATTCCTGTCTTATGCTTCTATATGATTTTTCCAAATATAAATTATAAATAACAGTTACAGTAGCACAATTCGTAGGTGACATTCTGCTTTGCAAAATAAGAACCAAAGGTCTTAATTTATAGGATGTTCATTCTTAGCTCAATTTTCTGTGTACAGAAAGCTGAACTGTCCATCCTCATGTAACTTCAGCTGGTATTTTCACTGTTTGAAAAACCTAGTTACTTCTTGAAATAAGAATAAGCAAATGTCAGTTGGTTCTTTCAAGAATCACTCTCAAACAAATCAGAGGAGGATCAGAAAACACTTAACAAGAAAGCTGTGAACAAAAAAGTTGTTACTATTTTCCTCAAGTATCACAGAACAGATAGGAAAGGCAGAAACTGACAGAACAGAAATTCCAGGGAAGCACACCATCCTCCTACAGCCAATGGAGTATATCGTTCTTCAGAAATGGAACAAAGAACAATTAATTAGAGTAAGAAAAATCTGTATTTTATTCCTAATAAAAGCAGGTTACTAAACAACTGAGATCTGTAACGCCAGATTACTTGCCCACTTAAAGACTAGAAAAACACTGGGAAAATGTAGTCATCAGCAATTTACATTTCTCAGCACCTTATTTTGATTTTTTTTTTTATAATCACTTCAAGTTTTTAAATACTGAATAAAAAAAATCTTTTTGGTATTTTGTTGAATTTTGTTCAGGTCACAGAAAGCTTAACCTAGTAAAAGCGTTTCAAAGATTTATATGTGCTACAGTACTTAATATTTATTAATCAATTCATCAGTACAACAGAATGGAAGGCACTAGAAAATTTGGGATGGGTAGAGCAGAGATAAACTGGTTACACACTGTAACTGCATCACACTCAGCTTTTAAAGAATAAAAACAGGTTTAAAGAGAAATGTTTCAGCAGACTAAAGAGTCACAGGCTGCAGTTCTAGACTATGGCATGGATTTAAAGGACAGTAGGTGACCTTAAGATTCTTTACAGCTTCTTCTATGCCACAGCATTTTTCACATTATAAGTGATTTTACCTTTAGGAACCAATTCAATGACAGAGCTGGGGGACTACCTGTTCACTTCTCCTCCACTTAAATCGGGGTCGGATAGGTGATGGCTCTTATACACATTAGACTGGGAGAACCTTCTAAATGCTTCTTGGAAGTCAGCAAAGGGGAAGGACTTTTAAAGGCTGAGTGACTTGCTGGCACAGACAATAGCATGTGGCAGGTTTTAAAAGGCTCTGGCTGTGACAGCTGCAATGGCACAGTCTTACTGGGAACAAATGAAAGGAAATTTAAAAGAAGGCAAAGCGAGATAAGACCAGGTAACATAAGATGGCGTTCCTTCATCTACCTCCAGTAACATTTTGAAAGACTGGTCTGGCACTTGAATCTCTTGTTTTCTTAGAATTAAAATAAACAGAATCAAATACTGCCACTTAAATTTCTTTGAAGTTATGCACAGAATATTTCCAAGAAATATGCCTCTGGTTTAGTGAGATTCAGAATTCACATTCTGAGAAGGCATGTAATTCTGTACTAAGCATTGGTTCAGGCTCCTTAGATATATTTAATTGGCAAGATAGATGGTGAAAGATATAAAAAGTCAAAGGGCTTGATTAATTAGTGAAATGTGTGCCATTGTAGACCATGCAACACTTGCCACACCTGAGAATTTGGTTCACAACATTATAACAATTTGACAGAAGATCAGCAGAAAAAAATTATATGGCTTCTAAAATGTCAGTTAAAAGAAATTCCAATAAGGCTATGCACATTTTGTGGTCAAGCTGTCTTACTATACATCGGTCTTTCATGGTACATTTGTACTGAATGACACTGAAGAGAAAATTTTCAGTCACTTTTTTTAGTGCTGGGCATTGTAGCACCAGGTCTGCTCAAGGGCTTACAGATAGCAATACAAAGTCAGGAATTCCAAATTAATGGAAGTTGGTACAAGCAGCCCATATAGGTAAGAAATGGAGAAAAGAAAGAAAGAAATAAGGAAGTTGCATCATGATTCTTTTTTCCCACACAAAATGCAGACTTGTTTAGGTTTTGTTATATGCAGAGCATACAGCATGTTGCAAAAATAATGCATGGGTTTGGGGATCAGGCATGCGTGACATTTCATGTCTGAGTGACATTATGCTAGTGTTTTGAAGAGCTGATGGTACTTTATCAGATAAGCAGCTATAGAATGTCATGATTATGCTGAGCAAAACACTGAGCTCTGGGAGTGCAAAGCCTGTTACTGTGCAGTGTTTATCTGTTGCACTGCAGCAGTGTTTCTGGAGCTGCATGTTGTGCTGGAAAAGCAGCAGCAGACTTTAAACACCTACTTCCTAGGCATTACAAAAACTAAAAAGCCTGTCAGTGGCTGTGGAGCAGCCAGTGCAATATACCAGTAGACATAAAGAACTGTCAGACTTCTAATTAGTAAAGCTGATGAACTGTATAAGGCACAATATTAAAAAGAGAGAGCTTTCTGCCAGTCTCTCAGCTGATATAAAATCTCATTTTGTCAGAAGGTTAACTACAAGGATCAAATTAATCTCCCAGTAATTAACGGTACCTGTGTTCTCCAAAGCATCTGGATAGTAAACCCTTGTTATATAAAAAGATAACTGTAAGTCTCTTCCCCAGTGAACTTAGTAGTAAAACTGTCAGGGCTTCCCCAAAGTCAAGCATATCAAGCCCTTTCTGAAACAGCAGGCAGGCTCTAAGCCTGCAGCACCCTTAAAGGTCCTGTTCCAGTGCTTCACAAATTATTTCAGACCCATTTTCCTGCAATTCTCCAGTTCTCTGTGTTGTCCAATAAACTCACTCTCAGAATACCTCTTTCCTTTACATGTTAGGAAAAATCAAAACTAAAGAAGTCATACTTCTAAATAGTTTCAAATTAAGATAGGTTGACATTAGTCCAAGCAAATCTGCTATGAACATAGCTGTTCAGTGTTCAATCTCCCTAGAAGATTTTATTATCCTTAACCCAGCTATTTATCTTCTCATACAGACAATAGTAGCTCCAACAGACCGGTAGAGGCCATGAAATGAAATAAAAGTCTCTCAGTAAGATATATTAATATATTCAAGATGAAGTGACACACTGCATAGGGATGCCGTATCTGTTATAAAAGTATCCTTCTTAATCACTGATGGCTAACTGGTGTGTTCTGATAAGCAGTTCTTGACGTGAATAGAAGCTATTGTTGCATTATTGCCTGGTTCATTTTCACTGAATTTAATCTGTGACAGTAGCTTTATAGGTTTGCAGCTACTGTCATTTCCCTCGTTCATATTATTGTGTTGCTTCTTTCCACAGAAGCCCAAGTTACACAGGGCTGTCCTCCACTGTACATTGGGAACCTAATGCCTGCTTGAATGCAGATGCCTCTGAGGGGAACCATTCGGGTGTAGCAGACCAACATAAATCGAGACAGACTTTTCTGTGTCTCAAGTGTGCTCTGTAGCCATTTTCAATTCCCACACTCTTACTCATGCTTTTCAACATTTCTACACAGTAGCAGATGAAAACCGTAACTCACTTAAAAATTACCGTCTTCAGATAACTCATGTTATTGGATTGAATCCTTTCTTACTGCTTCCTCTAAGTTCATTCAGAATTTTTAGGTGCTCTGCTAATCTTATTCATAGCAGATATCACATATATTCAGCTCTAAGATTATTAAACAATGTAGAAAAGGCTTCAGTTGTGAAATTCTTGTAGAAATATATATAGCTCTATATAGGAAAGACAATACTATTTGGTTACTATAATGAAACTATACATATTATTTTTATGACTATGTGCATTCCTCAAACAGCTTATAAAGTATGCCATTCGAATTTAAAAAATTCTAACTTTATTGTTTTTACAATGAAAATATCCTTTTTTTTTAAAGATATTTGTTTTAAGTGTCTGAGTATCTTATGTTGTTATATTGTTATATCAGTCAAAAGACAGCACATCACCTCCCAGTGTAGGTAGAGAATGACTGAGTGATATTCAAAGACACAATGTTGGCCTACAACAATCAGTTGTTTCTGGAAGAGGCTTGCATAAAGAACTGCACAGAATTTACAGTATTTGAGTGAAAACCATGAAAAAGCCAGCAGTAGCAGTGATTTTAAAATATTTATATTATAATGTACAGTGTTAAGTATCCACTAAACCAGAAAGGATTTCCTGAATATCTAATGATCACATTGAACAACTGCTGCACAAAAAATACAAGACACACTGAAACCATACCCAGACTGCTGAAGACAGAAATCTCATGACTGAGTTCATTATCTAGAGTAAGAGCTGTGGAATGAGAAACTTCCTGTGAATTCCATTCAAAAGTCAAGATTATCTGTTGAATTGTAGAAAGAATTATTTTCCTGAATTCTTCATCATCACCTTCAAAAAGAATTGATTGATCATTTACAGTGATTTCTTGTTGAAGAAAGTCCTAAAAGGGAAGGATGTGTGGGTATAGAAATTATGCTGTTAAAGCAGGGCGTGCTATAATGCAATGTAAAGCAGGGTGTGCTATAATGCAATGTTATGCCTCATATTTGGACAGCTTAGGTGATAGCAACATGGAAGAATACATGTTGTTCTGGAAGAAAAATTCCATCTGTAGAAATTTCATGGAAATAATCCAGACAACTGCTAAAGATTTGTTTGAAGAATATTTGCTGAACGGTCCATGTAATTTTCAGTTCATCTAAGCAGCAGATGATGGCATGCTGAAGATAGAAGATAACGTTGGCTGACACACAAAAGAAGCCTAAACCAAACCAGAAAAAAAAAAAAAACAAACCCAAAACAACACAAACCCACACACAAACACACAAAACCAAACCAAAACAAACCAAAAAAAAACAAAACCAAACCCAAAACAATCTACATTCATTTTCAATCTATATTAAAAGTCCTTGAAAACAGAAAAGCCTTATTCTATTGCTTATGAAAAAAATAGTCTTGATTTTCATGTAGTGGTTTTCCATGGGAGTCAGTAAGAGATTAAGAACACCCTTTCAGTTCATCAATTAATCAGTTAAGAGCACCCTTGGTAACAAAGCAGAAACACTTTGCCAACCATGGCAAAACCCAAAGAGAAACCTATTCAGAACTGTGTTTTGTATTTTGATTTTTTTTTCCTGTCATTCAGGAATGCATTTTACTAACAGAAAATAAATCGAGGACAATAATTTTCCACTTTCATAAAGTGGATGAAATTTTTCTGAGTGGAAGGAACAGATCTGTAAGATTCAGAGAGCAATTTTTCTGACACTAATCAAACATATGCACAAACATGCAATGAAAGTACTAAGCAATTTCTGCAAATATTTTTAGACAAGTTGGTCAGCCAAAACCAAATCCATCTTTTTATATATTATTTTCTTCAGAAAGTTTTCAAACTTTGGATGTCAAAAAAATAAGCTGTTGACACACAGAATTCTAGAGAAGTACTCAAAATCATTAATTAATATGAAAATTACTACCATGCCTAATTTTTAAGTTACCAGATGTACATCTAAAGCAAAGAAATAACTGTTCAAAATTACTTTAAAAATGAAAAATAGAAATTTTGTAACTACGGCTGCCTGAAATTTTGTGCTGTGTCAAAGAATACTGAATAATATATATTTTTTTTATTTTAAAAAGTTGAAGAAAAAGGTGAATTACTCCTCCTTACAAGTGTCTTAGCTAGCTAAATTATTTTATTTTTATAAAGTTATTAGATCACTTAGACAACTTTTTGGTAAAAAAAAAAATTGAAAATTTATTCAGTTAAGCACAAATGAAAACAGACTAAAGAACTTTCTTTTATGAGATTTAAAAAATTGAGTTGAAGAAAATGAACATTTCCAAGTAATTTGGTGCAAAAAACATTGGCAGTCCTAAATATTAAATATTAATATTAAATATTTTTAAAAATCAGAATTACCGAAATTTGGTTTTAGTGTAAATATGTATGTACAGTTTAGCATCTGAAATATGAGACAGCAGTTTTTATGCCAGTACTAGAAGATGCATGTATTTTCCAGAATATGAAACTAGTAAAAGATTACAAATTATGTTAAACCCTAAATTTGTAATTTTCCTGACACTGAGCAAACAGTGCAAAAATCCTTCAAAATCCTGAATGAAAAACTTTAGCATGAAGAGGACATAGCACAGGATGTTCTCTTCAGGTCAGTAGGGACTCTGATGCAAATTACAAATTTGTTCCTAAGAATATTTCTAGAAGTGTGTTTTCCCTTTCACATGGACTTGTTCACTGTAATGATATTTCAGAGAAATCCAACAGTTCTCCGGTTTGGACCTTTATGCAAAAGCCAAACTTGATTTCACAGTTCCCCAGGCACCAAAAATGTCTCAATTTGAAGAGTTTTAGTAAAGTAACAGGACTATTTTCTTGGTTTTGGTTGGATATAAAGTGGATGTAGAAATATACAGCTATTCTCTAGATGACAGTAAGTGATGGAAAAAGGAAAGAATCCTGACCCTCTCTCATAATTTTCAGCTTAAAAATGTATGTGTATGGTGCAGTGAAAAACAGGCTTTACCTTTTAGAAGTGCAATAACCTGCTAGAATCTCCTTCCTCTGAGAAACAAGAACAGAGAAAGAAGTCCTGTGGATGCAGATGAGATGAATATGTTTTAACTGTTCCTTATACAGAACTTAGATGGAAACACCAGCATCATTTTCAGAAAAGGTTACTTAGGACTGTCATTCAATTAATACAAAATAATTTTGAAATTTTCAGGATTTGTTTGTTGGGTCTTCTCAGGGTTTTACTGGGGCTTTTTGGTGGCTTTTGTTTTTTGGTTTTTTTTTTGTGGGGNTGGTTGTGTTGTTGTTGTTGTTGTTTGGGTTTTTTTAAGTAAGGACTCTTCATTGAATTGGTGTACAGGAAGTCTGGCTTGTGCCTTCCATGCTTCAGCCATCTTCCTGCCCCTTAGCTTGCAATCTAAACCAGGATCAAGGGGAGTGAAAAGAAGACAAGAAGGGGGAAAAAAAAAAAAGGTCTCGATTTCAGCTTAAATAACTATGATAGTAAGTTTGTTTTATGCTCTTGCTATGATTAGGAATAGAATATTTTTTTAAAGGACAGTACTTAATTTCTTTTCATTCCCCTCTCTCTCTCTTTCTCCCAGAGTAAGTAGGGGGATGCAGGTAGGGAATGGAGCACTGCAAATCCCAGGGTATAAATAGCTCTGCCTGAGCCTAACAATAACTCTGCTGCCACTGACACAGAGCAGAGCAAAGGCAAGAAAATACTGTAACAGTGTTTGTCACGCTTGTCAGGGGGAACACTTTCCTACCTAAAATACTGTGAGCAGAAATGCGTATCAGATGATTAGGTCAATTTTCTTGAGCTTGATACAAACCGTTTCATGGTGTCTGTTCACGCTAGAAATGCTCTTCTCTGACAGTCATGTTATTTCACACTTATCAAATAATATGTCCATAACTGTGTCACCCAAATTCAACTGCAGCTGCTCTGATAGGAGGCTCAAGATAGCAAATTAAAAATCTTAATGAGATAGTTTAGGTAAATGACACTTGATGCTTGTTTTGCTTCCTGCAGTGCAGTGGTTGAAACACTGAACACAAAGAAGGTATTTGGGAGACGATGTGAGATTTTTGGAAGCTTTCCTTGATTGTGGTACCTCCATGACATGGGGAAGTGAGGTAGAGAGAGGGGGGAAAAAAATAGGGGGCAAACACAGAGTGAAGATGATGGTCATAAAGCAAATTAGAAAGCAGGGAAACAAAATATCTTCAATAATCAAATAGATGAAAAGGTTGCAATGAACTACAGCAAAAAGCAGTAATAAGCGATTCATCAGATGTTTCATGCAGAGCAATAATATATTTTTGATATAATAATAAAAATAATAAATAAATAATAATAATAATAAATAATAATAAAAAAGAAAGAAACCATAAAGATCTTAAACAACATTATCATCATCAACAATAACAAAGAACCCAACTTCAAACACACTTCTAAAATAGGAGGCATCTCTAGAGAGAACAGTGGAAGTGAAGGAACTTGTGAGATTGAAAAACAAAAGGCAAATGACAGAAAATCTCTCATGAGGGTCAGAGTTCATTACAGCTTCTGCAGTTGCAGAAGGGAAAGACACACAAGGGTTTGATCAATTAAGTGGATCAAAAGGGGATTCACTATCTGTGATACTCAAAGCTTAGAAATAAGCAGAGAAAGGGGAATAAACAGATAGAAAAAGGATGAAAACACTGTAAAATGACACAGTTCAGAGGGGAGAAAGGGACTGCTCTCTGTCCAACAAAAATGTGCTGTAAGTAATGTGAGTTACTTATGTGAGTTATGTGAAGGAAAAGTGAATTTTCTCCCATGACCTGCATATTATGAATCAGATACTTGATGCTATTTAAGTCCTTCAATGGAGAACAAACCCTAATCCATATCACACTGACATTTCAATGTTTTTCATGAATGGCAGCACCCAAATCCAGAAACGTGGTCTGCAGCATTTGTCTTCTACTCTTGAGGAAACCTCAAGAAACAACTTTACTGTAAACTATAACATGAAAAAGTCTAATATCAGCATGTCTATCATATGTCTATGTATCTATGGAAACTTGTTATCTTTTGCTACAAGTTTTTGTGAAATTTCTTTGATACATTACTTTGCCACTGTGTGTTGCTATTAAGAAAAATCTGGTGACAAGGAATGAGGTTTTAATGAGACTTAGTGAAGTTTTTTAAAGTGATTTTGTGAAGGGACACCTATGCTCCCTCTATAAGAGCTGCCCGATCACCAATACCACCTGCAAGAAAAACCAAAAACATTCTCAGAGGGCTGATAGCTAACAGACAATGTAAATTACAATTTTAGTCTTGTGTTACAAGGAAAATTGAACAAGCAAAGTGAGTGGCACTTTCTTAATTAGATTTTAAAGATATTTATGACAGTGCCACTCAAGTCAGGATTTGCATTTCAATATCTTTCTGACCATTCTTGTTAGCTCTTTTATGATACTAATGCATGGATAAAATGCTGCTTTGTGCTCCAAAACCAATTCACTCTTTGCATTTTATTGCACATTCTAATGGCTATCTTATTTATCTATATTTGTAGATAGGCCCTTTTTTTGAATCTCTGCTGATTTAAAAGAAAAAAATTGCACTAAATAATTCCAAAATTCCCAGTCAACTTCAAAAGACTCTTATAGTGTTCTTCCTGTCACTTAGCACAATAATACTGTTTTTCAGACTGTGAAAAAGGTTGCAAGGCATCTCCAGTTTTAACTTTCTGTTACTAAAATAGGACTAATTGCTCATCACTTTGCTGCTACTTAGCATTCAATTTGACAATCTGATCACCTCACCTAATTTTGGGTCACTGCAAACAATGTGCTTTATGTAAGATATGGGTCGTTATGTTACCAGCCTATATTTCTTAACTTGGTTAGAGGTGTTTAGGATGAGAAGAGTTATGCTTGTTTCTCTTTGGTGAGATTAACTAGGTCAGGTTAGCTCAGCTGTAGGCATCAACACTGTAGACATGTACATGTTGTCATCACCACCCTCAGCGTGTGCTAAAAGAACAAGGTGTTATGAGTCTTGAGGGCACCAAAAAGCCTCACTGGGCATGCCCAGCCCTTGGGTAGACCCTCATCAGTGCACCCTGCCCATAGACCAGGACTTCCATTTCAGCTCAGCCCAAGGCCATCAGTCCCTGCCTGAGTGGTACAGCCGTGGCCAGCTCCCAGCCCTGTCTCGGGATGTCTCTAGGCTACAGCCTTCCTTCCAGCTCTGTGCTCTCACTTCCTCCTGCTCCTCAATGCACTCCCTGGGTGGGCCTGGGTGGGCCTTGAACTTGACTCACCACTTTGCCAGGACTGGGGCTATGGTGGAGTCTGTTACCAGCAGCCAGCTCTGCTCATTCTGCTCAGGTGCTGGAAGACATTTCTCTGACAGTAAAGTCATTGTCAGTGCAGGGGTCACTCACAGTTCTGTTGGACTCACCTTCAGGGTGTAAGTGTCACCTCACTTAGAAAGCTGAACTTTTCCCTCCAGTATTCTCTAGTCTACCCTCAATTTTGTTTTTAAACATCTATCTACAAGGTGCTGTTGCTTATGAAAGTCCCACAGTGTTCATCCACAGGGAGTCAAAAATTTCCTCCTCTCAAGTACATATAAAACTCACATATTTCACTAACATGGCCAGAAAATAGAGAGGTTTGCCTTCCTTGTTCATATATGTTACTTCTGCATACCTTTTTAAGATGACTTATCCTTAATGATCATTCAGTGACCTTTAAAGTACAGTCACTAACTACAGTACATCTACATCAACACTGCTTACGAGATGCTCTATCTTGCTCATATAAACTTGCAGTTTCTTCTGTTCAAGTTATATAAAACAAGAACAAAATCTCACTTCAGGTTATTTCAAGTGAATTTTATTTTTGTCATCTAATTCATCCCCCTGCCACTGCACAATTGTTCTCCACAACGTATTTTCTAAGAGCTCTCTTGATGTATGGTGTCTTCTATTGTAACTTTTGTGCTACTATCATTCATTTCCTTTATTGCAGAAGACAGAGACATTTTATTGGCATGCTCCTTTCACTTGGCGTTTTATCTACTAACTTTTTCAAATACAAATCCTTCACAAACTTTTCCTGAAGTTTAAATAAGGATTTTGGTGTAGATGACTGTCTCACAGCTCATTTGGTTTGCCCCATCCCTCAATTACCTGTTGCACTGTCTATTCTAAATTCCATTTCAACACCTTTTGTAGAGTTGTGGTGCATTTAAGTGAATGCTAAAATCCCAGTGAATTTACTGATGATTTAGTTTTGTTTGCCTCCAGTTCAACAAAGTATTCCTACATTAGCTTAAAATAATAACCGCATGCCTAAATTTAGCAAAGTACAATGTATTCTATGACTGAAGCTGGTGTGTGCTTAACTAATTGTTTAAGCAAGGATCTGCATATGCTGCTCAACTTCCATCAAATCTCCTACTTCAAACTATTTGACAAAAAATAATGAGTAAATTATTTTTTGGCCATCTGTGCTATTAAAAACTGTTTTATTTCTTTGCAACACTGGTATATATTAATGGATACACTGTGAGGAATTTATTCAATGTTGTCTCAATGCCTGTAGGAAGAAGCAACCTGAATCAAGTTTTACCAAATCTAACAGTCCTGTTCACTGGACAACTCTACCTTGTAGAAAAATCTGTGTTCAGCATTCACATCTTACCTCTCTGAACATTAAACTCATCTCTGCTTAGCAGCACCCTCTCCCTCCAGACACACATTCCTCAGTTACTCAGCATCTCAGTGGTAACATATGGTTGCTTGTCCTTCTTATGGAATATGCATGAATATGTATACATGGCATAGTACTTCACATATCCAGGTAAATCCAGGTGGTTTTGAGCTATGTGATGCATGGACCTGGGTGCAGCATTTGAACAAAGCCTTTCCCAGCTCTTGGGCCTCCTGGAGAGATTCATCAGCATAGGATAGTCCTACACAGTGCCCACAGCACTCAGCTGAGATGTAATCAGCTATGGAGTGAGTTCATCTCAAACAAGAAGAATGCAGGAATGGATCTCGGGAACTCCAGCCACTGTCCTTCATTATCTGTGCTATATTTTCTTGCAGATTTTTATGTAAAAAACCCAAAAGTTACTTCGGGCAGTGTTTGAGATCTCTCCTAAAAATGACTTAAAACTTCTATCCAATAATTTTCATGGGTCATGAAGGGTGTGGAGTTTTGATGATACATGGATGGCAAAAGGAAAAAGTGGGATTTTTTTCCCTCCAGTTGCAGGAGCACAGTAAGTAAAACACTGCCGTGAATTAGGTGGTAGAAACCATGTTTGTTGCCTTTGGCTTAATCTTTTATTTTTTACTAACTATATAATTCAATGTAATAATTCTAACAAGCCTCACAGTGTCTTTGAAGAAGGCACTTATCTCATAAACTTAATCCAACACCTAGTATTACTTCTTGTGGCACTATGAGGTACAAGATATGTTAAGCAAGACAATTATAATGACAAGTTAAACAAAGAAAGCTTTATCCTTAAGCATGAAATTCTGCATCTTTTTATTGGTCTAAGAGTATATTGCCATACATTATGGATTTCTTTAAGGGCTCTAACCCCTTATTTTAAGAAGTGATATAAATAAAGAGAATATAAAACTGTTTGCAGTCTGAAGTCATTCAGTTACACATTGTACTTTCTCGGAACAACTGAAAGTGCTTTTGGCACTACATGACAGATATAAATTTTATATATGCCCTTCCTCCTCACTGCAGTTAAGAGTGATGACATGATATTGTGAAATAGAAACATCTGTATACTGGTAGTTGTTTCTGGAGTGTTGAATCTTATATTAAATTTTTAATTCACAGTTTGGCAAACTCTGCCTCCATCTCTCAATTTTATCTGGTTTATTTGTCAAAATACTCCTTATAAAATCTGTGACAATGGCAACATGAAAGACTAGGAGATGTTTTTCTATTTTATTCACTACCATGGCCCCTTCTAAGCATTTTTATGTTATTCTTCACAAGGCAAATAACCTTACACATATTCCTTATCCACTGCCGTGGAAAAGAAAATGGATTACATGAATGATTTTCAGCTGTAAACCAGGTTTTGTTTGGCATTCAGCAGTGGTTTGCAGTAATCCTTCCTTCATACTATAGTGCACTGCATGCGGACAGACATTTACCTCAATTTCATCTTGTGATTAATTAAAACACACTTTCTGTAACATTTCCAAAGAAGTCTCTAACTAGCTGCCATTTACCATGAACATGTCCAGGATTAAACTCTCTCTTAAACTTTTTACTGATACCCAGAGGGAATTCCTAACTGAGGTCTTGGCACTCAGACTCTGTAGACATAAAAAGGAACCTGAAATTCAGTTAGGATTAGAGGATAGGGAATCTTGCAACCAAAGTGCATTCAAGTGATAGGCCAGGCAGATGGACCTGCTAAACAATTTACCTGCAATCCAGATCTTCACTCTCACTTTGAAAGCTGTGACTGTCCTGCTGAATCTCATAGATCTGTCTAGTTTTAACTTCAGAACTTTAGACAACTACTCACCTATCAAACATAAAAAGACCAAAATGTTAAGCATAAGAAAGGCTATCTGCTTCCACAACTAGCTCTGCAGGAGCAGATCAAAAATTCACAGGAGGAGTAATATACTCATATATAGACATATTACACAGCTATCCAGATCTGCAGAAGAATGCAGATAGTTTAAGCCTTCTCTACATCCCTGAGCCACAATGTGTCTTCATACAACTTTTTCAAGTATGTAGCAACTGAAATGCAAAAATCTAACAATGCATTGTGGCAAAAAAATACCTGAGGTCAATTTGGTCTGCAAAGTGAACAAATTGCCTGAAATGAGTTAGAAAAGACCAAGAATAATTATCGTAGAACTGTTTTTGTGTGTCCAGGCAGAGACTGCATTGACAGGCTCTGCCAAGCTCTAAGGTTCACATGTTAATGGGGTAGGAACGTGCATCTGGCTCCTCCACGCCATGGCAATAACACAGATTTATCAAGCTTGATATGTAGACATTGTCCTTGTAATCATTTGCCAACAACTTAGTTTGAAAAATGCCCACTAATGGAATAATACTTTAAAACAGTTAAAATAATCTATACTTAATTTTCTTGATTAAGAGATATATCTTTTTCCCATTGAAGTTGTGTTAAAGCAAGTAATGTTGATTTTTTTCATATTGTCTATCTTCCAAATACAAACACTTCCCATGGATTAAATGCTTTGAGAGATATGTACTCAAAAATATTTCCTGAAGTACAAGTGGCACATTTACTTTTTTAGTTCCACCTGCTGGTTGCTAAACATTCAAACATATTTCTCAGAACTTAGTTCAGGGTTATTGTTTTTATTTGGCTTGGTTTGGCTATTTTTTTTATTTTTTTTTTCAAAAATCAGTCTGCCATCACCATTTCAAAGCACTGGTAGATATTAAACACTTCCTATCTGGAGACCTCAAATATTTTGGCAATATAAAAGGGGGAAAAGTGAGGCCTTTGATAATTATCAGGAGTTATAAGCTTTGTATAATCTATTTAGTATCATGCTCCCAAATCCAGTTAAATAATTTCTCAGCACCCTTTTCTTGATTATTACAGCCTCTCTGTAACTATCAGCATGGTTTTCTAAGCCAGCCTTCTGTAGCCAGAGCACAGTCCTGGTATTTGGAGCTACTCAGCATTCTTGAAATCACCAGAACTGCTAAATGACCCAACAGCTCCACTAGAGCACAGCTGAACGAACCAAAGCATATGAGAAAACAAGGTGTGTTCTTGTATGATTTTTTGCAATTCCCAGTTGCTTTTCTGCCCACAGACTGATTATGTTTCCATTGACCATGAAACTGAACTGAGACATTTGTGTTTAGTACTTAATCTTGTGCTAAGATAAGCATATTAATGCACTTTGCAAGATTTTCAGGATAAACCTCAAAACTGCCAAAGTATGATATCCAATAGAATATAGCTGTAAAAAAACCTGGTAATTTCTGCTAATTTTGAAAAATTCAAATATCATAATCCAAATATTTCAAGTATCATAAATCATTTTTCATAATGGATTTAATTTTATTATAATTCCTATTTCAAGTCACATAATGTATTTTCTGCCACTAAAGAATTAATCAGATTACTGATCTTTTCCTTACTCAAAACATAAAATTAGAGAATGAAAATCAAAATAATGTATAAAGTTCTAAAGTTTTCCTTCAAAGCTTAAAAGTGATCATTACAAACAGCATTCTAAATTTTTTTTAATGTTTTCTGTATTTTTTTTAAAAAAGTCAGTTATATAAAACCTCAGTTTCAGCAAGACATAATAGCTACATTTTTTTCTCTGCCTTATTTCCTTGATTCTACCCTTGGTCTTCTTATTCTGATCAGCTCTGTTAGGACAAAAGCTTCCATACGTTATTTAGGTTTTTTAGCAAATTTCCAGCTTTAAGGCAAAACTTTCCCCTCCTAACATAATTCAAATTGTCTTCACTTCTGTGAAACATGTATTTTTCCTCATACTTGCACATAAGCTCATGCCTTCACAGCATACATACAAATAGTCCTCACTGATGAAATTGATTTCCTCTGGAAAAAATGATAAGTTTTATTTAATCTCTGGCTTTCTTGTAAGCTGCTTTTTGAAAAATGACCTGAATGTTCAAGAGCTCTAGCCGTTCCTGAATCATAAAGGTATGTGGTCTTAGAGCCTCTGGCTACAGCTGAAAATTGGTTCTAGCAACAATTACATTGGTTTTCAGTGTCAAAAAATCATTGTCAACTAAAAATACTACAAGCAATCCACCATTTAGTATTATAGAGTATTATAGTGCTATAGTAGTATATATTATTATTATTATAAAATACTATATATAATATAATATTATATATATAATTATTATAGTATTCTTTAGTATTATTCTGATATACTATCAGTAACATCCTCTATAGGTGGAAGTCATAATATTAAACTTTTATATAATACATATGAATTGACATTGTGCTTGAGTATTAGGCTTTGAGAAATCAGACAACAAAACTACAGTATCATATAGAACACCTGATGCAAATATATATATTTTAAAGTAATTTGTTTTAGCTCCTAATTTAGATATGGTGCATAAACCAGAGAGGGAAATCCTACAGCCCAGCAACTTTCATTTTTATATCAATGTCTTAAAACCCACAGTCTACCTACAGTAGACAGGAATTGAACTTCTCTGTAAAACAACTTAACCATTCCTGAGACCAAAAGGTAGCAGCTGATCAAAAGCAAACAGCAATGTAGTTGCAACAAATTCCCATTTGTTAGACAGGGATAATTTGAGAGATTAAAGAGAGGAAATGCATGAAAGTGCCTCCATGACCAGGGGTGGGATAAAGTGGACTCAGACCCTGATGGAACTAAAGGATTTGAAGTTTTAAGATACCATGGTCATGAAGAACTAATGAGTCCTAATTTTAATGTTTCCCAGAGCATCCTAGAATTAGAGAAAAGCACATTCAAAAGAAATTCCAGACTTTTGAGGCATCATTTTCAGAGAATAAGTAGTTCTTCACTTAGGTAGATTTATTTACTCACATTTTCTTGTCTAGTATCTCAGTCTTATACTTTCATAGCGCTAAAGTCAAAATCTTAATGAAACCATTTATACTTTATTATTACCTCTCTCTAATTGACTTTGTGCTTATTTATCATGGTACTGTTTTAGCAGCTTCAACAAGTGATTAATTAACAATGCTGGCTTTTGGAAGTTAATGAAGTATTTGGAGCTTGGCATTGCATAGGGATGGGAGGGGAACTTTGTTAAAAAGCCAACCAACCAAACAAAAAAGACCTAAACAACAACAAGAAAACTTAATGTGAATCAACTAAAACCTTCCAAAATTTCAATTCTGTAATGATCTAGAATTGAGAATTCAAACTGGAATTATCAACACAGTAATCAAGGCATTGATTTTGAGTCCAAGCTATAAAGCTTTGTGGCTAAGTAGTTTTGCTGTCAAGGATATGAACTAATGCTAAGATAACTATAAGCTTTTAGGACTGAGATTCAGTCTCTATTTTTCAACAAACAGGACCATACAGAAAAACTTACAGACTGAAAAACTGCCTGTAAAAATTCTATGGCATTAAAGAGAGCCCAGATAATATAATTAAGTTAATCTTGAAGATTCTATGGAGTCTTGAAGACTCTACTCTTCCCACTGAGCAAGTGAGATGATGTAATAGCATTTAAAAATTAATGTTCAACAGAAAGGTAATATGTTGTACATGAAAAATTAGAACACATCTAGTAATGACAAAATTATCTTAGGATGACCAATATTTCCTAATACTAAAAGGTTCACCTTTTCTTTATTGCATTAGTGCTAATTCTAAGTGCTAAATTATCATTATCTTTATTGAGGTTTTATAGTCTTGTTGACTTTTATTGTTGTGAGTGAACCATGATTTCTAACTTCCCCCTTGTACTGTGAATGCTAGAAACCTATTTTGCTTTAAAATGTCAGTCTTGAAGAGGAGTGAGTAATTGAGTCTCAGAAATGTTCACCTTAGAGTCCCACCACCATGAGACCATAAAATACTCCTGAATAGGAGTGAACTGCATCTGAAGAATTATTTTCAATAAATTTGGGGGTAAAACTTTGAATAAATGTGAAAAATGTCACAATTCTATAGTATTTCACCTAATTTGCTTTTCTACTAGGAGGTCACTGAAAGAGCTGCAATAAAAACCTACAAGTGAAATGTAGTCTCTTTCAGTATCAAAATGCTTTCATACAAATCCACTACAAAATTACTTAGAATGACACAACAAGTAACAAATTATAGAAATCTGTTTGGTGTTTTGCTGTGGGTTTTTTCCACTTTACTTTTAGTTTTAGGAAACTATAGATGCCTTAAGAAAAGATACTTCAAAAATTCAGCATTTTACATACCCTCTGATATTTTGTGACCACATAAAATGGTGTGAAAGCAACAGAAAGGTCTCTCTTTATACTGAGATGTGAACTTTTGTAAGGCTGAGAATGGTTTGACTGATTATTGAGTAATTCTGCTTGTGTTTTCTGTCCAAAGTACTGATGAGAACTTAAATTTAAAGCAACTACCCAGTACAGAGTGCACATCATCCACAGATGCACTCTGGCCTCCACCAGAGTATTGCCCAAGTGCACCTAGTCTGCAACTATTCACTGTTTTCTTCCATGTTTATTCCTCCTTTCATGGCAAGGTCTTTTTATGCCATACTGAGAAGTCACCTCTCTATGGAGAGTCAAGTTTCCAGGGAATTTCTCTAATAAACAGATAGTTTGCTTTATTTTCTAGGAGTAATAATATGATGTTAGAGGCTGTGGCACACAGAATAATCCATGTGGGCTGTGCATGCATTAACTACTTCCCTTGAAGAACATTGCTTAAGACAACATATGCCATTTGAATACGATTTTAAAATTAGGATGAATCAGCGCTATGTTCTGAATGTAACATGCAAAATGCTGCAGGCTCAAATCCAACATTGAACTAAAGATATTTTTGGAAATGTAATGCTCCAGATATTGTTAAACATTCACTTTTAAATGTTACTTGGAATGCTGAAATTAATTTTTGAAAGTTGTAGTGCATTTTTACCTAGTCTTTTACATGGTTGTTGTTTTGACTACTGCTAAATTTATAAATAAAATATATGAGACAGTTGCTCTAACTCAGATACCTTTTTCTATTTAAGTGTTAGCTGTGGAGCATACAGAAAAAATGCGTTCAAATTTTTCTTTTGTACACGTCACAAGTGCATGACAAAATATCTGACAGCAAACCATTAAAGCTGAAGTTTAAATAGCACTGAATTATCTACTTTAAATGCCTTTGCCATTATATGATCACTGAAACCTGTCAACCTCTCTGTCTTCACTAAAAATATTACTAATTTAGGTCAAGATATTTTGAATTCAATAGACTGGTATGTTATGGTTTCTATTTTTATATGAAGAAAAAGCACTCTGATATGATCACTGAAAGTCTGTGTGTACAATGCCACTGTCAAGGGACATTTACCATGGTCTTTCACTGCGGGAATAGCCGTCTAAGACAAAATTGTCCCTGCATCACTTTTACTACAACTAAAGAAAAAGTCTATTCTTTCTAGCAAGAAATGTAGAATTTTTTTGTGACAATAGGAAAGTTTTACTCCTTTAGACGTTTATTCCTTCTGTTTTATCCTTTCTCATCTGTTTTTTTTTTTTCTGAGAAAAGATACAAGGTTGGTGTGATAAGATTTGACAAAAAAAGATGTTTCTTTGTAAGGAAACAAAATGTTTCCTTGACAGTAGTGAAAGTCACACGGTAGTATCTCTCCTTTGAAGATGTTGTGGAAAAGAAGAAATTTCTGGATCAAGCTTCTATTAAATTTACCTTTTCTTGTACTGTTAAGCAATGAAAGCACCTATAACTGTTGGCATTCCCAGGATCAATGTGAGTCTTTACTAATTTGTAACAACATCTTCTAAGTCCTTTGTTGCCCACAGAGAAGGCAAATAAACCGTAAATTGAAAAAGCTCCTCAGGGAAGCAAGCAAAAAGAATAGGAAAAGTTTGGCAAGGGCATGAGTTCTGCCAGTGGGTCTTCTGTGTATGACAAGTACATCCCACACCTTACAAATGAAGCTGCTGTACCATTTGTTCACCTACGGTAAAGAGCACACTGAAAATTTTCCTCTGTTATTAATAAGAAAGTAATGAAAAAAAAGCTTATGAGGTTTTAGAGCATGAATGATTTGAAATTTCTTGTTTATATTCAGAAAGTGGAAGCAATATTAAGAGAGATCCTTTAAATACTACGTACATAGAAAAAACTCTAATACTTTCTAATTCAGTGCAAACAGAACTGTTCATTTACTTTGTGGATGTCTGGATAATTATATTTCTTAGATGCACTAAGAGGACCAAACAAGGTAGGACAGGCATTTACAAACAAGTGTTTTGGCACCACATAACACTCCAAAATCTCCCTTATATACACATTAATGTATTTCTGTTTGCTAGAGACAACCACTAGATCCACCTACCCTCACACTGAGAACTTGACTGTAGAAAAAACAAGAGCTTTCTAGAGCTGGCTCTAGAGCTTTATAAAAGTTTTCCGGTTTCTGTTACTTGTCTAAACTCCAGCTCCTGTGTTTTTCCTCTGAGTACGATATTGTGCTCACAAGCCAGTGTTATAAGCATAAGAATTAATTTTACAGTTTTAACTATTAACACTGAATGTGATATTACAAAAAATTAAGCTAAGAATTGCACCATAAATAATTAAATTATTTATAAGGTAACCCTCACTACCCTTTAAGGCATGCATAATACTGGGTTTTTGAGAGGTATGGAAAAGTGGAAGGTATTACTCATATTTAATTTCTTCAGAAAGAGGTCTTATTTTAACTCAATTTCACAAGAAAGGCTGCACTTGTCCAAACCAGAAGTTGTTACAAAATTACCCTTCTGAGCAGATTTTCATATTTTGTCCTCTCTTTATTATGACTCCAATGTCTTTAGTCAAACTGAATCTGGAGGAACCGCCTAAAAAAACCAACAACACTATTCTGTAAATTTATCTTATATATTCAGTCTGAAAACTGCAAACAAAAATATTTCTCTCTTATTTACTTTTTGTTTGTTTTTAACCTTCAACTTTTACAGCTGAAAACATAGAAAAAAGGCTAAATTCATGATTAGGAAGGGCCTATAAGCCCTAGCCATAGAACAAAATATGTCTCATGAAATACTGTTGGATGCTGGAGAACATTGCAACAGCCAGGAATCAGAATAGCTATGAATTCTGTGATATTACAGAATGAATCCCTCATCGGTGAATTTGATTGAAATAATTTCAGCAGCTGAGGTAGATCACAACATTCAAGAAATTCAACATAAACACTAATTGAAATGTATCTTGCTCATTAAGTGAAGCAAAGAGGGAAATTTCTATATAAAGATTTTCATTGTATTTTTACTGTCTTTAAAAGTCATTATCTTTGCACAATAAGCTAGTTTGGTGCTGCAGTCTAGTCTGCTTTAATTGAACTTGCCATAGAAAATCTCCTTTTGTTTAGTGAATGACATATTGACTGAATAACTAAATCCACTCTGAAACAGAAAAGGTGAAGTGCTGCTAGTAAAGTCACTGTAGCATTTATCAGAAACATTAGTATATTTTTATCAATAGTACCAAAATACTGTGAAGATCATTATTTCTTTATAATGCTGACTGTATTGCATTATATTTCTCAATGTTTATTACACAACATTACAATATATTTCCTCCTTATCAAATCAAAATTTTGCACACAATCAGTGAAACCTGAAAGATGCAGTTTCATTCAACTATAGATTTGCTCTGTATCTGATTAATCCTCCACTTATAATTAAGTTGTCATAGCAATGCATTTTTAATAGTACTGATTCATATGCCAGCAATATGCTGGAGACAGTGCTCTTGGTAGATTTTAGTGCTCAGTTATGCTCAGTTATAAAGTTAGCAATTACAGAAGTACTGGTCAACTAGCTCAAGCAGAAAAACATATGATCAAACTTAAAACAGGCCAAAGTATCATCTGATGTACATCACAGAAAGCAATACCAAATTTTGGGTGGCTTAGCTCAAGAAAGTAAAGGCAGATGCTACATCTGTTTTATTTTCAACATAAATGCTTAATGATTAAAAAAAATTACTCAATGCTTAAAAAAACATTAGGTAATTACACCCTACTAGGAAGAAAGAAAATGTAGTGGGTTTTTTCTGAAGGTGTTGCTTTCATATATTGGTACTTCTAAGGTATACCAGGCAGCTGTGCAAAGGTATTGATAATGGGAAATCAATGTACTTTTTTACATGTCTTCCTCTGTGTATTTTTAACAGATAAATTTAATTACAAATATTTATAAGGTTTCAAAATAACAGGAAATCATCCTTCAAGGACTACGACTATGTATCTTGGCTGTTTCCAAGGCAATTATAACAAGTTGGACTTAGTGATCCTTGTGATCAGCTTATTCTGTAACTCTGTGATTCTGTGAAATATCAGCATGCACAGGTCTGTGAGAGCAAAAGAAAATAGCCTGATATTTTATTCATTTTTTAAAATTCAGAATGTGAAGAATTATGTGCCTTATTTTCTATCATGAGGTAAAATGTGAGTCAAAGTGACATGAAGAAAAAATGGTGTTAGCTTATTTCTGCAGCTGAGAAAGGCGAAGAAAAGAGAAAAAAAATACCCATGAGATTATTTTCCTCATGACTGTAGAAAGCACAGGGTTTAAATTCTGAAGACTTGTTTGAGAAGATCATTGCATAGCACACATCCTCTAAAAGTTCCTTCAAAGGACTGATGAAGGGGAAAGTACATTGTGAATGCAATAACTGACCTAACTAATATAACTTAATGAAGATGTGTATTGATTTGGTTATGAGGAACTCTTAGCCTCTAAATATATAAATGCAAAATGGTAATTGTTCACTCTGAAGTTTCTGACCTTCCCTGAATGATGTGAGAAACATGCCTGCTTAAGTCAGACTAGGATCTTGCAAGCAAGGGAAAGATGTGCAGCTACCAAAAATTTAATGTATACTACATCTGCCTGCTTCATATATATGTATTTAAGAGTCAAAAATTAAACAGCAACAAAAAAAAGAGGGTCTGGACTGAACCACATTGGAAATCTAGTATTGGCAAAGATGACATTACTAAGGGAACCGTGGGGTGATGGAGTTGAAAAGTGACCAAATAGCTAAGCAGAATTTAGCTTTCCTCTCAATTCTTGGTATATGCATTTTTCCTGAGGATCAAAGCTAATTCTAACTTTGAATGTCTAGAAAACATTGTGGAATATGAAAGTTGTCACTGACATCCAAACTGAGACTTCCCAGATAATAAATATAATAAGAAATTTTATGATATATGCATTAATAAGTGAATATACACAATATATGAACCATTACCTTGCACTTTAATCAATAAATACATCCAGCACATTTTCCTTAACAGTTGTAAGCTTTCCCTTCTAAGCTGTTGTTGCTTTGTTCTTCAAAAAGTGCATCTTTGAAATTAATAGGAATTACATGTTTCATGAAGGAATGAGCACTCCTAGTTGGACAATTGGGTTAGGGCTCATTCTGTACCAGAGAAGTGCAGAAGATGCTGAACATGGTGTGAAGCCCTCACAGAGGACTGGTACATAAGACAATAGAGAGGACTACCTGGCTATTGTCTACTCTCACGACAGTGTAAGCTGACAAGGTAAAATATCAAAAAGACATTGTGCTCGTTTTACCTGTAATAGAGCCGATTTTCTTCACAGTAGCTAGTATGTGTTTCACATTTGTGCTGAAAACAGTGTTGATAACAGGGATGTTTTATTTACTGCTGAGCAGACAAGGCTTTTTTGCCTCTCCCCCCACCCCACCAGTGAGCAGGCTAGGGGTGCACATGGAGCACTTGGTGGAGCACTGCTGGGACAGCTGACCCCAGCTGGCCCAGGACATATCCTAGACCAAATGACATCATGTTCAGCATAGAAACTGGCAGAAATAAGAAGGAAGGGGTGATATTCACTGATGACATTTGTTTTCCCAAGTCACCACTATGTGTGATGGAGGCTAGCTTTCCTGGAAATGGCTGAACACCTGCCTGTTAATGGGAAATAATGAATTAATTCCTTGTTTTGCTTGGCTGACACGTGTGGCCTTTGCTTTATCTATTAAACTGTCTTTATTTCAACTAATGAGTCTCCTCACTTCTACCCTTCCAGTTCTCTTCCCCATCCCAGACAGAGCCATAGAGTGGCTCTGTCAGGCTTAGTTGCTATCTGGAATTAAACCACAACAACCTTCTGGACAAAAGCCAGCCCACTGTTATGAAAATGTTATTGCAAGGTTCTGAGCGGGCTTTATAATTTGAATGCCTTGGAGAAAGGAAGAATTGCATTCTACATTGCTGTTGCTCATCGAGTAAATACAGTAGACTAGTCCCCCATTGTTGCTCATGTTCATTTCCATCACATTCCCTTTCAGTGGATTATAAAGATGACCCTTTCCTCAGACAAGCGTTATATCATCTTGCAAAGGTGTATGTTTGAGAAAAACAGCTTCTCTGCCCACTTCTCTCATTATGATACAGAATAACTTCATCCAACACCAGATACAAAATGGTTCTAGATCTGATTGCTTGGTTCTTGCTTCTGATTATTTATCAAATGCAAGACATAAAAGCACAGTAATGGTAAAAAAATATTATATGTAATATTTTCCCTTTTCCTAGTTTAAAGTCCAAGACAGGTAGACAGTCAGCCTACAGATGACCAAAAAGACAGAGTTTCCAAATACTTGAAGTTTTCATAGTAACTATTAAACATGTCCTTCTCAAAACACTTAAAAAAATTCTAAGCCAAAGTTTGCTTTGGACAATTGGGTTAGGGCCAACTGGATGAACGTAATACAAGTCATCACTTCCAATGTCAACTGAGATGGGACAAACCTGTGTTTAACTTAATTCAGCACAGAGATTTTCATAGAAAGGGAAATATGCTTTGATTAATGTGGAAGGTGCTACCAGAAACAGCGAGCTGTTGGTTAAAAAAGAGCAAATCAGTAATAAATGCTTTTTTCTTTGGCCTACGAAGTAGAATTATGTCATTCATAAAAAGCATGAAAAGGGACTCTATAATACTATATTCATTTATTGGATAATTTTGACTTTGCCTCAGTGATTCTTCTATGTTTTGCTATCTGAATAATAAAAAATGGCCAGGCTGGCATCATACTTGTGCTGTTATTCAGCAAACCATCCCATTACCTGTGCATTTTCAGGACAATGTAAGAGTCAACCTTGTCTGCTCCATTCTGTTGCACAGCCTCTCTCTCATGAAGGTTTTAAAAAAGGGCCTTTTCAGATACCATAGATCTCAAAATTACATTCATATTTAACATTAATACATTACAACCAGATAATGCCAAACAGTGAAATGGTGAATAGGAATGCAACATCAAAGACAAAAGTGAAAGAGAAGGAAAAAGGCTAGATTTTTTAAACAACTTTTTTTGTTACTATAGCCCAAGGCTTCCTCCTGATTCTTTTCAAGCTGCAATAAAAATTATATTAAATATTTAAAATGTGAACAGCCAAGTTTACTTACTGTTTCCTGGATGCCAGCGCACTGCATTTAAATACGCATTGCAGTAATGGAAGAGAAATTCATGCTCAGATCGAGTAACTTTTCCTTGAAGTAAAGGTAGCAGATCATGTCCATCAATAATCCTGAGTTAGAAAGCATTTCAAAATCAGAAAAATAACTCAAGCCTCACTTTCCTGAGAAGATATTATAACTCTGTTCATCAGCTGCTTAAAAAACTCCAAATCTAAATGGCCACCTCCAACTGGTCAATTTGGAGAAAAACCTTCAGAAGCTCTTTCCTTGATTTTTACATTACCTAAGGAAACAATTTTACATTTTGCCATTATGAGTAGTTCCCTCAACTCTTTTTTTTTTTTTTTTTTNNNNTTTTTTTTTTTTTTTTTTTTTCACTTCTGAGAAAGTGAACAGACATAAGAGAATAAATTGCTACAACACAATCCTTCACAAATACTTGTTCAAATTTTTGGGCGTAGTCTGGCCAAAGTAGAGAAAATATGTTGTTCTGTGCTAGTATCACCAGAAGTAGTGGTGATATTTCTGTCTAGCATATTATGTATGCCAGAATTTAAGACAGAAGTGGTAATTTCAAATTTGAAAATTAACTGTTTAAATATGCATTTATCAACCAGAAACACACACATACACATAAATATGTATAAATTCTCTAAATGCTGCTGGACAATTTGATCATGCTTTGAAGGAATCAGTCAATTTACATAAAAATTGAGTTATAAAATAAGCAAGACTTTTAAATGTTTCCCTAAATTAAACATTTGAATTGCTGACATCAGCAGGCAGGGGAGAAACCACAGTGTGCATTTTTGACCTGGTGTGAATTACAAATTTTTCAATAAGTTTTATAGGAAATTGCTTTTTGCTGATATAAAGATCAGCAAGTACTTCTCTCTCAAGCATTTTGAGCAAAACCTCATAAAAATTTTTGAAACTTATAAGTTTTAAAAGGCCTATGTTGATTTTTAGTACCTTTACATACATGATCATTTCATTACCATTACATTTTTCACATTAGTGTAACTACTACAAGACAGGTACTGTTTACTTTTTAAAGTTGCATGTGATAATTAAATACTTGTGAGCAGCTGCATACAACAAAGCCATTCAGAGTAGCACTTTTCTCAAAGGATGGGGAGGAAAACTTCCTGGAATTCTCAAAACTATCTTATCTGATGACTTCCATCTGGGTGAATCCCTGTCTGTGGGGGTCTGTTGAAACAGAGTCTTTCCCACTTTCAGTTTTTCATGTTTTCTTGCCCAAGTAACAGGCTCTTGTCTTGCAAGCTTGCTCATTAACAGATGCATATCTATTGAACACTTTCTGTTGTATAGTCTGTTGATTGGGAAAAAGGCGTCTCCAGAAAAATGTCTCCAGAACTCAAGCATAACTACAGCTGCTGGATTCAGAGGAATATGCAAGACTTTTCTTTCCAGTTACTAATTTCTCTTCTTTAACTTAGAGCATCTCTTCCGTTCCTTTTTAACCTGCTCCCTCACAGTGACAGAATATTAATTATAATATTTTTTCTTATTTCTCAGGAAGAATTCAGTGAAGCTATAAGAACCCAGCTGCTGGAACAAAAATACTTCAAGCTTGTCCATGATCTAAGATGAAGCAGTACTTATAGCACCAGTGTAACACAGAAGAATCACAGTGGAGCAACCCACAAGTTCCACAAGTATATTTGAATTTCTATAAAGGAGATCAAAGAAAACATCAGTACTTAGTATTCACTCAAGCAATATGAAAACAAAATGCACAAGATCTGCCATGTAAAGAACAATCAGAACTTCTGAGGTTCGACAGAATTACTGCCTGTAGAGCATCTCTCAGGACCAACCAGATTAATTTTTGATGTCAAACTTGTCCTGCCCTGCCATTTCCTTCAAACACTCGATGAACAATGATTAGCAGAGTGACTCTGCTCATCACTGAGCTTTCCCATGTGGATTCTTGAAGCTTTGAGCTCGAAAGTTGTTTGTGGGTCATAATTGTGTTCAAAGCATATGCATATCAACAGGTTTCTCCACTGGATTTGGATAGCAACAGCATTTAGGCAGGGGCACCTTGCCACTGAGACTGTGTATCTCTCAAACAGGATAAAGCCTGGGGATGTAGCAGCATCAGGAAAGCATGTTATGAACTGTGGAAGTCCAGCGGCTTTTCTTATCAGGCTGCAAAACTTTCTATGGGATTATTTTGACTGACTAGGTAGGGAGAAAAAAAAATCCCCAAACAAAACTGTGTCAAAAGCCTTGCTGGCATTTTGATGTGTTTTGTGATATTAAGCAGATCAAGGCTAAGCTCATGAAGTTTAAAGTAATTTACACCCAAAGTTTCTTTTTTCACCAAATTCACTCATGCAGAACAGAACCTTTTTTGATACATTCATTTTTACTTTTAGTAAGTAATTCCAAGTTTGATTTGATAGTACATTGCTCTAATGGTATTCTGTTATCTTTTTGGTGCTTGGTGCTTATTCTGTTAGTTAATCTGTATTTACATACAACATTTCTGTAAAATATTATCAGTATGTCAATATGAAAAAAGACAACATATTATTGCAAGTACAAAGCCTAGTTTCTTATTTACATTTTCACCTCTGTCTTAATAGATATCACCAGAATGTACAGAACACTCATGACACTTTCTCTACAACAGATGACTGCAGAGCATACCTGTCAGAGGGTAACTCTGCATCTGCAAGTTTAACTATGGTAGGGAATATATCCATGTTGCTCGTTGGCTCGTCAATAGAGGCACCAGCCTGTACCACTCCAGGCCAGCGGAGAAGACCTGGCACACGAATACCTCCTTCCCAGTTTGTTGATTTTCCACCTGAAAAAATGAGTTTTGTTTGCTGAGAAATCAATTTCAGATAATGCCACCTTATAAGATTCAATTTCCAAATATTAAACATACTGTCTGGCTGTAATCTTTCCATTAGACATATTTAGTCTATTCTTAATTTTCTAGGTTTTCTACTTTCTTTAGTACTTTCTCATTGTAAATTTATTAATATGTATTAGACAGTATAAAATGCATTTAAATTACACACACACATTGAAAGTAGTTGTAGAAGATTAAAAAGCACTTTACTGAAATCTTCTCAGAGGAATTGGTCTAGATGGTGTGGCACATAGATTTGTGAACCTATAACCAAAAAACAGGAACGCAAAAAAAATGAGTTATACCTACATGTCTCAGGTATGAACCCACAGAAGGTACATGATATTTTATTAAAAATGGTGCCTAATGACTTTACATAGAATAAAGTACTAATTTAAGTATGTTACTGAATTCTCCTATTCACTGCATTAGAAAGAAATTCACTTCAGTGATGATAACTTTCAGGATGCTGTGAAGAACTTTCTGCCTTCTAAACCAACACAGTTGCATCAAATGCATTATCTGCTGATTGCACTCAACAGTGACTTGCAGTCATTTACTGTTTCTACAAGGTCCATCCTCCCAGTTACTGCCCAGTCCTCCCAACACCTTTTGCAGAAGTACAGTGGGTTTGTTCTATGACAGCATGTTCACCATTACTAAATAAATAATTGACATGACTCTGTAGGAAGAGGCATCGCAAATGGTATCATCAATGCCCTGCACAGTTGTGCCTATGTAGAGCATTTCAGGGTGACCTTCAAAATTTATATATTACTTGAAAAAGAAAACTCTATTAAACAGGTATTTTGGATGGGTTAAACCTGTTCAGGGACATTTGGAAATAAATTGAGATTATTTTATACAATTAAAATGCCTAGAAAACCAGGAATATATGCGTTGGACTTCTGCCATTAAATGAATCAAATAGCAATTCATGGTTCAGTCAAAACCACTACAGGACTATATTTTTCCTGAATCACCCTTTTTCAAGTTAAATAAAATAAAATAAAATAAAGTATTTCAACAGTTCTGTTTCATCACCATCCTTAACACCCAAAACACCTCATAGATGTCAATATCTTTGGTATTGACCCCAGGCCTTGTTATAGATGCTGCCTATTTTACTGACTTCTCGATCATTTTTTCCATTTCACCAAAGGGGGTTCAGAATCCACTTGGTTTTCTACAAAATTTTCACTGTTTGTAAAAGTAACTAGTAACTTCAAGACAGACAACTCTTTTTAGTATAAATGTACCTTTTTCTTTTGTTGTGACTGAAAGACCATTAGCTTATGATTCATTGTTATGTCAGATTTTTTGCTTAATTTTTCTTCACGGGCTTTATCAGAATTCATAATACTGAATAGTCAAGGAGACACCTAGTCTGACATGAGAAAAGTTAGACTTTCTAATATTCAGTGTTATGCCAAGCAACAATATTGCTTAAGTTTTTTTTTTTTTGAAAACAGTGTCAAGATCAGATCTCAATAGGATGTTGAGTGTCTTCTAGAACACTCTTAAAAGTTTACTGTCATTGCTGAGTTAAATGCAATTCCATTTTCATGATGAAGCGTGTGACTACCTATTCTAAAACTCAAGAATGAGATGCAAGTCCTATTTTTGTTTACATTCCAGTAAAATATTATTTTCAAAACACAACTCTAAACAAAACATAGATATAAGTTCATAAAGTGTTACTTGGTGACACGTAGAACCCCTGTCAGCAGAAGGAAGTGTTCACCCAAAAGTACACTGATCAGTTGTTAATGCTGTTGAGTCAAGATCAGTGTAGACGTCAACAGGCTGTGTCCATCTTCTATAGAAAAGATGAGTCTACCCCTGTACAACAGTGATTAAGTTTTTCAAAGTTTGTTGGGAATAGGTGCTACACCGCAGGGAAGATTAATAACCTGACTGAGCTATAGTGCATAGAAAATCCAGTTGAGTGGGAGTTGTTAAATCCAAATAAAAATTCAAGCATAAGGCCATAAAATTACAGATATCTTCAAATTAACGTACTTTCAATGAACAGCTATGCCAGGGAGGTGATTTAGTTCATGAGCCAGGTCCTAATTCGGTGTACACATGACAGCAGCTTTGTGGCTGAATGGTATCAACAGACAGACAACAGTAAGAGTTGATCTATACCTTAGGTTGCTTTAGGTATGATGCTCCTTTTATTTCCCTATGCCTGTCTGAACCTAGTAAGAGTGCTAGCTAGACTGGATGTTTAAATAAAGTCTTGTTATATTGTTGTTTCCTGTGTTATCTGAAGACACAGAGATTTCAAAGTACATGGTAAATCTGGTTCTCACACATGTTGCAATTCTTAAAACCTAGACATTGGGTCACTTTCACAGCTTTTAGGTTCACAGTACAATTTTCTTGAATCAGCAGAAAAGGCCAGAAAAATTGCACATTACCCAAGCACAAAGGAACACTCCACAAAGTGATGCTGTGCTGTAAGGTAGAAAAAGGAAAATGAATTCCACAGCAGGGCTTTCTCCTCACTTACATCTATGAAGAAGTGACTGCTGCTTTCCTTTCAAAAGGCTGACTGGAGCATAATTTTTTTTTACATCTCTGGAGACTGGGAATATCAGGGAATCAGGGCAGGAATTACAGGTCATTGCAGAAGACTGTCTTCTATTATCTCTGCTTACATGGTGTTCATTTTATTGGAATTGTGCTTAGTGACTGCAGGTGCTTTATGCCATTACATGATTACAAATCCCTGGACATTCATCATCTTTAAAACTCGAGCTGTTAAACTTTGAACAAGGTATCTTAAAGAAAAAATAAATTGAGGTTGCTTGAAACACATAGCAAACATCTAAATGGCTAATAAAATAAAAGAATATCCACAAAATATCATTATTTTGAAACAAAATATCTAGATATTTAAGGACCTGGCTCATTAGTTTTGTATTTTGCTGACACTTGACAACATAGAAACAGAAAAGTCTGAAACCTAGTTGCCTGCATGCCTGGCAAACACTAGGCAACCTACCTTTGTGTTATTTTTGTTCCCTTAAATTCTTCTAAAAATGTTTTTCAAACAGCACAAAACACACCAGGATGTATTTTCCTGCTTAGCTATCTACACTTTCTGAGTAGTTGCACCTTTCAGTGTTATATTGAACAATAGCCTACATTCACCTTTCCCGAAAAATCTGCAGGAGCGGGCAAAATAAAGGCATAACTCTCTGCAGTCATCCAAAACACGATGTCAAATTTCCATTTTAACCTCATTTCAAATCTAAGCTAAAAGAATATATCTTTTTTTTCCCCCCTCTGGTTTAAATTGACTGCTATTACTTAACTCTGGCAACTGAGCTTTTACAAAGGATGATATATAAAGGGGAACTCTGCAGTAGATCACTATTAACATTATGAATGATGAATAATGAAAACTATTTTAAATAACTTTCTTAAATCACCTGGATTATAACCACACTACCTTTTCCTTCATACATTCTTCTAAAAACAAAGCTTCCAAACCCAATTTATTTGCTCAAATGATAGAGAAACACAAAGACATTAATTATTCTACCCATCTATACTGGACTTTATGACACAAATATCAACAATCAAGAGTTGTTAATCCTTATTTTAGAAAATCGTTGAACAACAATGTATTTTCAATGACAAGTTTACTCTTTATTTTACTGATTTTAAACTTGTTTCATATACTGTTTTTATTAATTTTTAATCTGAGCTATTCTTGTACAGGTGAATGGAATAGACATGGCTTATTTGGACGTTTCTCATCTAACATTTCTTCCAATCAAATGAAGACATCTCTGAAGATAATTTTTGTTTCAGTCAAAATTACAAGATGGGTTGATTATTTAAAAATCTGGATCACTTCAGGGAGAATACAAAAATACAGTATATTTGAAAAAAAGGTCAACTACTGCTTTCTTTCAAGTCAAAAGTAAGCTCCAGCAAATATCACTAGATTTTTGCCACAGCATGATTCCTGGGGTCAAAGTAATGGTCAGTTTGATTTCTTTGTGGCTTACAGGAACAAAAAGGTTTACTAACAGCTTCAAGAAACCCTGCTGAACTAACTTATCACTGCAGTATACAAACTTGTTTTACAGTAATTTTTTAAAAAAAATATTGGTTATTCATTTCTTGTTTCAGTCTCACAGACCTGTAGTAGATTTTTAAAAAATCAGGGTCTAAATCCTTAGGAAACGTTATTTATTATTTTTAATGGATATTAAAAAATAACTATGATAATACCTATTTCTAAGGCACAAAACACTTTAAATGAATCGTTTTCACACAGTTTGGCTTTATCAGTGTTTGGTTCCACTTCCATTAGCAGCAGAACTCTCGACCCACTCTGGCAAGACGACAGTAGCCAAGTGTCTGTATTGTGCTAAGTGCTTCTGAAGTGCAAAGAAAGACTGTTTCTAGTGCAGGTCTGAGGTACAGGAAAAATGAACATATCCAAAAGACAGTAAGATGTAAGGAGACTGAACATAAAATCCTGTATGTGACAAAGTGGGACACATGTCAACAAGTGAGAGTGTGGGAGGACTTGTACTGACTGCATATGTACCAGAGAAATACTATAATGAGAAAAACTGTACACAAAAGGACTTATTGCCTTCATTGTTTACTGCTATAAATCCTTTGTGTGTGTGTGTATATATATATCTATATATCTAAATAGCACACTGAGGCTAATTCAAGAAATTACTCACTAAGAATCTAAACAGAAATTACCACAAAATATTTACATTCAAAATCTCAGGGTACCAAAGAAAAATATGATGGTTTCCTTTAAATCAGTCATCTTCTACATCTTGTCGATATAGAGGAAATTATTATCCAATTATTTTTTCTACTCATCTTATTTGAAAGTAGAAATCCAAAGTATTTGGAAAAACTAACCCTATATCTGCTCCTAAAGAAAAGCTATGGTGACTAGGTCAAATGGAAATTTCAGTGAAGGAGTTAGTGAAAAACACCTTAGAAGAAGTCAGTGTAGGTATCTTGGAAACCATATACACAAGCAATACCTTAATGTTCTATACTTTCAACCAACAAATATTACAGAACTGAAAAAAAAAAAAAAACTGGAAAAATTACATAGAAAGTTTTAAGAAGAGCTCCAGTTACACCTATTACTTTCCTTATTTCAATATAAAAATGTTAATATTAATGTATTAATTAAATTGTTAATATTTTTAATTTAATTAAAATATTAATAGTATCTCATACAAATCCAATGAGTATTTCATGAGTTCATGTAAGAAGGCCTTCAGTTGTTGTGAAGAAATTCTTACTAAAATAGCCACTATTTTTTGTTTTAGGAGCTGTATCTAGATTTAAACCTTTGAAAGATCTTTGACAAAGACCTTCAGGAAAAGTTACTGGAACATTAATCATGGGTTAGGAGACAAAGGATTGTCATGAATCAAAATCTAACTAACAGTCAGGAAACAAAAAGAGAAAACAAACAGCCTGTGACTCTTTGCAAAAATACCCCAAAAAATAATAAGGTACCTTGATGCTACACTGTGTTAAGCCTCTTACTATTTCAGTATATTTACTTCAGTTTTGAAAGGGAAGTAATTCACATAGGAAAATAACAAGAAATTAGGGACAAGTAAAAATCAGTTTCAAATCATTTTATCAGTTAAAAATCATAAGAGAGATGAAAGAAACAATTACCTTTGAATTTTGCCTCTGCAAAAGGCACTGTAAAAGGATACAAAACAAATCTAAGCTAGGGAAGATTTAAAACTTTTCCTTCCTTTATGCTGTATCAGTGAGGAAATATTATTAAACTTCAAGATGTTCCATGAAATTTGCAACTGTCCCATTTCAAAATAGTAAATGAAAGCACTGTATTCTCATGGACAAGTGACAGAGGCTATGCTCAGACTTTAGAAAGACTCAAAGTGGAAATTCATCTTTATCTGATAAAAATTTATATAGTTAATCTTAAGAACCTCTGTAGAATCTAAATTGTCAGGATTCACATCTTAAACTAAGGTCATACTGTCTAGGATTAAGACCTTCTTAGAAATTTTATTTACTACACAGATCCTGATAACCAACTGTCAGAAAAAGGCCACTGGAAAGAGATTTTCATCCATCATTTCACTATTACTATATAATGTCTTCTGAAAAGGAATGCTGCAGAAATAAACTAGACTGTATGACAGCAATTGGTTAAACACTATGTTAGCTCTGGTTTCTAATTTCATGGGCTATCCAAATTTATGGTGAACTGTACTGTAGTTAGGATCCAGAGTAATAAAACCTTCAAACAGCAATTTCCCCTTTTTGCATTGAGTCTTGCAGCACTAGCTTAACTCTCCAAACCCCTCTTAAATTTTATTATTGGTGCTTATTTGGCTAGGTATCAAGTGAGTTAGAGTTGTGGAGATCAGTGGAGAGCTTTTGATTTTAGGGCAGAACCAATTATTGCTGAGCATACTGCTCCAGCTCTGACAAGAGGGTTAAGTGTCTTGATTCATATTTGCATTCATACAGCACGCAGATACAAAAAGATAAGTAGTGGAGGTTGACTAGCAGAGACAGGGAGGGAGAAAGGATGTGTATGTCTCACAGGTTTTTACACTACACACCACAGGAAGCAAATTCCTGGTGTGTGCACACACAAGCACAAGCAGCATAAAGATTGTCCTTCTGCTTTTTTAGGCACATTGCTATATCAGTCTTGAGGCTTCACAGGTCTTGTTCTCATTAACTCTGCCAGAGATGTACAGACACTTTTCCTCACACATGACTTTTAATATGAATAAAATCCTATGTATGAAAATTCCTAGTTATGCCATTAATTGACCATTTCTACTTAAGTCCTTTGGAAAATGATGCATAATATACCTGTTAAATGAAGGAATGATTTTGATATGGAGGCAGTGGAATATAAAGCTGAATTAATTGTATTTTAAAATGTTAAAAGTATATTCAACTAATTGCCTGGGTCTTTTAATTTCTTTTTATTTTATTAAGAATGTCTCTCATCAAATAATAATTTTGTTTCTTACCCTGTGATTATTTTCTAACCCATTTGTCAGCACAACACAGATGCTAACTGCAAACCACAAAATTTTTTCCTTTTTTTAAAAAGAAGCCCCTCTATTACCCAACTAAACCTATCAATCATATTTTCTTCTTAATCCAGGTAAGTTCGATTTCAAATTTTTCTCTGCACTGTAAGTATGAATACAAAATTTTGCAAGGCTTGAGAGAAAAGACTCCATTTAATCCAAGTTCCTCAAGAAGACATATTCCCAAGCGTATTTTTTCCTCCCTTATCATTTATCCTGTACCTTATGTCTGGCACTCTGGAAGGCAAATATTTTTTAGAGCTTCTAAAACACCTCAGGCTGTGCCTACGGCTACAGATATGTAACCATATGGTTCCTTAATTACTTAAATCACTATGCAAGGCCTATGTGTTAATGTTCAAGATACATTTCACTCTGGTGTTAGCCTAAGGGGACCCATCTGATAGACCTCATAACTTTGGCATCTCTTGTTTTTCTCGTGTAGCATTTCCTTTGAAGTTCTCTTAAAATATAAGGGTTATTTCTCAGACAGATACCTGCTGACTAAAAACTGTGGGGTCCCTTTGCTTAAAAACCTCTCTGTATGGCTATTGCTTACTATATATGCCTGAATTTTTCCCTTTTTGAAGTTTTGCAGGTGATATAAATCTGGCAAGAGTGGAAAGTTGTGTTACCATCCAAAGGTACTTCAATAGACTTGGAGAAATGGGCCAAAATGAACCCCATTAAGTTCAGCAAAGGAAATACCAAGTCCTGCATCTTCACAGCAGTAACCCCTATCAAAGCAAAAGCTGGGGAGTAACTGGCTGGAAAGCAGCTCTGCAGACAGGAACTGGAGGGTTCTAATGAGCAACCAGCTGAGCATGAGCCAGAAATGCGCCCTTCTGGCAAGGAAGGACAACCTCACTCTGAGCTGCATGAGGAAGAATGCTTCTGGCAAGCCCAGCACTGGTGAGACACACCAGGAGCACCAGGTCCAAGTACAGAACTCCCCAGTACAAGGTACATGGGCATACTAGAATGAGTTCAAAGGAAGGTGATGAATGATTAAGCAGCTGGAGCATTCAATATATCAGAAGAAGCTGAGAGAGATGTTCACCCTGAAGAAAAAAATGCTTAGCAGGGTCTTATGCATCTGTAGGGATTACATGGATTTACCTGAGAAAAGAGGACAGAACCAGATTCTTTTCAGTGGGGGGCCACTGACAGGCAAGAAGCAATGGGCAAAAACTAAACCACAGAAAACTCCATTTAAACATATGAAAAAGGTTTTTTTATGGTGAGTGTGATCCAACACTAGAGAAAGTTGCCCAAGGAGGCTATGAAGATTCCATCACTGGAGATTTTCATAACTTGGCTGGATACAATTCTGAGGAACATGCTACAGCTGACCCTGCTCTGCAGGGGCTGGAACCGCAGACCTTGGGAGATGCCTTCCAGGCTCAACTACTATGAGATTTTGAAGTTCTATGAGACTATATATATTAAAAAACAAAAACAGAAACCCCTCAACAACAACAAAAAACACCTAGGGAAAACCTACTTTGTTATCTCTACAACCAAAAGTTTCAAGTTGGGTGAATGGCTTTCCAAAAATTGGTGCATTTGTTTGATCTTGACCCCTGAAATACGAGTGGAAAGCAAATTACACAGCCTCTACCTAGTGAAAAATTGAAAAGAAATTCATCTCTCAAAAAGAGAGAAGATAATTCATTGAATTTCATTTAAAAGAATAAAAAACAAACATTCTTACTTTATTTTGATTAGATCAAAGATTTTGACTATGGCCACATAGTACATTACAGTTTTGGTGCAAACCCAAGGAGATGCTTTCTTCTTGCATTTTTCAAGAACAGAGAATATTCACCTTTATATATGCCATTGTATCCTCCATGGACTTCTCCAGAGCTGGAGATTTCTTCAACATGAGCCCCTTGGTCAGATGTAAAGTATACAAGAGTTTTACCACTCAGATTATGCTTCTCCAGCACATCCAGAATTTGCCCTAGGTGAAATAAAAAAGGGAAAAAAAGAAAAAAGAAAAAAAGAAACAAAGGCAACTTTAAGTATCATAGAATCAACTAGGTTGTAAAAGACCTTTGAGATCATGAAGTCCAACCTATGATCTAACCTAACAATTCCTCATCAACTAAACCATGGCACTGAGTGCAACGTCCAGTTTTTTTTTTTAAACACATCCAAGGATGGTAACTCCACCATCTCCTTGGCCAGACAATTTCAGTGCCCAATCACTTTTTCAGTGAAGAATTTTTCTGATGCCAAACCTAAACCTGCCCTGGTGCATCTTAAGACTGTGTCCTCTTATTCTGTCAAGTGTTGCCTGGAAAAGGAGACCAAGCCCAACCTGACTACAGCCACCTTTCAGGGAGTTGTAGAGAGTGACAAGGTCACCTCTGAGTCTTCTTTTCTTCAGGCTAAACAACCCCAGCTCCCTCAGCCGTTCCTCACAGGGCTTGTGTTCCAAGCCCCTCATCAGCCTTGTTGCCTCCTCTGGACATTGGGGACTATAAATGACTTTTTCATTAGCCTTGGCACACATAAATATTTTTGTCTTTATGCCTTTTTGAGATCACTTTCCACATAAACTCTCTTATACACAGCAATTGGCACATGCAGCACACAGAAGGGCACAACCACAAAGGGCTTGGAGCAATCAGGACTATGACTCAGCTGCTGCAGGGTTTCTTGAAGTACAATATGAGAGGATTTGTGCACATCAGAGAAAAGGGCTAATCCACAGAGAGCAAGTGACTTTTGGAAGCAATTGCTCTCAGTGAAGGAAACCCCTTAGCAAGAAGATTCAAACCACTGAGGATATTCAATAACACTGAGGGAAGAGTCAGCATGAACAGTAGATCTCACAGTTTGGGGGTAAAGACTTGCTGCCTAGCAACCTACAGAGGTAGCACAGCAAAACTCTCAGTGTGTTAGAGTAAGACAAAACCAAAAAAAGTAAGAGAATGTATGTAGCACCTTTAAAGTATGTGTGGTTTCATTATCAAACCTAATAATTATTCCTTAATATCTCATCATATAGAAAAACATCAACTAAGCTCAAAATGTGTGAGGTAATAAACACACCCAGGTGCACACATTAAAAAGAAGTATCCACAGAGATATGTCTTGCACCTCTTAGGCACCATGGACTCATGTTTCATTTTCACAAAGGGCTTCTCACACTGCTTTGGCACTGTGGAGGGCCTTGCAGTTATATCAATTACACTGAAACCTATTTAGACTGAATTCTTTAAAGCATGTTTCTGTATGAATGAGAGTGAACCTGCTCTTTGTAACTTGCTCCAGTGAATTTTATACTGATTAGGGATCTAAGATTATTGGTCTTGGAAAATGACCAAAGTTTAAGAATATAATTCTTTACATCAGCCTCACAGTGAACCTGTCCTTTAGGGATCTCAGAACACATAAAGATAATTCTGTCTTCACAACCATTTCATCTTTATTCTTTTACTTAAGCATCCAAGAATGGCCCAATTTGAATGTTAATTTTGATTTGCTAACCTGTCCATTAAGAATTAATTCATCATCTGATGCCCAATTATTTTGTCAAAGAGGATGAGATAAGAACTTTGAAATACAGAACTTTCTACATGGTTTTCATAACACTGTTTCTGTTGCTATGCTCTTTTTCTAGATAAGGAGTAATTACTTTTCTTTATTGCTACTATTTCTAGTTGCCTCTTAATGTTATAGCATTCTAAAATTGTCTTTTTAAAAAGGTTGGTTGTCTTAATTTTTCAAATGATTGGGTCATGATTAAAGGAACATCAGCCGCCAAATTTAAGTAGATACCTGTTGGTCTTGTTTGTAAAGCAGGAGCAAAGATGAAATGTAAGAGTAGGAGAATTTGTTTATGTAAATTTTGAAGCCTCGTGGGAGTTGAAATTTCCCAACAGAGCTGAGAAAATCTGTTACAAAGGCTGACATTTTAAAGTTGGTGGGTTGAGGGAAAATCATGCAGATCCATCTGACAAGCCATGCGCTTGCTGCATAAGGTGGACTTAGTGCCAGAAAAGAAAGAAGCAATTTCCCATTGGCTTCTGAAATTGTTTGGAGAATGTACTTGCTAAGTGATTTCAATATCGCTTAGAAATGTGTCAATGATGATAAAAAAGTAGAGTAGAACAATAAATTAGGAAATTTTGTGTAGGTATTCAGCCACATGACCTCCAGAGTTCCCTCCCAACTTACATCAAGCTATGATTTATTATACAATGACAATAATAATAAATAGTATTGTGCAAAGAAATATATGTGTAGTGATGTGCATGACAGTATTTTTTTTACATACATCATGTTCCATGATGAAACTGAACTTTCAAATTAATCTTGTAGATAAAACAAAATGAAAATAAAATGAGAATGGCACTCAGTATATAACATTGAATGATCTCTGGTGATCAAAGGCATTGGCAATCATTCAATAATGGCCACTTCGATTTCCCAATTAATTTGGGAAGATATGAGAAGCAATGAAAGTTTTCTTGTTATCACAGATAATCAAACTTAAAATTAAAAATTAATATTAAAATTTAATGTAAGACATTATGACTTTCTTAACAAGGCTGAGTAACTTCACTTGCTCTGAAAAAAATTATAAAATACTGACTTCCCATTTTAGAAAAAAAAGCAGCCATATAAAATGAGTAGAAATTCTCATCCAAAACTTGTTGAACTCAATGGTAAAACTTCCATTTCCTTCAAAAGGGTTTTTAAAAATGGAGTTGTAAAATTCCTACATTAGGTTTAATTAATGAGTGCTAAAATGACAATTTATCTCAGTAGCAACATTTTTCAGTACAGATGGACTAATAGCGGTAATTAAAAAAATAATATTGTCAGAGCATGGCACTCACAACACACTCATAAGTAAACCTTCAATTTCTATTTTGATATTGAACACTAGCATGTACTAGAATGAAAACTGTAAATAAACAGCAAAGTGTGTGCTACCAGGAGATAAGCCACATTTAAGTGCATTTGAATGGTGTGACTCTTGTTAACACAAGAAATACGTTCACTTACCGGTACTTCTAAATGGTAACCAGTGCAGAAAAATGCAAATAATGCATTGTGGATGTCTGTGGATAGTTATCTTACATATTCAATATTATAAGAATTTTGGAAGCAAATGCTATCATGAAGACAAACATTTCTTTTACTTTTTTTGCGTGTTTTTTTGGTTTTTTGGGGGTTTTTGTTTGTTTGTTTGTTTTTTGTAATTTTAACTGCCTCATTCTCACTACTTCTATATATTTCAGAGACTTTAGAATTAAGTTAAAATTGATGTATAGATATTCCCAGGCAATGGCAGTTATTTTAGCTGCCTTGGAAGAAGTGAATCACAGCTGCAGAAAGATCTTTCTTACCTGTTGACTAAAAAAGAGAAGATAGGCAAATAACTGAAAACTAAATGCCTTCATATTAGACATCAAGGACAGTAAGATGAATTGTACCCAAAGTGCTAGACATGCAACTCCATGAGCAACATATTTTAATGTGTGTGGTGAACAGATAAATGATGTCTGTGTAAGAGATGATGACAAAATTGTCTTGCTTCACCCATAAAATATGATTGGAAATATGTCGTACGTCATGTACTTTTGCGTTAGAAGAATGGGACTGCAGCTGGGTTAGTGTCCCCCGTGAGTTCTATTGCAGGCTTCAATAGAATTTTTGGATGTCAAGGGTTCATACAGAATATGAAACTGTAAGATGAATAGGTCAAAACATTGGGAAAACCATGGCTTTGTTCAAGCAACTACAGCTTACTATCCCCAGAGTAGGAAATTATCAATAAAAATGGAAAGAGTTTAAATTAAAATACCTTGCTTGAAAGCCACATTCTGAAAAATTAACTGCTGTACTGATCTATGTGGATCTATGTGGTATATTTTTTCTGATTTGAACAGAACATATTTGGAAAGACAACATTTCTGAATATCAAAATCAATCTAGCTGACAGAGTTCCATAATTTCTGCAGCTATTTAGCAACTAGAATTTCAGATCAAGCTACTCCTACCACTGCAATTATGGGAATGTATTCTGCAATGTAGGTGACTAACACTGTAGCACACAAAGGTGTTAGATCATTGGACATTTTTCTTCCATTTACATATTTTTAAGATACAAAACAGATTGAGGACTGTGTTAGGATGCTACTTGTTTTAATTAGTGCATCAGCGTTCCAGAATTTAAATGAAACTTCTTGTGAAATATACTGAGGAGTGCTCTCTATATTCTTCTCTCCATTCTTGCTTCAAGCTGTGTAAAATTATAAAGAATTGTTTCATTCTGAATGTGAAAATGCCAATTTCAGTGGAGTGATAGCCACGTGAAAGTGAGAGGAGCAATTGATTCTGTTCTTTGGAAGGAAACACAGCACCATGCTGTTATTCAACTCCTCCAGAAGAGCCTGAATGGTAACTCAACCAGCCTTGCTAATGATGATTGTAATTACTGAATTTTGACTCATGTAAAGCTCCCACTGTATGCATCTACATGAAGAGAGAGGGCTTATAAAAAATGACTATTCAATTGTAAACACGGTACAAATGCCGAAAAACAATAGTGTGTTTACAAATGTGTTATTGATATGGAAAAGTGTTCAAAGTTTAGACAAGCAAGCATATGAAAATATGCATTTTATTCAAAAATTAGTCCAAATGTCATTTCAAGTCAATAGGAAAAAAATATCATTTGTATTAGTTCAAAATAATTTAGAGTATTGCTGAAATTGTGAATAAAAAACTAGAGGAAACAGAATACCCCAGTGTAATCTAGGCTTTAGAAAAAAATAGTCTCTCTACTCGTGAGGAAAGCCTTAAAGCAGATTGCCAAATTCAAAGACAAAATATGCTTCAGAACAACAGTTAAGGATCTTTCTCAGGAAAAGACAGTTGACAATAAAGGGAATTCCTGTTAATGTAACACTCTTTTCCAACTCCAGTAAACTTTCACATGCCTCTCTTGTATCCAGAAACTTACAGCAAGATTGAGACAATTACTGAACAAAGATTCCAACAGATCAGCCTGGAAAAATAAGCCATCACATCACTGCCTAGAAGATGTAGGTACTGTTGGGGTTTTATTGTTTTTATTTGCTGTTCAGAATCTGCTACCGCTGTTCATGCTTGGTTTTGAATAGCATCATTAACCAGAATCACAAACTGCAGTCACCTCCAGGCATTCACCTCTGTGAGTGGCAAGCCTTTGAATAGATGCATAAAATCCTACAAATTAATGCTACATCCAGAAGTATTTGGAAAGCCACATTTCTACCAGAAAATATATTGATACCTTTCAACTATATACCCATAGGTTTACTACATAGCAAACCTCTTGGGAGCCCCTTTCTGCTACAGTAGTTTAAGGTTTTTCCACAGTTAATCATCTCTTCAGGGCTCAAAGGCTAAGATTTTCACCTTATGAAAACTTAATGTTGCAGCTTCTGCATACCATCATTCACAAGCTAACAATCATTTTAATCTCTGTGTTGATTTTCTGTGATGAAGAAAAGATACTTCACTCTAATGCACTGATCTGATTACAAAAGCCACTGACTAAAACCTTTGTATTAAAACAAGCTTATAACTCAGATCAAGACATTCCTATCTTAATTTTAGCTTTTGGATATTTCAGGTTATAAATATGCAAATGTTCCTGTGGTACGCTCAGAGCCATCCACTTTTCTTTGATAAATATGTAAATCAGTTTGTGTCTGCAGTGGGGAAGTAATTATCACTTTCAGACCTAGTCATTGAGTGCAACACTTGAGGTAAAGATGGAAAATAATAAAACCATTGACAGTAACACAAGAAGCGGCTGCACATATGGTGAACAGCACATACACTCTGCACGCAACTTGTTCAACATTCAGAGCTACAACACAACCACTGTAGAGTGGAAATGCTGGGACAAAGCATTAGGATATGCTATGGCATATCCTAATTATCTAGCCAGTCAACAGAACACATCCACCTAAGAAGACAAATGATTCTCATAAGGAGGGCATTAGCATATGAACGTCAAAATGAGAGTGAATACTAGGTAGTACAACTCTTTGACTAGAACAGAAAATAGACGCATAACTAATTACAAAAGGTACAAGGTTCTTCCTGCAGGAAGAAAGTAGAGTGTACATTCAGTACAAAGCCGTGAATCAGTACTACTGCACTACTATTTCTAAAATTACACCATGGAAACAATCCATACAATGAAGTCTTCTCCAAAAGTACAAAGCTGGAATCTCAAATGTGCTAAGCTCCTGCTGTGATATATTAGTGGGATCTTCAATTTCAATAGGAAATTCTGCCAAAAAGTAGCATCTATATTGGTGTTTTAATTTGTAACAGGAATACATGTTTACAGTAAATCCAATCGTGGACAGTTACCATATTTATGTTTCCATAGCAAAGCTCTCCTGGATTTTGTGACCTGAATTTCTTTCAAAGTCTAAATTCAAGGACGAATTCTGGGAATGCAACTAAGGCATCCACACTACTGATGGACATTCAGTCAGGAACCACAGCAGAGCTGGTCTGAAGTGGGTTTCTCTTGTCTCTTCTGGCGTGCTGAGTCCTGTTCCAGCTCAGAAGACAATTCAGATTTGCCACTGTTGGTAGCTTTAAACATGGTAGGATTGATGAATCCTCCACTGAAAGTCTAGTGCAGGCACAATCCAACTCTAGCTGTGCCCGCTGTAGATACCTTGAGGGAGGGATTTACATACAGTATACACAAAGCAAAAAGTACAGATTTTCATATGCAGCTCACCTATTGGAAGAATTTGGCCCCAAAAATGCTGAATTCTTTTCAATGTAAAGTAAGGTAAGGCAATTGCTCTGGATATACCTACCACTAGAAATCAGACAAAAAGGTCTTAGGTCCTGATAACCTGTAGAACACGAAACACTTTTCTGCTAGATTCCCCTAGACTGGGAGTGGGACAAGTAAATCTGTGGAAGTACTCAGAAAAGAGCAGTCTTTTAAACAGAAAAGAAGACAAGCTAGCTGTGGAGTCAGCTAAGCTATCAGTGGGAAGTTGCTTTTCATTTGGATTTGGATTGCCATGTAGCTGTAAACTTGCAACTCACTTGTGACTGTTTATATAGTTTTATAAGTATAATGTGTCTTTCAGACCCTCAGGATAAATTTTCAGCACAGTGAACAGCAGATTAGGTACACACACTGCTTAGCAGCTTTGAATAAATCAACCAAATTTTGACTTATGCATAAGGTTTTTCCTAAAGATGAGTGCCACATCTCTTATTTTTCTTATTCATATAGGTTCAAATTATTTTTTAAACATGAAAGTTGGAATGATACTTTAGGTATCTATAAATACATGTGTGTAACAAAGCACAGACTTAAGATGTCTGAAGACCTGCAAATATAGCAGCAATAGGGACAATGCAGGATGGAAAAGTTCCCATACTGCAGCACTAATGATGGATTATTACAGGCCAAAAAGTATAACTAATCAGTGGCTATTTCCTTATTAGTATTTAAATTAGTTAATAAATGCATTGCTTGAAATTTACTTTTAGACCTTACATCTGTTGAATGTAAGTCTGTGTATTTCTAATGTAAATCTTGATTTTTAGCCAGCTTAAAATGCTAAAATATGAGACATGGTCATGCAGTTTTAGGAGGGTCCATTGCATTTGCATTTTGCATGACAGCTGTGATAATTTTTTGGGTAAATTTGCATTTTCATTCTGCACATATCGAAGATGCCATTTCACACACACACAACTAAGATTAATAATGAAAAAGACATTGTCTCATTTCCCACTTTGAGGTCTCCCATGTTTTCTTCCAAATTATGAAAGGCATTTCTTTAGGTGTTACCTTGGCAAACTGTAGTGACAACTGAGGGATACTATTCAATTTTGAATTAGACTGTCAGGTGAATTTAAGGCTTCAGGTATTTGATCATTCCAATATATTCCAATTGTGATTGATTGCATAAATGGGGAGTGACAAAGGTAATTCTTTTCTATGTCTTCAAAGCTTTAAACATTTATACAAAGCTTACGACGTTAATTTCAGACTAAGCTTTAAATTGAATATGTATATAGTCCTAGAGCCAAATGCATAATGACAACATTTTACCCAAATAATGTATGAAGAATTATGAAGAATTTAAAGCAGGGAAGAAAATTTAACCCCCCATTTTAATCCTCTGCACTTTTCTAAAAACTTCAAAGTATTTGCCAGTTGTTTATTTCATTTTTATAACTTTTATTAAGTAAAATTCAAACTGTGAAAAATTGGCTGACATTAGAGCAGAATTATTTATTGTTTTTCAGCAGCCAAATTCTTTAATCTTTGCTGAATTTGGAAGCAGGCTTTAAACACTTGCTATAAACTACATGCCATATAGTTAAGCGGAGTTTTATCAAGGTTGAATTATATTTGTCACGAAATGTCAATAAATTTAATTTCATGGTTTTCTGATTTTAATTGGGCAAATCTAATCTAACATGAAAGTAGGTGTGCATTAACCCACCCCAATACACCTTTTTTTCTCCTTGACACGAGGATCATCATGCACACTTGTTAATTCACCTACTTCTCTAACTTTTGTGTCCAAGTTCTACTAGACACTCAAAGCCTACTGTGAAATCACCATCTCCAAAAAAAGTTACCCAATAATGAATTTCTGTATAGACACTGTTACTACCAATAAGAAAGCTAACCTGATTATGAAAATTGTCTCAAGGGACTTTTCCATTAATGATGTAGACTCTACTCTGTCTTCTCTAGATGACACTCAGAATTTAGGAAAAAAATACAAACAAATACTTTGAGAGCTAGAAATTATGATCTGGTGCTTTTTTCCCCTGGTATATGCATGTGTGTTAAACATGACAAATACATGCTCACTTAAATTCCAGAGGATCCTTTCTGAATAGAAGGCAAATCATTTTTCAGGTCATCTTCATTGATGATAGATTACTAGCTCACAAAAATTACTCACTATCTCATAAAATGGCACTTTGATTCCTCAATTAATCTAAGTGCTCTTGAAAAAATATTCACAGCCTAGTCAAAAAGAGTTTTTGTTGAAGTTTCAGAGTAGTATTCAGTAGCACAGCAGATGCCTATGAGGAAGAAAAAGAAAATCTGCCGTTTTCTGGTCTGAGGCCTGGAAAGAGAAAATTGCCATTGTTGTTTTAAATTGGTTTGGAAATACTTGAGGACTCTGCTTTGGCCATGATGTGTTCGATGCCCCTAAGACATGGTGGAGCCATGAGATCATTAAGCTCATTTTTTTGCCTTTTCTCTAATTTTCACTCATATAATAATAAAACAATAAAATGAGTTTGTTATATGTGAAATTACTAATTAATCTGAGTTTAAAAAGTTTTAACACTATGAATTCTATGTGCAAATTTGTTTGTAATGAGAAGTTATAAAAATCGGCCAATATATATTTCCTGTGTGAAGGCAAGGCAGAATTCTGAAAGGGCTCTGCCTTACATATAAGGATTACAGTGAGATGTGTTTCTTTAGGATAAATCTGAAGACTAAATGTGAGATGAGGAAGGATCATTCACAAAAACACCAGAGAACAGCTGAAATATTTACATAGATAACACAGAAACAAATTAGTCTAACTGTAATTAGACACTGTTTGGGGAAGAGAGGAATTATTGCCAAGGTAAACTCTCCAAAGAACAGATGGCAAATAACCACTTGAAGACCCCAAGCAGCACATCTCCTACTTATGGGAATAGCACTAATACTATGGATACACAGGCAGGTAGAGTTAGTTCCTCCCTATCAATGTATGTTTTTATGAACTAATCATTTCTGAACTTATAAAATCAAACTTAAGAATTTGTATATAAAAAGGTATCTTTGAACAGGAAATGTTTGGAATCCTCACATTTCACATGAGTAGTTCTGTAATACACTGGTGTTTCAGTATCACATGCAGAGAGGAGTAATTACAATCCAGCAAATAGATTTCTGCTCTAGATGGCACTGGAAAAGTATGGCTGGCTATACACAGAAAATTACTCTATCATTATCAAGATTCAACAGATAAATATGGTAGCATATTTAGGATAGAGTATTTGCATACATTTCCTGATAATATGTTTAACATACCAGTTCCTCCTATTTAAAACAATTAATTTTACCATGAATTCCTAAAGTTTATATATAACAAGGGAAGTAATTAAATGTTTCATCAAAAATCAGTTTACATTCTGAGAGGGAAATGTGAAATTATTGTCTACTATTTTTTGCCAAGAAAGTCCTCAAAGCTCTCTTTAACTAGGCCATCTATTTTTTTACGAGCAGTACCTGGGGGTTATTGCACAAGAAGATTGGCAAACTACAACAGAATCACACAAAAGTTGGACTGAAAAATTTGGGATATGGAGCTTGCCTACCTCAGCTCTAAATAGGTAAGAATATTTAGGATATGTCCTGTAGAAAGGTTTCAGGGTTTTTTTTAATTTATTTTTTAAGGACAACTGCCAATTTTGTGCCTTATTTAAAAAATGCTGGTAAAAAAAGCCATCATAGCAGCTCTTTGCTCATTACACCCTGCTAAGATGTTCAAACCTTGTTCTGTAGGATATGCTGGTTACATTATGCCTCACTCTGTCCTGATAGTTTGGAAGGGGCCTTCAAAAATCATCTAGTCCAACCTCCCTTGCCTTAGGAAGGGACATCTGTCACTAGATCAGGTTACTCAAAGTCTGGCTTTGAACACTTCCAGGGATTCACAACTTTTCTGGGCAACCTGTTCCAGTGTCTTACCACCCTCATTGTCCAATATTTCTTCCCAATGTCCAATCTAAATCTACCCTTTTGTTGTTTAAAACTTTTTTCCCTTGTCCTATCACTACAAGTACTGGTATCAAGTCTTTCTCTAGTCTTTCTTATAATTTATTTTCCTTTATATATTCTCCCTAGAGCCTTCTCTTCTCCAGGCTCTTTCTCAGCCCAGCTCTCTCAGTCTGTCTTCATAGGAGAGGTGCTCCAGCCCTCTGCTCATCTTCACCAATGTCCTCCAGGCCAGCCCTGAGAGGCCCATATCTTTCCTATGCTGAGGATCTCAGAGTTGGATACAGCACTCCAGGTGAGATCTACCAAGTGCAGAGTAGTGGGGCAGATTCACCACCCTCACCCTGCTGGGCATGCTGCTTTAGATGCAGTATAGGACATGGGTGGCTTTCTGTGCTGCAAATTCACGCTGTTGGCTCATGTCCAATCTGCCAAATGGAAAGGATAAATTATATGTGTTTCAATTATAAACAAATAAATAAAAAAAGTATTCATTTATAGCTTCCTTAATGCATGCTTTGTGCCTTTGTGATTTCAAAATCAATTGAACTCTGGATTAGAAGCACTTTGCCACACTTTACACAGAGATATACTATACATTGGAATTCCATGCATTGGCTATACTTTTCACATTAGCACAGCTACTAACTTCCTTGACTTTACTAGAAATAATGAGGCATCCTGAACTAATAATTTCTTTCAAACATCTGGCATTCAGTCATCTTTGGATTCACAGACAAAGTTCATGCTGCTTTCCTGGGCTAGGCCATTCTTTTCTTTAAGATTAAAATACAGTTACATTTGTATTATTTCTTGTTTCCTGCTTTGTTTTTAAATGCTATTCTAAATAAGAAATGAAAGTAAGCTTGATTTCTAACCCACAACTATCTCAACACTGAGATACAAGAGCCTAAAGAGCCACAATCCTTTACCCTCACAACAGTGAAAGGGCAACAGTACTATAAAACCATATAAACTGAAGGACCTACGTTAATCAATTACTCAATTATCGGCAAAGTAAGTTTTGCATTATAGACAAGTCCATCCAGTAGTTTGCTAAAGGGCACTTGCTGAAAAAGGAAGATTCTTGTCTTGTTCTCTTTCTCCTTCTTTCTATTGTCTCTGGAAACTGGTTAGAAAAAAAGGAGGTAAGGGAGAGAAGGATGCTCTGCCTCCCTTCTTGTGGAATCATAAGGCTGCAAGATCCACTAAAGCTGTGGAATATAACTTCATACTGGTCTAAGGCAAGAATTTGATTATCATGGAGTCTTTTTTTTGCTCATCCCAAGTAAGCAACTCAGCCCTTAGGGGTCAGGTGTTCCTTCAGATATTGAGCTTACTACTGTAATACAAAATCAGTTCAATGCTCTCAGGGTTACTGAAATGTGCTCTTCATAAGGAAATGTTATAAAGAAAGTTTCATGGGTAGGAAGAGAGTACGATTTAAAAATAGAAGTGTGTACACAAAGTCAAAAGAAAGCAAAAACAAAAAGAATGCATTCAAACTAGTAAAAAATAACCTGAGTACACTGTGAAATACACAACCCCTGCACCACAAATATCAATATTAAAAAAGAATGATAAGAAAGAGAAATAAAGATTGAGTTTCTGCTTTTCTTAAACACCATCGAAAATTGAAAAAGAAATGCCTTTTTTACAATCAAGTGGTGAGGGAAAAAGCTGCAGAGCAAAATTACCACTTTACTAGCGTGCCTTTCACTAGTTACTGCATCATTGCTCTACTGCTTTCCCAGCCCTAAAAAAATTATTATTTATCTCATTATTTTATTTCTTTATTATACAGAAAGCAATAAAAAGCTTTCCTTAATGTAATATAAAATAACTGTTTTTTAGAAAAATAATGGTCTTTAATAGTATTACAGCCCTGCCTATTATATTGTGTGGTTGTTTTAGCAGTCAAATGTACCATTGAAAAATTATGAGCCAGAGTCAATAAAAAGGCAGTTCCACAAACCTCATCAATAAGAGCTTACTACCACCTGTAATTTGAGCCTTGTGATTCAGGAGTATGAAATTTTAGATGGAAATTCACCAATAGGAATCAGTCTGTTGATGAACAATACAGAATTGATATTGTCATAAGCTTTATTGTATGATTACTGCTTTCACTCAGAATTAGCTCACCTTTTTTCAAGCAGCACAGTCTCAAAACAATTAACATACATTTCTAAAGAAACATGAAAAAGTTTCATGTCTCACTCCAAAAAATATAACGGATAATTTTAAAACCATCTCTAGTATTCTCAGTATCATCACTGAAACTGAAATGCACATGATCAGTTTTATGGTTTTTTCTGCAGCCAATTTTTCTAATCGATATGCAGCCAGCTATGAAAAAATGGTATAAGGCGGGAAGACATTCCCTAAGTCATCACAGAAACTGTTCATATCATTATAATTCATATATTGGATATTTAATTATCCTTAAAAAATACCACTTAATCACCAGGACCAGAAGAAAACCTGGTGATAAGATAAAAGATAAATTACTTATCTTTACCCCTTCCCAAATCCCATGCCAGCTGAATTAGAGTCCTAATGCTTTACTGTAGATCCACATCTGGATTAGTGGATGACTAGCAACAAAGTCATATCTCAGTAGGTAAAACTGAACATCATCTCTGTGTTTCAGTTTGCCTTCTGGGAAACAGATTAATGAGATTCCCCTATCTTACAAAGGCTTTGTGAAAATGCTTATTTGCAAATCTGTTATACAGTGTAGCAAAGTACTGACACAGAAAAGATGAGAGCTGTCAAAGAATCTCTTCTTGAATGTCTTCAAAACAGAACTTCAATAGCATGTGTTAAATAAAACATGAGAATTCATATTTAACAATGAGGAATACACCTACTGTTGAGAAGCTGCTCATTAAGAAGGCTCTCTTGTGATGAGGAGATAGGATTCCACTGGGCAAAGAAATGGCATGTAAGCATATGTTAAAAAGCTGTACCACAAGACATAAGCATAGAAAGAAGGATTTTTTCCTATCTTTGAGTACTTGACTTCATAGTCTTACAATGTTCACTTGTGCCTTCTGCATGTTTGTATGCATTTATGGGCTGTATCAGCTATGGTAAGGTACTGGGTAATCCACTACAAAACTAACTGCAGGTACAAAGAAGAGGCGTGGATGAGAAGGTTTAAACACTCAGATTTAAAATCTTTGACATTTTCAGTTTCTCTGTTCCTCAGTTTCATGTTTAGGCTTCTTTCACAGACATGCAACTCCTACCAGCAACATCCTTCTCCTACTAGCACAGTCACATTCTTTATATGATTACAAGCCCTATTAATACCTACACACAAAAATGCTTTCAACGTCCAACTATTGAAGTAAAAGGATGGCAAAAGTCATGTTCCTAATTGGAGGCTGAAGGCTAAAGGTTGACAACAGTAACACTTCTGCCAAAAAGAGTAATGTCCATCATCCTGATCATCTTGATCCCAACTCTGGGTGATGGGGTCACTAAATTCCTGTGGAGTTTTTCTAGCACAGTGCAAATGCAATTTTTCTTAAAAGCTTCACAGTGTCTGTGCTAAAAAGGTTGCTATGCAAAGGCACTTGATGAGCAAAACCTTTAGCAGCTTCCTTAAAATTGTTTTTCCAGTCTGTAGTTTGGAGATTATCTACAATTTGAATAAAGTTAGCCCCATTTTGTTTCCTTATTGCAACCTCTATCTGAGTATTCATACTCAGACCTGTGTCTATATTGACCTGTATTCCTGTAGGTCACCTTTGGCTTAAATCTTTGCTATGTTCTTAATTTCACTGATAATGGTTTTGCCTACCCACCTTAAGCAAGGAGTGAAATCCAACCACACCATTTATATGTAAAATTAAACTTCAGAGGTAAAGGCTAAACAAAAGGTTGGTTGTACATTTCATTAGAAAACTTCCTATCCTCCTTGACTGGGTTTATCCTCATTGCTTAGAGTCATCAGGACTCCCTCTTATTTCTAGTTTATTAAAACAGGCTTTGAGCTTTCTCTTACTAATGGAAATTAGCTTGTCTAAGCGTAATGCTAATTTTTTTCACTGATTACATAATTTTGATCTAACACAATGTTAGATGTCTGTCACTGGTTTTGTATTAGACTAAATTTTAAGAGCTTCCTAATTAAAAGAAAGCCTTTACATTTTTGACATTACATGATTATATTTTTGTAAAGAAAAATGCACAGTACCCTATCACATGTTGTGCTGACAATTTGACTTCTGCAATATCAGATGCAAATTAAACTTTTTAAGCAGCTGGCACCAAATTTTGAACCACACAGCACTATCACAACAAACTACAGTACACTGAATTTTTCCATCACAGAGTACTAAGATATTATTTGAACATGACTGATTGAAAAGTGCTACATAAACGGCCACTTAAGATGTGCCTTGTAATCTTGTAAATATTGTTCTGAGAAGGAGCTTTGCTGTACACAGAGATGTGATAGAGAAAAAGGAAACTGTACTTAAGGAGAATTAGGTAGATCAGGAGCCTTATCACAGTGGAAACAGCAGCCTTTCATCACCTACTCACCTCTTAAATTTGGTCCCATTCAGTTATGACTGAAAGTCATTGCTGCTTAGTGATATATGAAATGGGTTTGGGTTTTAGAGCAGATTGTAACTGGAAAGCATCCATATCATAAAAGGCAGAACCACAAACGTTTTTAATCTGCACCCATGTTGACAATTTTCCCAGATGTGACCTAAAGAGTGAATGTGCTTCAAGAGCTTAACTACTGTCTTAGTTGAAGAAACAGTCTCTTAATGCTAGGATAAAAAGAGAATGGCAAGACAGGGTGGGAAAATTCTCTCCTCGTCACAGAGTACCTGTGTTGGCACTTGAGTACACAGAGTACCTGAATACCTTCTTCCTCAGAGGTGCTGGCTGAACACCTTCTATGATAAGAAAACCTGCCGAATATTAAATCTTACAGATTTGAGATGTACACGAATATACATTCAGAAAAACAAGGTCAAGGAATGTACTATCAGCATCAGGCATCCATCTCCAGATTTTAAAAGCTATTTTTAAGTTTTCAGGCTCAGCCAACATTATGTCAGATGAACAGTAACTGGATAAGCTCAGTGCTTATCTACTGCCTCTGATCATGTGGCATCATTCTGCTTTATCTTTTAAATCAATGTTGCACCATTACAAATGACTACATGAGGTGAAAAGCCATGATAAATTAGGCTTACCCTGGTGCGCAGGACTTTTTCTTGGAAAAAAAATGAAGGATAGCTCATTCATTTTTTTCTCAAAGCAATAGGAATTTTTCCCTTTTTTTCTCTTCATATTATTAATAATACTTATTTTGATTTTTATTATAATTCAGAATTCTCAGAAGATTTGTGGTATATTTCTAGATTGCTCCTTATAAAATAGGTTTCTAAACAGAGGTTCAAAGTATACGAACACTACAAAGTGATACAAAAACATGAGAATTCAAAATAACAACCACTAACAATTATATGTAAAAGAAGAAATCTTGATTTCTGATGAAATTTAATAATACTATGCTGTTTACCAGAAGGTAGTTACTGTTCAGTATTGAAAAGAACATTAAAAAAAGCCACAACCCCCCCCCCAAAACCCCAAACACTAAACCTCTAGGAATGTAAATTCAAGCCAGAATATCTTGAAATAAATATTAAAATTAATTTCAATTACTATGTAATTAAAAATAATAAGTAAACTTTAATAGCTTAAAGGATTTTAAGTTTAAAACAATTACTTTAAAATGTTAAAAGAAATTACTCCTTTTTCTCTTTGCTTTGTGAATGTGTTAGACTATGTTACTTACATCAGAGCAAGAATTCCTATGAGTCTTTTAGGCACAACTGAGTTTTCTGTCTCCTAAATATATTACATTTTCCGAAGTAACTTTTGTTTTGTTCCTGAAAGCTTTATTTTCATCTATTAATGAAGTAGTGTTACATCTATTACTAAAACAGAGAAAGATGCCACAGGGGTCATTAAAAATAGTTTACATTATACTGGAATGCTTTTCACTCAGACACTTCATTTACATTGTTTCAGAGTAGAATAAAGATTTAAAGTAGAGGATGTGATCAAGTTCACGTACTTAGCATATTAACTATTCAAACATGCACAAATTCATCAGATAAAAGGTATGTAAGGATCTAGTTTTGATCATCTCACAGTTGGGTGATATAGAGATTAGGAGCCACAGTTTAATCCTGCACATATTACTGATATAATCTCTTTTACAACACTAGAAAATCACATTAGGGAATAAATAAATTAGATGTTTTTCACAAAAGTCTGGAGCTTCTGCCCTTCTCTTCCTCTTTGAAAGTGCTTTGTGCAGATATGTGTTTATAGACAATTCTTAATAATGATAACAGTGGAATCAAACAAAAACAGTTGAAAAGTGGTCTGACTTCAGTTAGTCCTACAGAAAAACAGTTGAAAATGGTCTGACTTTCAGTTAGTCCTACTAGATTGTAGCCCAGCTGTTCTTCCTCAGTGAAGTACTCTTTACATCTGCCTTGCTGCATTTCAGTATAGGCTACATGTCGTCCCAGAGTCGTGTTGCAGAGTATTGCAAATGCTTCAACAAGTCATATATGTTCTTCAAGTAAGGTTCAATTTCTTCAGATATCTAAGGTTTAATTACATAGCTACTTTTAGTTTAAAAAAAGTTATGGGCTATTATTTCCTTGTAAGGAAAATCTACTTGAGATGTCATTAGCATCCTCAAAATTTATCAATTAATAGAGAATCACAAAATCGTTTGGGTTGGAAGGGACCTTCAAAGATCATCTATTCCAATCTCCCTGCCACATTGCTCAGAGCCCTGTACAACCTGACCCTGAACACTGCCAGTGATTGACACCCACACTCTGGGCAATCTGGTCCAGTGTCTCACTGTCCTCACCACAAACAACCACTTTCTAATAGCTAACCTAAACCTGTCCTCTTTCAGTTTAAAACCATTGCTCCTTTTCTTGTCAAGACAGGCACTGGAAAGAAGTCCCTCTTCATCTTTTTTATAGGTCCCCTTTATATAGGGAAAGGCAGCAATAACCCTGGAACCTTTCTCTCTCCAGGCTAAACAGTCTCAGCTCCCCAAGCTGAAGAAGCTCAGCTCTTCCAGCCTTTCTTCAGAGAAGAACGTTTCCAGACATCTGACCACTTCTGTGGCTCTCCTCTGGACCTGAATGCATTATTCCAGGTGGGATCACAATAGAGAGGAGCACAATAGAGAGTATCATGACAGTATCTTGCTTCTGCTTGTTTTAGAGCTCCTTTGTTCCTCTACAGTGACTTTCAAAGGTTGCATTTGATTTTGCTTCAAATATGATTTGACTTTAGTGAACAGATTTGTTTGTTTGTTTGTTTTCTCCAGCATCTCACAGAATCAAAGAATGATATCTGTTGGAAGGGACCTCTGGAAGCTACCTTGCCCAAGCCTGCTGCTTAAACAGGGCCACTTGGAGCCCTGGACCATCTCCAGACTCCACCACCTCTATGGCAACCTGTGCTAGTGTGTGATCATCCTGAGTAGAAAAGTTTTCCTTGATGTTCAGAGGAAACCTCACATGTTTCAATTTGTCCCCATTTCTTCTTGCCACTGGGCACAAACAAGAAGAGCTTGGGCCCATTCTCTTTGCACCCTTCCTTCAGGTATTTATATAGGTCAATAAGATACTCTCTTCTCCTGGCTGAATAGGGCTTCAGTCCCAGCTCTCCCAGGTTGTTTTCTTAAAAAATGCTTTAGTCTCTCTCATAACCCTTTGCTGGACACTGTTCAGCAGCTCTCTATTCCTCTGGTACTGGGAACATACCGAGCTACACTTTTCCTATAAAATTCTATAAAACCTTTTAATATATTTCAAATAAAATTTACATGTAAGATACTTTGGGTTCCCTTCCCTTCCCTTCCCTTCCTTTCCCTTCCCTGGATGACTGTAATATTTTCTTGTAATATTAACTTGATCCTAAGGTGAAAAGATCATGGGAGAGAGTCAGTTAAGTTTTTTCAGCTTTCAGGGCATTCATACAATAAAGACAAGGCCTCACTTTACAGTTACCTAGCCTATGCCAGACTACAATTTCTGAGACTTTTTTATATTTAAGCCTTCCAGTTGGGATTATCCTACAAAGGAAGAAGACCTGATATGTAGTTCTGCTACTGCTAACAGAATAATAAACAGCCATTTGCAAAAGTGGTGTTGGATTAGTGTCTTCACACAGCTTGCATGCAGTTCTACAGGGGGCTCCAAAACTCTTTGCAGTGATCTGTTTTGGATTAAATAAGTGTAATGCAATTTACATCAAAAACAATTTCTGAACATATCCATTTTTCTTCCTATACTCAATCAGGAAAAAAGGAATGAAAGAAGGAAATAGAGGAAGGAAAAAAAGAATGACAGTGCATTCATTGATTCATTCATCATTTCTTTTTCCATTTTTAGACTGTAAGATTATTTCATCTGCTCTCACATGAATTACAATTAATAGTATTAATAAGGTGCTTAGCCTACATTGAAAGAAAATTAATGTTATTAGCCAGAGAATAATTCTCCAAGGCATGTCACATGCAGTGACATTATAACCATGAATGCTTTCAGCACTGAATTCTGTTATACACACATCAGTATGAAAAAGCAATAGACATACATGGTCCCAAAGCTTATCAAGAGGTTTTGTACTTTGAATTTTTGATGTGGATTGTGATCGTACTCTTCAGTATTGGTTTAGCAAGTCACAAACATTAAACATTGAAAGAAGTATTTTATTCATGTGTCTTTTGGGCTTTTCACCTCCTAGTATGATGATTGCCTTACAATTGAATAGATGTCCAATTTGGTAATGGAACTGTTTTGTATTTAGAATCCCGAGTCTTGAGTGGACTTTTCCATCTTACAAGAAAAGCTTCTGCTTTCTCTCTTGAAAATGGCACCTAAAGTCTTTCTGATTCCATCTGATCTCTCAAATGGGGAATAATGTTTCCATTGCATTTCATTGTTCAATCTTCACGTCTTTTTTGTCACTGTTACCTGGCAGTACATCTACTTGCAATTTCTACTCTTTTCTACTCCTTTTTCTTTAAGTCATACACAAGGGTCTTCCACAACATATCTCAAGTCACCAGAAAACACTGTAAATTTCTTTTAGAACAGCTGAATTTGGTGTATTTTTCCTACTAAAAGTCAAAGACTTCTGATGTTCTTCTATAACGTAGTTTTCAATATGGTCATGTTTTCTTCATATGCTCTGTTGTCTTTAGGGTTACTTAGAAAGTCTTGCAGGATACTGTTATATCTGGCCTGTTTTGTTCTTACTGCTTTTGCAAGTTACATTAATCTATACATAAATACTAATTTCTGTCAAGTGAATGATAAAACCTCCATTTCTGAAAAGCTCACAGTATTCACTTTTTCATCTTTTCTAGACAAGTTTTTAAAACTTCTCTACTGCAGCATCTTCAGAGCCATTTCCAAGAACATACTTGTTACTGACATCAGCAGTACAGTGAATCAATCTACTTTCTCTGACATAGCTGATGCATTAACACTGGACTTTTCAGTGAAGGTTAATGGAAGTAAGTACTCCCTTCAACTGAAAAAAAGAAAAGCCGTATTATTCCTCCAGATTCATTTGAAAATGACAGCCATAACTTTCTTCTTCATCAGGCTAATAATGGAGGAGAAAGTAGTAGAGGAACATTTTCTACATCCTGGAGCAAATATGCCATCTCTTATCAGCAAGACCTTACAAGAGATAAGAAAAACTGAGTAACCAGATCCCAACTGAGAAAAATTGTTACTTTTATGCTAGTAAATGACAGTCGTGGATCTGTTTCCTGATTAAGCCAGCTCTAGTGTCCTTGATGCTCCTGTAATGAATAGGAAAGGACAATACCTAAGCAATCTTGTTTATCTCCTCTATTTTTTTTTTAATTTCCTATATTATCACTATTAAATTTGCATCCCTGATTTATCCTAAGCTTTTTAAATAGCATGCTTCTGTCCTACAATTGGTTTATTTGACACCTCCTAAGAGCCTGTGGTCATTCTGGAAAAGAGCAGTGGTTTTCAACTTGCTACCCACCCTGCATCACTAAATAGCCTGAAACAGCAGCACGTCAGCTACCCTGCTTTCCAACTTGCTGTTTAAACCCTAGAGACACTCTCTGGGACAGCAAGAAAACAGTAAAATGTAATGGCAGCAGCAAATAACCAATTAGGTTGGAATAAGCTAAATTGCACGACAGAAAAACAAACAGGAAATCAAACACGGACAGCAAAACCAGCTAATGCCCAGTAGGTTGCTACAATGTGGATGCAAACAGAAATTATAACACATGCATTCTTTTATCTAATGGAAGCGCTCAATTGACCAAATGCTGGTGGCTACTGATAGACATGGTAAAGATTCAGGCTTGATAGAACTGGAATAAAACAAAACCCGCTCTCTCTTTACAAAACCTGAATTACAAGTGTATTGTTCTGTTATCTTCTACTTTGAAAACCCTTCATAAGCACATCACCGTTTTCCACAATGGTTTTCCCCATTCCTGTAAATACTGCAATAAATACATTATAGATCATCAAGTATGCTGTGCTGCCTTTTGCCCAGTGTTTCTGCAACTAGACTTCTTGATGCAAAATATGCAAAGAATACATGTTTAACTGCATGTGCTGGCATAATTTATGTATGCACCAAAGCTAAATATCTGTTTACAGCTACTTAGTCAGAAAGGTTTCTTGAAGAATGCCAATTTGCATTGACTGGTACTGAGAAGAGAATCAGCTTGAGGTATACAGGAAGGAGGACCATAAAGTCATCTTTAGCATTTATAATACTGCTATTCTACCATATGATTATTTACAAATATGAACTGTTACTTGTTTTCACAGGTGATTATCTTTGGAATAAGAGAAACACTTCAATACATCTAGAGACACAGGAAGCCTGTTGAAAGACTTAAGGACCAATTCCTCTCCAGCCTCAAAGAGAATGAGAGAATGGAAGGCCCTGAAAGGCAAATTCATTGTTTTTGACTATTCTTCATAAACAGAAGAGGACCTCATCTTAGTGATTTCGGTATTTCAGAAAACTCACTGAAATAATTAGCAAATTAGTTTTGCCAACAGTGAATATTATATACTTCATTTGAAAATATTTTGCTCCTGATATCATGGTCAGTTTTTAAATTAATATATTGTTTTATAAGCATAATCTGAATAGGCCAGCTGCACTCAGAAGCTCAGAGGGTTGGATTTAACTACTCAGCTTCAAAAGTCCACAGTTAGATGTACATATCTCTGTTAAATCCATGCTTATAGACCACCTTCACAGTCAAAGAAGGTAATGGGCTTTTGTAGGACACAATAAATTTGGCAATAAAGTAGATATTGCAAAAGTTCAGATTACTGTGCTTCCTAAATGAGTGATTTTTTCCCCTAAGTATAAAGAACAAGTATAACAATGTACTGTAGACACAAATTGCTGGTGTCAATCTGGTGAACATGAACACAAGTCATCATTAATTCCTTCCACTGCTGTTAGAAGCACACGTAACATACCTACACTCCAGTCCATTTCTTCCACAGCATCACCATATAAACCATGCTTGCTCTTTCCTTTGAAATTTTCTGAAGCATATAGAGCAGTATGGACATGAAGATAAGAGAGGACAAGAAGAAATGGTGTATCAGTGTTCCTGGAAAACAAAACAAACCAAAACCACAACCCCTTAGTATATTTTATAATAAGATTTCTGCAAATAAATCTTTCTTCAATAGAGTTAAAAAGAAAAAAAGGCTCTCTGTCCCCTCACAAGCAAACAAACACCAAAACAAAACAAAACAAGATGAAAAGGAATACTGTAATTGATTACAGGGTAATTCTGAATAAACACACACCCAGTAAAAATTCCACTCTTCTACTGAATTGAAAGCAAAAATAAATTTAAAAAATCTATCTAAATACTATTTGCTATATATATTAAAAAAGGACTTGTTTAAAGGCAGAAATCTAGCCATTTCTGAATACAAACACCTCACTTTACAAGCATATTTTTAAAAACCCAAATACAATTTCTGTTCAAAAACATACCCTCAGCACTACATATATATGTGAAACACAATTTCCTTCCTCACAAAGTCAAGTGGAAGCTGGAAGCTGATCAACTAAACTGTTATGAAGACCTAGGCCTTTATTCTGGACTAAGGAATATGACCAAATCTCTTTTTTTTTAAAGTTCTGCATGTGTATGCATATGACTCTAGATAACCTCAAAGTCACACTAATATAAAAATTTTCTTTTCAAAGTAATGAACAGTCTCCATTGTCTTCTGGCTATTTCCTCAACAGATACAAAAGAAAGAGTGCAATAAATAGACTCTCTGTAAATTTTGCTGTTCATGTGATCTGTCAACACGATATTTATGATCAATTCCAGCAGGCTGTGAAAGCACAGCTCAAACAAGTACTTCTCCTTATGCATTATTTATGCTACTTTATTTAAAATTGTGCCGTACTAGCCAAATTTACTGCTATATGCTCTAACAGCATTTGCAGTACATTATGCATATTGTAAATCTCAGCTGAACCACAAAAGCAGTACCCACAAAACTTGTCTGGATCTCAACTTAAAGCACATGGCTAATTGCAGACTACTTTCAGTTTTATTTATCATATTTTCCTTCACCAAGCTGTGGTGGATAATACCTGTGATTCACATCAACATCAAAGGGAGACCATGTATTTCCTCAAGCAGTTGGTTCATCACCCTTTAAAGAGGGGAAGCCCAATACAGGCATGTTCATAAAAAAATGTTTCTTCAAAATTAACAAAAAATCCTAAAATTTAGAACTTGAAAAAAAAGTCTTTTAGTAGAAGAGATGAATCTGACAGCCATACTTTCCTCTTAAAGAAAAATAATTAAATTTAATCTAGTATATTTATGATCCATTTTTCCCCTCTTCTTGGTTGGATCTGTTTTTTCACAAGTTGTATGATTAAAGTTTATTTTCTACCGGCAAATACTGTAGTAGATAAATAAGAAATGAGAAAATTTTATCCATATTACTCACTTGATATATGTGTTTCTGAGAGGGATTTTTTTCTTCATGAAAAATTCAATCTTTTTTTTTAGGAAACGCAGAAGAAATAAAACATTCTTCATGTGGAAAATGGATTAAAAAAATAATTCTCTTGCAAACATTTGTGCATCGGTTCTGTATTACCTTATTAATATAAAGTACAGATCCAAAAAAATTAAAACAATGATTTTCATAAAAGATACACTTTCCACATAGTTTGTTGCTATTTGAAAGGTCATATATGTGAGAACTTTTCACAATTGCAGCAACAAATAACTGGAGTTTTCTGAGTCAATTAAAAAGGCTGAAAAGATCACCAATTGAAGTAAAAAAAAAATAAATGTGTACTTAAAAGTTACATATTTAATATATACATAAATGAAATACTGACCTTTCACTAGAGAAATTTACTGCAAGGCAGATGATTTTTGTTTTACAACTTGCATTTTTTAGTGCCTGGGATTATTGTTGACTTTTTCCTTAAACACAGTTCACTGAATTGAGATTAATATACAAATTCTATGGTAAAACACCACAAAAATTATTTTGTACTTTTAACACTGCAGGCTAAATTTATTTTTCCTGCAAACTACCTTGTTCTAATGCCATAGAGACACTGCATTCTCGTAACTGCCTACTCGCTTTGTTAAAAGCTTCCATTACAAACGTTATTTTCAAGATGTAATAATTCAAGTTTGTTTTATTTGTTGTTTGCTAAACTCACAGAAAGATCTAACTTTCATGAAGAGTCATCAAATCAATGATTGATATGGAAGGGCTCTACATAATTCCCTTTTTTCCTACTAAAATTGACAGCTTTTCATTGACAGCCTGCTGTCAGGTGGAGAAGTGTTTCACCAATTAAAATCCCATAAAAGATCAGAGGCAGCTATTCTTTATCTCCTACCAAAAACACTTTGAGGAGAATCATAACTGAATACCTTTACTCTAACCTTGAAAATGGAATGACAATACCAGCTAGTAGGCAGGAGAGAAATGTGACAATAACAGCTTAACTCCTGAACCACTTCAAAAAACAACTCCTTTTAAAAAATGTATTCCCACTGTCTTTTACACAGCCCAAAAACAGAGAATCTTTGTTTGAAAAGATTTGAGATTTTTTATCCTCACAAGTCACGCAGTTTTTTCAATTTATCGAGTAGCTAGAGAGATAACATACATCTGACATAAGATATTCTTCAGGGTGTTTTTAATGGATCTTGAAAACATCTTAAAGCATCACATTGCTGGCGACTCCTCTGCATTGCGAAGTGCCGGGTTCTTTTTTATTGTGAGGTGTCTTTATACTACTCAAGGATTCAGCTCAGGCTTGAGCTGTAAAACACAGGTTTAAAGTGGGTGAGAGCACAATTAAAACTAATCTGACTTTGTGCTTCAAACACAAGTGTTTTAACTTTTTTCCTGCAAATCTGCTCTAAATGCTTGGCTGCTTTGAAAACTCCTTGGGCAATTGTTTGCTTTTCTGTGCACTTGAGTGGCACAGTTGACACATCGCAGAGAAGGAACACCACCCAGAGGGCCCTGGACAAGCTCGAGAATTTGGCCCATGAGAATTTAATGAAGTTCAACAAGGCCTGCCCCTGAGTCATGTCAATCCCAAGCACAAATGCAGGCTGGATGAAGAATGGATTGAGAGCAGCTCTGAGAAGGACTTGGAGGTGTTGGTTGTCATGAAACTCCACATTAGCTGACAAAATATGCACTTGCAGCCCATAAAGCCAACTGTATCCTGGGCTTCACCAAAACCAGCATGACCAGCAGGTAGGTAATCCTTGAACACTTCCAGGGATGGGGCATCTACAACTGCTCTACCTGTTCCAATTCTTCACCACCCTCCAAGTAACAAATTTCTTCATAACACCTAATGTAAACCTTGCTCCCTTTTAGTTCAAAGCTACCACCTCTCACTGTCTGCCCTTATAAAAATTCCCTCTCTCTCCTTTTATAAGCCCCCTCAAGGTACTGGAAGGCTGGAGTGAGGTATCTCTTGAGCCTTCTCTTCTCCGTGCTGAACAACTTCAGCTCTTTCAGCCTGTCCACGTGGGAAAGGAGTTTCATTCCACTGATCATCTTTTTGATCCTCCTCTGGACCCACTGTAAGAGGTGCACATCTTTCTTTTGCTGAGCACCTCACACCTAGATGCACTACTCTAGGTGAACAACCATGTGTCAACACAAGCAGATATAAACATAACATTTCCTTTCCTGTAATTTTCCTTTTACTAAGAAAGTTCATCTTATTCACTATTCCCTTAGCGGATAAATTCATTAGTGCTTATTCTCCATGGATGCCTCCTCTACATCCAGATTAGATCACCAGTAAGACAGTGCCCTTTGTGATAGGACTGGATGAATGGACTTCATTAAATCTTCTTGTTCTTGCAGTAGCAAAAGCCAAATTTTGGCTTAGTTGTATCAAAGCTGGACTGCTCTATATGCTGGACTTTGTTTTGTTGGGACAGCTAACAGTGCTAAAATTCTTGTTAGTCTGAATGAATCCCTGAATGGATATTTCTGTCCTGCTCTTTTCAAATACACACCTTCAAACACAGATGTCATATTTTCAATTTTTTTCAAAATCAGAAAGAGAACTCCCGACCACCAGGGGATAACTTATCAGAACCAGAAAAGGTGTTGAAAATGTAACAGAGAGAGGGGGGAAAATGTAAATATATAGAGAATCTGACTCTTTCTAGTAGATATTAAAAGTAGGATTTGTTACTTTTATATCTGCATTTTTTAAATAATTCTTCCATGCCAGTAGACAAGATATTTCTACTTTGCCAATTTCATGCCTTCATTGGTTCCTTGAAATACTTAAGGTAAACAATTCACACATGTTTTCATTGGCTTTCTATATAACCTTTTTTCTCTCCCTCCTAAAGAATTTTTTGTAAGCATGGAGGAAAAAAAAGAAATTTGTCATCTAGTACAAATTAAACACATTACTTAACCCTCTCATCCACAAAGCTTTGGAGTCCAGTATACAGACCTACTTCTGTTTTAGAAGAGTTCCATTGACCATTCAGTCTGCCATTCATTGCAGACCCAGTGAGGTCCCTAATCATTCTCAGATGACCTAAAGATTTAGTAAAGTCCTATATGAACCTACATCTTCTTCCTGTTACCTTCTTGTTCAAAAGGCATAATCAGAGGTCTGAGAAAAAGGCATGAAGATCCAGTAGAGTTGTTACAGCTTATAAGTTACTACATTTTTTAATATATGTGCACATATACATTATATGTATACAGAGATACACAAACTCTCCTCTATAATTTTTATTTTGCTGTAAACTATAAGGAATATTCTTGTAGGATTCAAAAAACACTTGATTTGAGAACTGTAACTTCAGTACAACATGACAACTGCTAGATCTTAAGACCTAGTGATATAGGAAAAACTCTAAACCACAGTCTCCTAGAGTAGATAACAAAAAATTTGAATAAGTATTTCAGAAGTGTTTCAAGGACTAAAATAGAATAGATAAAGAGAAAATTTACAATTTTTTAACTGTTTCATTAAAATTTTGAAAATTATGCAATCTATAACTGGTAAAACTAATTAAGAAAGTTCTTCAAATTCACCTTTACCACAGCTTTTAAATGTAATCATGCTTGTATTTAAATACTGTTTTCCAGAAACTAGATTTCAATAGACTTTTAAACAATACTAATATTACTAGTGATCAGGTACAGAAATTTCTCAGAGAGGTATTCCATATCACAAAGTGGTATTTTTGTGTTGTTAATTTCTGATACGCTAGAAACCGGAGTCTGGCATTTTGCAAAATTGGATTTTCTGCGCAGCTGGCCATTGAAGGGCATGCTGAAGATGTATGAGTGACAACCACATAGAATTTAAAATGAAATAATTAGTATCCATTTGACTTTCAAATACATTGTAATACCAAGAGAGCATTCTGAGAGGATTATGACATGTAAACACACTTCCTCTCAGGAAAAAGCAATTAGAATTAACATACACAGAGCTGACCTGCCCACTTGCAATTAGGGTAAGCAACTAAACTACTACCTGTTTTCACACACCAGATCTGACACTTGTAATTGCATACATTCTTCTCCAGTGCCATTTTTGGGCATTGAATTTTGTATTTTCTCTCTTTCAGTCTATTAAGGAACAAACAAAAATTGTAACACGCATGCACTGGACTAAGGAAGATAAAATACAATACCACCTCTCCAAAAACCAGACCAAAGTAAGTACAACAGCACATACCTATACACTATGAAGACGTTATAAGACTTTAAAAATACAAGTTCAAATGACCATAAAGAATCACAGGCTGAATTCAGCATCCAGCACTCTGAGATAGTAGTTCTGAAGACCCCTCTCCTTATTTTGCTATGAATCAAAAACTCTATCATTTTATGATCTCTGTGCCCAAACAGCCTGCAGCCACCACAGCACGCACCAGTCTTTCTCTGTTCACAGAGAACAGGTACAGCATGGCCCCTCCCCAGGTTGGTTCATTCACCAGCTATGACCAGAATTTGTCTCCCATGTACTCCAAGAACCACTCACACAATTTCCTGTCCACTGCACTGCATTTCCAGCTCCAGTAAGCTGAAGTCCCCCACATGAACAAAGGCCAGGAATTGTGAGATTTGTATCAGCTGCTTATAGAATATTTTGTCTTGCTCTTCATCCTGTCTGGGTGGTCCATAACATACTCCATGGTGTCTACCTTGTTGGCCTATCCCCTGATTCTTATCCACAAACACTCAAACTTGTCACTACCATCATTAAGCTCTAGAATATCAAAACGTTCCTTAACGTAAATGTCTACCCCACGGGTTCTCCTTCTTTGCCTATTCCTTCTGAAGAATTTGATGTTTATACATGGTAAGAAGTCTAGCTGAGAAACAGCTAGAAAAGAGCATGTCTGGGAGTCCATCACCTGAACTCTGGAGTACTTATAGAGGTAATATAGGCAATAGATATAATAAACTTACATAGATAAAACATAGGAAAATTAATATATCTTCATATACATTCTATATAAATATGGCATAAAAAAAGCTTTGCAGGAAATAACAGTGCTGTTAAAGATTGGAGCTTCATCATATATTTACTGTAAAGACATTTAATCAACTAAAAGATACGTGATATCTGATGATTTTTAGTTTGATGATGAAATGTGTATTCAGAACCAGGTAAGGTGAAAGCTTGAATTCTTTAACTTCAGGATTGTTTGCACTCTGGTATAATTGTGCACAAGAATTAACAGTGTACATAACTGAGTTTTCTACTTAATATATCAGCTAAAGAAAAGAAGACTGTGCGACAAATTCAGGGTTCAAACGTGTGGCTAAAGGGCTGAGAGAAATGGAATGACAAGAATGCTGTCAAGCACCATGACTTCCAAAAACATTGTAGCCCTTCACTTCTGCAACCTGGTTGCCTCTTGGTGGCCATTCACCTACAAATGGTCAAAGCCAGTAGATTAGTCATACAAGCAATGGTTGGAGTTGACAGCTGGTGCTGGAGTTGATAGGTATGAGTTTTATCACATCAGAACTAGAGTGTCAAAGCAAATATTGATTTTGTTGCTCACACTATTACATGGGGCAGATCAGATCAGTGAATATTAATCTAATTACTCTTATCTCCAGCAGTAAGGTTTATGGTCATGTACTTTGCACGTGGATTCATTAAAGGGCATATAATATTGCTCAAATGCCCTAATTGCTTCTCAGTACTTTAACATGTTTGCATATTCTGTAATATAACACTGACTATGAAGAGTCTGGGTTATAATTCTCACTGTAATTGCACCACTCCTGTAACAAAGTTAGTTGTAAATTATGAATATGTGCTATTAACCTTGACTTCTATCTAACACCACTGTTGTCTGAAAACTACACTGACATTTGGGGCCAAGTGTCTAAATGATGTAAAGCCACTTACCTCCAACTGGGTCAACAAAGCTACGCTGACTTAGATGATACATTATGCCAGCTCCAAACACTGGGGTCAAACAACAACACTAATCTACATGGTAACACATGTGCACATTACACATATTAATACAGTTAAAAGAATTACTAGTTTTCTACCATGGATTTTCATATTGAACTCACCTATTTTGAGGCAAACATATTTATTGTCATGGCACTGAAATCAGTGAAACATTCATAGATACCCAAAACAGTATCACTACAGGCATTTTATATACTTGTAAATAATGGAAGAATATACCAACATATAGTTAATGTACTTGAGAGTCTTTTGAAATCACCAAATGCTTGGTCACTAAGCAAATAATCTCTCAACAATTTTCAAATGTATTTGTGTGTTTGTAATAAGGAAGTACTTCATTGTTAAATTAGTTACAATATATCTGAGAAAGAATCTTTATATCTACTCCCATTGCCAAGAGGAAATGAAGATGGTTTAGTTAATTTATAAATACTGATGAGAATGTTGATTGTTGGGAAGACTTGCGCATTTAAGGAAATTTGTTATAAAACACATTTTTTCAGTATAATGTGTAGAAACAGCCACAACAAATAGTCATAAGGACAGAAATGATAAAAAATTGCAATATGAGAACAAGATTTTACATAAACATTTTTTCTTGCTAATAGCTAGAAGCAGCTGCTTTGTGGAGTCATTAAGTCTAGAAAATTTAGCCACAGATATATTTTTTCATCTCGCAATGACACCATATGCATGTATTCACAGAAACTAATGCTACATACTTTAGAGAATAGTAACTCAGTGATGTAGAATAGAAATTCAGGATAATAGTAATTCTGTATCTTAGAATATGATTTTACTTTTATTTAGTATTTTTAAAAATACTGCAACTTGTGTCAAAAGTGGTGGAGAAAAATACATACATGCATTTTTTTCCCAGAAGTTAAATCGATTAGTTTTCTTTTCTCCAAATATATTGATTTCTATTTTTGAATATAAAAATATATACTTTTTTGACTTAATCCCATTAAGAGCCCTTTGGTGACAATTAGGGCAAAGTAACTGACATAGCAAAAATGAACCATGACTCAGGATGGTTTTGTAAATCCAGTGTTTAGGTGGCCCAATGTGATGGCTATTAAAAACATTGTTTTCAAAACCACCATTTGTTTCACAGAATCACAGAATAGAGAATGGCAAAGTTGGAAGGGACAACAGTGGGGTCATCTGGTCCATCCTCCCTGTTCAAGAGGGTCATCCCAGAGCACATGGCACAGGTTTATACCCAGTCAGTTCTTAACTATCTCCAGTGAGGGAGACTCCAAAACCTCTCTGGACAACTGTTTCAACTGTCACCTGCACAGTAAAGAAGTTCTTCCTCATATTCCTGTACATCTTCCTGTGCATCATTTTCTGTCCATTGCCTCTTGTCTTATTTTTTGTCATTACTGAGCAGAGCCTGGCTTTTCACTCTTGACACCCTCCCTGCAGATACTTGTATACAGTGATGAGGTTCTCTCTCAGTTGTCTCTTCTGGAGGCTGAACAGGCCTCCAACAACTCTCTCAGCCTTTTGTCATAAGAGAAATGCTGCAGTGCCTTAATCAACTTTATTGCCCTCTGCTGGACCTGCTCAAGGAGCTCCATTTCTCTCTTGTCCTGAGGAGCCCAGAACTGCACACAGCACTCCAGATGTGCCTCACCAGGGCTGAGCAGAGGATCAGGATCACCTCCCTGCTGGCAATGTTCCTCCTAATGCCCCCCCAGGATCCCATTGGCCTTCCTGACCATCTGGGCACACTGCTGGCTTGTGGACAAATGGTTGTCCACCAGGACTCCCAGGTTCTTCTCCACAGAGCCGCCTTCCAGCAGTTCAGCTCCCAGCCTGTTCTGGTGCAGGGGATTATTCTATCCAAGGTGCAGAAGCTAGCACCCTCATTTCTGAAAATCAAATCCTTTCAAAATTACTGTCTTAAAAGTGGAGTGATCTAAAATGCCAGTATATTAAAAAATTGGTCATATGATGCATCAACTCAATGATGAGGAACATTTCCCCATTCCAGAAAAGTAATGGATTATGACTCTGCGTTGTGCTTTCCAGAATTAAGTCACACCACAAAAGATTTTTCATATTTCAAGTAACATGAAATTCTTAAGAATTAAAATCTAAAAAAACTTTGAAGTTAAAAAAAAAATTATGAAGCTTGTAAATGTAAACATTTCCTTTTTTATAGAGAAATTAACTACATACCTGATAGGGGGAAACCAAACAGTCATTCCTATCAAAAAGATTAACTTCAGTCATTTTTTTCTGACCAAGTCATCTTTATCACCAGGATACACAGGTGGAAAGGAAAAAAATCATGATCATATATACAATGACATATTCCTTGTGCCTACCAGCTTTTTTTCTTTTCCTAATTTTCAGAAGCCAATTATGAAATGCCAGCATTAAATTACAACACAGTTGGAAACCTACCTTTCAATAAAGTGCATGGCCTCCTTTGTCAGCCTCTGAGTAAGGTTCTCATAGGACAGTGGCTGCTGGATAATCTGATGGTCCCTCATTAAAAAGCAGTTTAGGTGTCGAAAATGATAGAAGAAAAAAATCAAAACCACAAGTGAAATTGTGATTATTAACAAGAAGTAACCCAATGCTTGGAAGGGTACTTTGAGAAGGCCAAGGTACTGCACTATTGCCAAAGACACAAGGGCAATTCCAGCAATTTGGATTGGGATGACAAGGTCTTTCTGAGTCCCTTTTAAAAATACACTGCCTTGGCCAGGTTTGCAGTCTCTAAAATTGGTCACAGGAAGGCCATAAAAGTAATCAAATCCATGACTGAGTGGGTGGTGACAGAAGTCATTACTGCTTTCGCAGTTCATCCCAAGATGCCACTTTCCTACAAAGAGAGAAGAACAGGGAGTATTTTTGCAGTTAAATTCATCAAACTTACTTTCAATGCGCATTATTTCAAACATGAAACCATCACTATCTGACTGATACCCCCTGCTCCCAGCATTTATTGTGTGGTTCCTTATTTTCTATTCAAACTTTCTTTGTGTCTTTTTTTTGTTTTTTTTTAATGTCTGCCTCTTCATCTCAGTTTGAAATAGCCTGGCAGGGCTGCTGCTGAAGAACATTAAATTCTGAGTGGGCTAGCAGGTCAATGAAGAGCAACGGAGCCCTAACAGACAGTTAACTGTGGAAATTAAGCAAGTTTAGTTGTCATAAGAAAATGACAACTGTTATGCTACTGCTTTGTAGCAGCTCCTTATCGAAGAGGAAGAACCAATATGGAATTACAAAATACCTTTTCTGAATTTTTTCTGGCAAATAATTTGACCAGTTAAAAAAAAAAAAAACAAAAGAAGAAGAAAAAAACCAGTAACAAATAGAAAATAAATCAAGAATAGTGAAATTATTAAAGCATTTATTATTTAAATGATTGTAAAATCTCTGAAATTGCCAATATCCCTCAAAATGTGCATATATATATATTGAGGCCAATTTTTTTGTATTTATATATTTCATACATATAAATAAAAAACAACAGTAACAAGTAAATTGCTGTCAAATACTACCTCTCACAGCATTTTGTCCCACTATGAAATCACTCTAATTCTGCAATAATGTTGGACACTGACACAAGAAACCACTGAGCCTGATTTGCATTATACTAATATATTCTCTATTCATGCTGATTATTGTAAGTATCTAGGTAATTCATTCTATGACTCGGGTACAACCTCTTACCATATGCTTATGTATTGCTTGGTGCAAAAGACCTAATTGGTAGCTGTTATTTGAATCAAAATGCATAATTATAAAAAAAATTCAAATTCAGTTAAGCTTATCGAGATATATTATGGATAGAGCTACACTCTTTGCTCTCAGCCAGAAAATGTGCTGAATATTTAAAAAAATCATCCTGGTCTTGACAAAACAGATGACATTTTATACTGCTGGGCCAAAGTTTATTTATTTTTCTGACTCAAACACCTAAACATGACCAGCATAATTCAGAGGTTGTGATCATAAAAGAGAAAAACAAGAAAATCTGCAAACCCAATAAGTCTTCATTCCCAGAACTTAGCCCAAAGAAATCTGAAATATTTATTTTAGAGACTTCAAAATACACATGGCAGTAAATGCAAAACAGAAAAAAAAAAAGCATAAACCGAATTCTCCCCCTTTCCAAACCATCCCAGCTTTTACACATCTGTAAGGGAGTCCCGATGCAAACAGTCCTGAACTTCTCCTCCTGGGTCTCCAGAACAGCACATTCATCCCGCACTTTTTCCTTTGGCTGTGACAAATACAGGTACTGCAGTACCAAAGAGGGTGAACATGGGGATCTGTTCTGCTTTTTTTTTAAATTTAGCAAAGTATCTGGGTGTTCTTATTTCTCTTCCACAAATAACAGAACTGAGGTATAAAATGAGAATGGCATATGCCTAAATTCATCTCTTAGCAAATGTGGAGAAAAAAAAAGCAGAAATCTTGAATCTGAGTGCTTAGTTGAGTCCAGTTGTCCTCATATGTCTCTTGACGGTCTTAAGGTAAAAATAATTTCTGTATATCATCAAAGCAGGTATAAAACATGTTCAGGTCTGCTTATGTGCCAGTGAAATAAGGCCTCTACATCCTTCTCATTCCATCAGAATTTTTCCCTGTCAGATGGCCCCTCGCCAGCTTTTTATGAACAGAATGGTTCTTGTCACTACTTTTGACGTGGTCCAGTGAAAATTATTGTGGTCAATTAAAAAGCAAGCAGTACACACCATTGTACTGAAATTTCAGAAGTTATAATGGTGCTATAAAGGGCTAGGTAAGGCTAGGAACTACGATTTTCATTCCCAGAACCCAAAGATGCAGATTTTAGAAAAGAAATGCTTGATTTCTTCTCTTAGGTTTGGATGAGTGTCTTAACAGAATAATCATAAAGCCAGATGTAAAACAAAGTGAGCATGAAACAACTGTCATCAAGTTAGATAAGTGACTTAAAGGTAGAGGCTTATACTCACGTACATAAATGATCATCAGGCTTTAGTTTCATTTTTATTTTTTTGCTATTACATGTTAATCTCAAAGCACTAAGAAAATATGAATAAAAAATTCAAACAAATTAAGTATACCTTCAAGGTCAGTTATAATGATATGAAGTGGTTTTTTTTAAATGGATCTCAACTATAAGCCAGAATAGAAAAACCTTGCAATAACAAATCAGGACGGGGGAAATATAGGTCCTATTTTTATCAGAAGGGCTTTAGCAAGCACGACAAATTGTTCAATGTCAAGATGAACTTGGGCCTCAGAAAAAGATTTGTTGAGAAGCAACTTAAGCCAAACAAAGCAGAGATCAGTTATCAGGAAAAGCAACAGAAGCCCCAGTTCAAATTATATTGGCAGCTGCGATGGAATGACACAATTGCCACTCTCAAATGGCCAGGGAGCTAGAAGGTTTTGATAGATCCTGCCCTACTCTGAAAACGCAAGTGATGACTGGGTCCACAATACATGTTGTGTTTCAGTCCTTGTGACAATAACCCCTGCCTTAAGCTAGTGCTTGAACAGATTACAGTAATGTGCTTTAGATTCTGGGGCTCTTCTGAATCTGAGAGCAATGCAAAATGCTCTCATCTCTTTGCCAAGTGATGCTTCATAGAACGGACACTTCACACAAGCATCATAAGCATTTCAGCAGATTCTACCAAGCTTTTGAGTGAAATTTATGCTGTTAATTGTAAATTACGAGTACTGTAATAATTTGAGACCTAGGCCTTTTTCCCTCTCCGTCAAACACAATTAAGATTTCTGCAGAGAGAAAGCAATGCAATGAAAGGCAAGGGGAAGTGAGAGGCAAGTCCTACTCAGCCAAGAAATCTCACTTGAAACTCCATTTCCCAGAATGCAGAATCCTAAGGACACTAGAGAAATTCATGTTTCCCCTGTATTTTTCCATCAGATAGTGGAAAAGGAAGCAATATGAAGACTGATTTTTATACAATGATATATTTCTTTTGGAATGATTTTGTGCTTTTCAGATAAATGACAAGATACAAGATGTGGAATGAGATGAAAACAGAAATATTTTATTTTCTTAAGGAAATTTATTTCTTTGAAGTACATAGCAAAAATTATAAATGTGTATGTGTGTATGGAATTAGCATGGAGAGATTTTAAGCTGTTTTATGAATAACTGTTGCATTAAATCCACTCCATAGATTCATTCAATCTTGAATTGGACACCTTACTACTGTGATGTGCCTGAACACTACAATACATCATTCTAAAAGAAATAAGTACAGTTATCAATTAGTATTTTAGCTTTGGAGATAAGATACGTAGGTGGATTTTAAACTTCTCTGGATGCTGGACAACACACTGCACAGCAATAATGAGGAAAAATTAACCTTTACTCAACTGTAATTGAGTATAGCAGTTGTTAAAATATTATCTATGAAATTTAAGGAGAATTTTTGCATTATGAATAGCTATCGGCAACAAAACATCAGCATTTCTTCCCACTGGTAAAATATTATGTATTCTATGCATCTGTTTTGTTGCAGATCTGATTGTGTGCTTTTCTGACAGATCTATTTGTTGTCACCTTCTTGTCACAGGAGAAAACAATGAGGTAGAAAAGTGTATACATAAAGTAGATTTATAGCTAAAATATATTTTGGGACATATCAAACAAAAGGAAGCATATATTCAGAGGAGAAAAAAATTTTAAAAATAAACAAAAATGCACCTAGGGAAGAAAAATAATGTCCTCAGAGAGGAGATTGGCAAAAAAAAAAATAGAAATGACGCTACAAGCTTGAGGAACAGAAAGACTTCAAATTATCCTCATGCCAATCCATCACTGGTGCATGATTTGACAATTAAATGTTTGGGAACTGCTGAGTTAGACTGAACCAAGCAAAGACTCCCTGACCTAGACCAATATGATGTGATAAGAATACCAGCAAAAGCAGAAAATGGACTGGTTGCAAATCAGACTGGCTATCTAGTCTTCAAATCTACGTAATTTTTCTTTCTGTCATTTACATATGCTTTATGCCTAATTTTAATGCCCTTCTTGATTTTTGGAAAGCTTCATGATACTCTAAGGATATGGTAATATTACATTTTATGGTCTCATAGCTATCATTCAGGCCACTTGGAAGGATTGTTCATTAAGCATCATGGAGATAACTTCTGGAGATCTAAGTGGCAAGCTGTCATGTTGCAGCCGAAGTAGTTAAAAAAGGAACATTAACTGGGTCAGCCCCAGAAAATGAGTTGTATTACTATGCTTGCTACAAACAGAAAAAAGCCAATCTTCAATTGAACGTGGAGAAATAGGAATTAAGTCTACATGGAACATGACAAATTATGAACGGCTTTTTTGTACTACAGCTCCAATACACCTACACTAAATAAATTTCTGATAAGAATTTCTGGTTTTCTATTTTTATTCTTCCAGGACATCATGGTATTTTATGCTTTATAAGGCTGGGGTATAGCTAAGTAGGATTTTTAGTTAGACACTGACACTGGTTTACCTACATAATACAGACTTTTTTTGAACAGTGGCATGATTGCTAGCCTTGCTAAATAAGCTGTTTTTTTAAACAAAAATTACTCTTGAAATTGCAAGTTTCTGTTTCATTTAAAAAACAAACTGCATGCATCCTTCATCTAAATTAATTTAGTAATATTCCAGTATAATGTTCTCTGCACAATTACTTACTGGCAATTGCAGTACAGAAACACATTTTGTAATACAAGTTGAGCTTCACAAAAATCTTCTAAAATATAAGCAATCTAGAATAGGTCAGTAGCCAAATTAAGAAAAAGAATTCAGGAACCTTTAATGTTATACTTTTATAGTATTAACTCAAATTCTATTTAACATTTATCTAGTATGATTCCTTTTGCTCATCACTGGGTATTTATGCTGTGATCAGTTGTTGAACTATTTTTATAATGAGAACCATTTTTATATTAAATATCTACCAAATAAAAAGAAAAATTTCCTAGAAACACCCATTTCTGTGTGATGACTAAGATGGTACCTCAGGTACAACGTTATTTACTTTATGGGCATTTGAACACTGGTGAAATGAAAACAACCACAGTGCTGACTTGTACCCTGTGATCAATCCCTCATCGTCTCTCTGATGTAATCAAACTCCTATTTATACTGAAAACTTTTCAAGACCTTGACTACTTTTCAGTTTGTTCATCATGTTTGTTCAGTACCTTGCAAAAAGAGGCTATAAAACACAAACGAATTAGACATACTTACCTGACTAGTGTTTCACACAGGCATGGGAATGTGCTCAGCTTTGTTCCAGAAAAATAAATTAATTATTCTATGAGGGAGAAAAGCTTAATACAGGCCCTTAAAAGCCAGTATGGGAAGTTAATGTTCTTCAAATTGAAATGAAAGAAAACAGTGCATGTCTGCAATTTTACCTATTAGAGCTGTTGCATAACCTTTCTGCTTCAGGAGTTTGGAAAAGGTTATTTCTTCAGAAGGAAGTCCCCCAGAAGAGGCAGAAAATAAGAAGACACCAACTCGTGAGAAGGCAGCCATTCCTAAATACAATAAAATCAAATGAGACCAGGATAATGGAAAGAAAGAATTTCCATTCATTAGCTCTACATGCCCTTTTTTGCCTTAGGTGGTATCACTCAAATGACATATTACAATCAGACGCTAAGTGTCACAAAATACGATCACCCATTCAGCCAAGTGAGGTCTTTTCTGTATTGATACCAGAAACTGAGACATGGAGAAAAAAATTCTAAGCCTATAACCATGGGGCCAGCCATCACATAAACAGCTGCAGCCCCTTCAGTAGATTTTCTAAGGTATAGCAAAATTTTAAGAAGTTGAGCTTGCATAATTTATTTTTCTTGTACATAGGGAGGGAAGGAAGATGAGGACTAAGTGAGATCATTCCCAAGTTCTACTGTAAGGATTTTCCCTGTCCTCATATGTGTTTTTCTATAAGCCTTTAAGGTTTTTTGAGAGAAGGCATATTGAAATAGGGCAGTCTTATGGCTGGGCATGTAAATATCATGAGGTCAGACAGAGCAAGAGAGAATCTGATCCTGTAAATAGAATGGCTTGAGCTGTCAGCATTGATGGGGTGCTCCAGCAGCATGAAGACACATCATCCAATGCACACAGGGTGAGCACACTAAAGGAGCATCAGGTACTGGCCACAAGACAATATCTAAATAAGGCACAGTCATTTCTATATACTAAGAGTCTGTGAAACAAAAACGAGTTTATAAACTGCTCTCAGGATGAGGAACTTGAGAGCTCAGGTTCATGAAAATTAGATTACTAGGATTCCAGATGAGAGCTGACACTGAAAATAGACAGTAAGAACAGAGAATATTTATGCAAATCTGTGCAGATGTATCTTCAGGAAGTTTAAATTATGCAACTGGATGATTACAGTGCCCAAGTTACATGACTGATGTAGACAACCAGAATCCTCCCTCAGGTATCCCTTGTGGTTACACGAGAAAAACTTGTTAGACTAGTTTATTAAAGAGACCTCAACCTACCCTTCAGATGTTGACTTCAGTTTTTCACCCCATGTAGTTTTGCTGATCAATGTTTCTGATAGCTTTAGTCTTATCTTTATCTATATTTTTTATTGATATTTATTTTTACATATTTCAAGTTCCCATAACTGAAATCAGTGTAATTCTGTTAAGTTATCGGAATGAAAGAACAGAAGCATGATTTTTTTTTTTCATCATTACCTTTCTCTGAGCTTCTGTCTCATCTAATACTGCATTTTGGAATCTTTTTCTTCAGCTCTATTAGCAGGAGTTTTATATTTCTAACATTTTTCCCTCATCATGATTCTAATGTCTTCTATAATAAGCCTTTACTAGTTCTTCACTGATATTTGGAAGCAATCCATATTTAGAAATTTTGTAACTTAAGTAAGACAAAGTTCAATTTTTGTACCTACATGGAAATGATTAAGTATGTCTGAGAGCAGATCAGTGAAGAAAAAAATTAGTTCAAGTGCTAATTTTTCAGAAATAAGAACAAGGAACATAATGGAGAGTGACCTGTGACTTTACCTACCGTAAATATTAATAGCAATATATCTTTAACAGGTATATAAAATTTTCCTTTGCAGATGCATGTAATGGAAAATTTAGCAAGTTATATTAGCTGGCACTTTTGCAGAAGCTTGTTACTTGATTTGAGCGAGCAAGAACGTATCAAGTAGGCTCCAGAGTCTTGCTTTGCTTTCATTCCCAGAAGCAAGGACAGGATGTTTTATCACTAATGAACAAGTGATCTGATTAATGTATAATGATCCTTGCTAAAAATGATGTTAAGGGAATGTTAAAGTTGCATGGCTAAGCACTGAAAGGCTCAGACCCAGCACAATAAAATAAACAGACTAGATCTTAATTGACTCAATCAGGCTTTGGATCAGGTACTTTAAAAGTAAGAAAAATTAAATGCAGGTATTCACAGGACACTTAACACTGTGTATGGGTAGATTTGGAACAAAAATAACACTTCAAATAGATCAGAGTTTTTTTGCTCTCTTTTTTCCAGTTTTGAGGGGAACTTGGGTACCTTAATGAACTGTCCCGCCCCTCCCCCCCCCCTGCAAAAAAAAAAAAAAAAAAAACCAAACCAAAACACAAACCCAACAATTTGTCTAAACAAAGAGGTTTAGTAGAAATAGAAATGTTTGAGAAGAAGTATTTACATTGGGTTCTTCCACTGAGTCTTTCTAGATGCATCTCTGTGGCATTCAGTATTTGGGCTGCCCACCAATACAGTGGGAGCAGCCTGAATGCGACTGTGGAGGCAGGCAAAGAGCCTGGCGTCATTGGACAGTGGAGGAATTTTACAGCATCACAGAGAATCATAAGATAGGCTTAGTTGGAAGGGACCTACAGGGATCATTGAATTCAACACCCAGCCCTGCACAGGACATCCCCTTGAGTCGTGCCATGTGCCCCAGAGTATTGTCCAAACACTCCTTGAGCTCTGTCAGGTTTGGTGCACACAGCACTGGACGTGAGGCCATCCCAGCACAGAGCAGTCCAGGACAATCCCCTTCCTTGCCTGGCTGGCGATGCTGGGTCTGATGCAGTCCAGGACATGGTTGGCACTAAATAACCACAGTCAGATTACTTTGTCAATATTTAAACAAAAAAAAAAATTATTCACTAAAAAAAAATTACCTTTGTGTCAACTCTTCTGAAATGTGAAATTTCCCCATACATATAAAATATTTAAAATGCAGACCAACTCTGTTGAGCTTGATCAGTCACTGAAAGGACTGATCATTTACCATTACTTAACCTGGTAATGGTAAACAAATCAAGAAAGGCCAGACAAAAACCCTGTATACAGTTTATTGTAAACAAAATATTATATTTATATATAAATAAAGTGATGAAATTTTACCTGATCTTATAGGATATCTCCCTGTCAGAAAAGCTGCCCTGCTTGGAGTACAAAGTGGGGATGCTGCTATATGCTGAGTAAGTGTCACTCCTTCCTCTGCTAGCCTGTCAATATTAGGGGTTCTGGAAAAACACAAGCAGGTGAAAAAAAGTACACAAAGGTGATTATTTGGATACAGGCATGGTAAACACAAGGCATCTGAGGCAAAAACTATCAGGAAAATCCAATCGAAATTTACTGTATGCGAAATATCAAAAGTGTAGTGGGCTTCAATTCCAAACACTATCACATCAAACATTTTTACATGATGTGTCAATACTGAACAAAAATACTGTAACATTGCAGCAAAAATATTTTTCCCCATTTTCTTCTATTCTTCATGGCCAGTGTTAAACTGCAACATCTGGACATACAGTACTGAAACACTTTTTAATGTGTTCCTTGACCAAAATTGTAATTTTTCAACCTTTTTGCTTCAGTAATGAGGGCAAGAGAGACTAGAGAAAGGTTGTGCTTCCTTACTCTCAACTTGGTGTCTCTTCTGCCTCTCCCCAGCAAAAGCTTTTTGGGGTAGGGATAATGTTGTGTGGTGCTATAAGCTGTTAGAAGAGATTCAAATGATTATGACTCTGTGTTATGTTCTATACTAACAATATCTACATGTCTGACATGATTATGTCTGCTATATTAGACCCGGGGCACAACCTAGCTTCCATATCTGTATGGGAAACTTGTCTGTGACCTGGCTCATCATGCAGATTAAAATTGGTTCCTGCAGGAAGAAATCCTGTGTCCTTGGTTCTACAGATAAAAATTACTAATGCAGACTGGCCAGCAGCTCCAGCATGCTCTAATAGATCCTCTGACCCTGGAGATTAATGACCATGACCTCAAGGCACACTAGTTCCCCCAGCATCTAAGTCTAAATAGTTAGAAACATTAATTTTCCAATGGAATTATTTTCCATCTGTAAAGTCACCTACTGATAACAATCAGTAAGATGAAAATTCATCATATTCTAAAAATCTAATTCCAACTTCTCCCAGCAGAGAATACAGATCTTGGGGTATTTATGGTGCCCGTGAGGGGCGTGATCCAAGCATCAGTGTTGTACATATTTTTCCCTGTTTAAAACCAGAAGCTGTAACTTGATTTTTATTTTTTTCTGAGTTATGAGAAGATTTTACTTCTAGGTAACATCAGCAGGAACAAGAGCATTTAACATTTGACAGAACAGTGCTTTTAGTCTGACTGTATTACCTAATTTTGCCAAAGATTTTGCACCACTGAAACACAATGGTTAGATATCACTTGCTCTGTTTACACAACCGTCACATCTAAGCTGGTAGCAACAAACATCCCAGGGCACACTGATGCATTATTCAAGTATATTAACATTTGTTTTAATTAATATATTTACTACTGTATGAAGATAAATTAATGGCAAATATCAGCAATATCAGCTCTTTATTTCCAACTAGTTAACAACAAGCTTGTCCCAAATCATGAGTGCTTCAAAATATGTTTAATTCATAGTACTTGTATCATGTGTATTCTAGAAGAAAATTGTTGATTATACTTAAGTTCTCTAGAGCTACCCTTATCAGGTTGGTTGCTCAATCCTCTGTTTATAAGGCCACTTTTCAGCAGGATAAATGCATTAGCTAAGTCTTTGGTCAAAAAAAAAAAAGAAAACAAGGATTGAATATTCAAATCTCTGGAAAAGTCATTAACTTTGGTTACTCATTAAAAAAACCTAATCAAACCTCTGAATGTTCAGGCATTTTTAATTTTAAACATCTGTTGAAAACTAAATATAAAGTATAACTCCACCAAATTATCATCCTACCTTAAGGTTCTGTTCCCATAACATCCCAGATCTCCAATACCAAGATCATCAGCCATCAGTAAAACTATATTGGGCTTTGAAACACTGTGTGTTTTGATACTGTTTATGGCACACTGGCAAATTATTAGAAGTAAAAGGAGCTCCATCTTCTTCCTGGTGTGTAAGAACAGGTGGAAAATATAATGAATAGATTGTTGATCTAATTTATTGTTATTATTACACTTTGCATAGTAAAAGAGAAAAAGAAAGATTGAATAATTTTAGTTGGCATTTTCTTTTCTTGAAATTTTTTTAAAACATTCTCTCTCTCATACTTCTTAAAAATAAAAATGCATATCTTAGTATATGGCTAATTTTTCCTTAAAGCCTTTAGATAAAGACAAATAAAGAACTAGGTACAACCTCAGTGGCAATTTTGCATATATACATGCACCATATAGAAATATATCATAACAGCTAACATTTTTTTTGGTAGTTTTTTGTCTTTGTTTTTGCTTTTGTTGTGTTTTTTCTAGCTACAAATGTTATTTGAGGAACACAGAAACTGAAATCATTTAGGACCAAAACCTCCAAGGCTCACTGCGGAAAAAAAAAGTTAATCAATTCCACTAATGAAGTAAACGACTGAATTTCTGTTCAACAATGGGGAAAAAAAAACAGCTGAAGTTTCTGGAAAGGAATAAATATTATGGAAAAGAGGGTGAAGAGATGCATTATGAAATTATTGTAAGGAGTGTTTAAGAAAAGGCTCTTCACAAACATTATAAATACCAGGGTCTATAGCAAAATCAATAAAAAAAATTATATCACAATGTTCTATAAACAATGCTCATGCCATATCCAACCTAAAACAGGAAGAAGGATGTATTATACACAATACAACATGCCATTATACACTTTCACGGTAAAAGCAGAGTATTTGCAGACACGTGATATGAATGCTATTTTACCTTTAAACTGCACTGACCATGCACTGGCTGAAACTGAGTGCCTTCAAGCTGTAATGGACTGTGCCAGACACGCACATCAAAAAGAACAGAGACTCTCTTCTGTCTCTTAGTAAGATTCCCATCTTCTGAGGATGCAGGCAGCCTTTTTCAAATGCAGTGAGGCACGAGTCACACTTGCACTCTGCATTATTCTTGGACAAGAAGTGGAAGAAACCAGGGCTAAGGTAGAAATTTGTAAGTGAAAGAGTGGAAAAAGGAGGTAGAGACAATAATTTCCAGAGAGAATGGGGCTAGCCAGTCAAGAAAGAAAAATCGTGTAAATCAATGAGTCATAGTAGATAAAAGTAACTGGAGAGAAGATAAGTCAAAACTGAAAGACCAGCTACAGAGACTAGACATCAAGGGAGACAGATTCACAAAGAAATGAGGTGGGTAAAATTATTTTAGAGGAGACAAAATAGGCAGAACTAGAAGAGTTTACTTTGACTTTAATAGCAAGAATCGAAGTTGAGAACCAGATGAAATGAGTATTGCAGAAAGGAATGAGAAGAAATGGTAGAAGAATAAAGAAACTGGAAGGGATGACAGTGAACAGGAAAACAAAACTGGGAAACAGAGGCGAGAGAGAACTGGGAATGTCTGGGAGGAAAGAGCTGAGGAGTTATGATTATAGTTAATGAGGAGAATTGATTGGAAAGAACCTGGGAAGATAAGACTTGGGACTAACACAAGTGAGAAGAGATCAAAATAGTAGGGATCAACCAAAACAGACTGGGACTTCTGATTCCCAAATTCATTATTGCTGTTCTGTCAGAAAGCATAGGTGCAAAAAGAGCTTTAACTCTTTTAGTGCTAGTTCACATACAGATAAAATACTAATAAGTATATTAGCTATTCTTTACTGCTTAAGGTACACTTTATAAACACTTTGGTGGCAATAGTTCTGACTTAGACTTCAGCCAGAAGCTTCTAAAGATCCCAGCCTCATCACTGCAGTATATCGTTATCTTGTTTATCCCATGGGAAGCAATCTACTCCATTTCAGACATGGAAAATAAATACACAAACTGTAAGTCTAAAAGAGTAAATGCATTTCTGCATAGGATGCATCTAACTCATCCTTCATCAAATAACAGTACTAATGAAACTGTATAGCCCCTACCATGGTGCAGATTTACCTCTCTTCTCTGAAAGGATAAACAAACGTGATTTGCTTTCCATGCATTCCAAGAGAATAATTAACACCCAAATTGACCCAAGAGGACAGGAACAAACTGCTGCCAGACCTTATGTTCCTACTCTTATGTTCAGACTGCAAAGGTCCCAAAGGCCAATGGCAATGAACATGTTGAAAAAGGGGACATTATATGCTGGTAACATTATACAGAGAGTTGCAAGACCTGCAGAAGGTAGCTTCATTTGATACCTCCATTTCTCATTTTGTAAATCAGTCAAAAGTAGAGTTATTGAAGGTTGTCTCTGATACAATACTGCTGGATACATCTCTCCTCTGAAGGAGTATCTGTAGATACTGCCACACATTGAGCTATTTGCCTTCCTCTGATATCATGTCCCTGAAGTGAAATCAACAAGGAAACAGGGAAAAAAATAATCCAAACAACTATGATTTCTCTGGTGTACTCTTTCTGCAGCAGATTTTCATGTGTCTTGAAAGGATGTGCAAAGAAAGCAAGAAAAATCGGATGGATAAAATTGAGTGGAAAAGACAACAGCAAAGAAATTCAAAGGAGCTAAAAGGGAAGGCTGTGAGAAGAATGAAGCTCTGGGAATGCTGAGGGTTTGCTGTTTTACACCAGGGTTTCTCCTGGTGAAAATACAGGCATGTGTAGATCTAACACAAAAATAGTAACACAAAACCAAATGAAGCTTCCAGCTAACTTATGTTTCCTCTCTGTCCAGAGCCAATTCAAATGCTGAAGAAAAGATCAAAATAAAAAAAAAAAACCTGGCAAAAAGATTCATTTACTAGCACACGCTTTTAGCTTTTGGCAGTCAGCATTAAAGGGATTTTGGAGAGGAGAACATTGTAATGAGCATCTCTCCATGGATCTTTTAACCTTCATGGTTTTGTTTCAGCCTATTTTTAATTAATTAACTTTTGGTTTGGTTTGATTTTGCATTGAAACAATTACATTTTATTTTCTTACTTCCATAGAACTCTTTAGATGGTCCTTCAGCAGGCATCAGCTTTGAAGGCTTGTGTTTCACATTCATCTGGCAACATTTTTCCTCTTTTTTTTTGCATGTGGGGCAAATAACTGCAAGTTTCAACATCTGCTTCACTTTCTCCACAATATAATAATATTAGAAGCTAAAAGTAGCTTCCTCCTTTTTAAGGCGGCTGATAAATTGAATTAAATTTATAAATTAAAGAGGCGTTTAATCTACAAAAACAGCCACATAAGAATATGTATTTCACCTATCTTATTTCAACCTACAATACTTTAATCACTGTATGGGAATCTATAGATGTGCATACCTTCACACACAGATGTGTCAATATGCACATACACACATGTATGTGGGAGTGTATACACAGGTCCTACTCTTTCTACATATCTCCAAATTGTACTTTTGGAATTCTAGTACATATTTTCTATTAGAATTTAAAAAACCTGAAGTATAAATATGTAAGAACAAATGAATGAAAGAGAATGAAAGAAAAGCCCCAGATACAATTCACTGTTTCACCAAACACTTCTTTTAAGTTTTAATTTTCTGCATTAAAAAATCCTGGTGAAAGAGTTGTCTTTTTTTTTTTTTTTTCTTTCAATCAGGATAACTGACTCAAGATATGGCTGTCATATAACTATAACATATCCTAAGTTGGAGACCTGCAAGGATCATCAAAGTCCAACTCCTGGGCCCGCATAGCACATCCCCAAGAGTCACACCATGTGCCCAAGAGTCCAAACACTTCTTGAACTCTGTCAGGTTTGGTGCTGTGACCATTTCCTTGGGGAGCCTGTTCCAGTGCTCAACCACCCTCTATGTGAAGAACTTTTTCTATTATCCAACATAAACCTCCCCTGACACAGCTTCAGGCCATTCTCTTGAGTTCTGTCACTGATCACCAGATACATCAGTGTCTGCTCCTTATCTTCCCCTCACAAGGAAGTTGTAACTGCAATGAGGTCTCCCCTCAGTCTCCCCTTCTCTAAGATGAACAAACCAAGTGATCTCAGCCGCTCCTCACATGGCTTTCCCTCAAGGCTCTTCACCATCTTTGTTGCCCTCCTTTGGATTCTCTAACAGTTTGTCTTCCTTATATTGTGGCACCCAAACCTGCCCCCAGCACTGGAGGTGAGGCTGCCCCAGAGCAGAGGGGACAATCCCCTCCCTTGCCCAGCTGGCCGTGCTGGGGCTGATGTCTCCAGGACAGGGCTGGCCCTCCTGGCTGCCAGGGCACTGCTGACTCATGTTCAACTTGCCATCAACCAGGACCCTCAGGTCCCTTCTCTGGCAGTGCCTTCCAGCCGCTCCTTCTCCAATCTGTTTGTACATCCAGGGTTGCACCATCCCAGGTGCAGATGCCCTTGTTAAACTTCTTAGGGTTGGTGATTGCCCTGTCCTCTTAATTTGTTGAGGTCTCTGCCGGGGTTCTCTGCCTTCAAAGGAGTGAACAGCTCCTCCCAATTTAGCATCATGGGCAAGCTTATTTAGCATACTTTCCAGTCCTGCATTGTTTATGAAGATGTGAAGAGTACTGGGCCTAAGATGGAGTTCTGTGGAACCCCACTGGTCAGACAGGTCACCAGTCTGATGTCACCCCATTCCCTGTAACGCTTTGCACCTGACCCATGAGCCAGCTGCTCACTTGTCACATGATGTGTTTATCCAGCTGTGTGCTAGATAATCATCTGACTACTACAGACACATGCATATTTACAAGAACAATTAAATGAGCCTTTCAAAGATCCCTTCCCAACTGAAACATCTCAGCATTTTTATTAACTTTGATTAAGCAATTTATCTGTAAACTACTCTTTTAATATAACAGAACCCTTTGAGAAAATGTTTAATATACTTTATCCTTGAAGGTATAGTATTTTCTGATGAAATAAGCAACATTTAAATACATTGACCTCATTAAAAATGCTGCATTATCCTTAAGCAGTATGCAAAAAAAGAAAAAAAAATACCTTGCTTAACTGAATGCTCAAACTTCAAAAATTTCTCTAGTCATAAAAAATCACAATGTAAATAAACTAGAAAAAACCCTGCCCTCCATAAGATTCTGCAGAGAAAATTCTTCAGCTTACTGAGAAACAACAACAAAAAAAAGAGTAAGCTTTTAAATTTTAAGAAATGGCAAAGTAATGTTATATATAACTGAATATTTTCTGGTATCAGTTTAAGATTTGCTAAATTCTCTCAATTAATTCCTTTCTTACAAGTCGGTAATATCTGTTGCATCTTTGATGTGAACTTTTTATTATATTTCAGTACATACCTTAATTATATACATATATGAAAATGTATATTTAATTGACTAAAAGTTGTCTCATTGCAAGAAAGAAATTTCACTTAATACAAGCTGGGAAAAACATAAAGACAAATAATTATGTTTCTTAAGTGCAAATAATGATTGAATCTGAATTAAATAGAGATGAAGCCACAGAACCCCTATCAGACCTAAGTTTAGTTTAGGCATCTTTTTAAAATGGCCTCTCCTGTATCTTCTACTTTTGTCTCAACTAAATTACAGAATTTAAATGCAGTACTGATAAAAAAAAAAAAACATTCTTTCTGGTAACAAATTATAACCTGAATGGAGTAAAATATAATCCTTTGTGATGTAATGTCATTATTTTATTTGTAATAAAAATCCTATATAATTAGACACACAAATTAGAGCACATACATTTTTACTCTGCTACTGTTTCACAATATTCTCTGTTAGCCAAACGCTCGTTAAAAAGTTGATTTTGGTTATGGACTCTGGTCAGTAATGTAAGAAAGATCCTCGAGATAAAACAGGCAGCAATCTTATTTGTCAGTTATGCAACATCCTCAGAACAAAAAATCTTAAAAAAAACCCAAAAAAACCAATCATGAGTAACTACTAGTGACTATGTCATGCCACTTCCTGGAGACTAGATGTAAGTATCCAAAACAATTAAAAGAAATCTTTCTTACATACTTTGAGGGCTTAGCAAAACTCAGCCATGATATTTAGCTTACTTAATAGTTTTGAAAGATGTTGAATCAGGGTTTTTTTAATATACACAGATGTTGAGTGAAATGACAATTTTTGACATGGAATCCTCTGGAGTCTGTCAAGATCAAAGCTTTGGATTTTATAACATATTCCTCTACCTACAATCACTTTTCTAGACAGAGTGGTGTACAAGAGAAAATTGCAGGGAAATGGCCAGTTATTTTTTCTTAATGCTACAAGGCTAGCAAGTAACACATCAACAAAATGACCCAATATGTTATGCTATTTCCAAAATGAGGTTTCATTTAAAGAAAAACGGCATTTGAATTAGTTTGTTTTCAAAGAGTTGTTATTTTTACACCAGTTCTATTGTTACTTATACCTTCATTATGATAGCACTTCAGGACTCTCAATATTGATGATTGTACCAGACAGAAAAATTAAGGCTAAATTTGACCAATAGTGATTTTGTTCATGTAGAATTTAAGTACCTATAGGGCCCATAGCAAACAGGCACTCATGGTGCAAACCAATCCATGTGAATTTATTCATCTTTAAGTTTGGCATTTAGTCTGAGCTAATTAGCTAAGCTTTCTTTTTAATTAATACAGGAAGATACAGGTACCTTAAGATTTTCTTCTTAAGACTGGTATAAAGAAATTTTGGAAGGGATGCTCATGACCTTTATCCACAGACTAGAAATCCTTAAAACCTAGTTTAGACTAGATTTATACAAAAGTCATAGTTACAGGAAATAAATCCCACCCTGAAGATGGGTTGCCTGTATACTCTCAGGATGAAATATGAAAAGAAACCCCTTTTGTAATAAACAAAGTTGTCCAATTAGTATGATGTGCTCTATCAACCTTACTGGTGTAACAATTTCTTATCCTCTAAGTAGTAATTCCAACTAGAAATCTAAGAACTGGGGATGATTCCTCATGAGTAGTAGTAGCGAAATTTTCCTCCAAGGGATTCATTTAGGTATTTTTCCTTTCCAGACTGTATAGCAATATTATGAATATTCCATCTGAAATATTTCATTACTCTAAATCAAGAGGGACAAGAGCGATTGATCAAAATGATTATTTTATAGGAATGTTGGTAATTCTCTAACTGAAGTCAGCTATAGCCAATATGTGTTTAGGTTACAGTCACAAATCTGATTGGAAAAATAAACTTTATTTTGCAATAGTTCTAAAAGAACAGAATTTATTCAAGCAGAATGATACATCAAGAAGCTCTTGTCAGAGGTGACCAACCAACAGGCTGTGAGCTCAGCCCCTCTACTCTCTGACTACTTTCCTACAACCAGCACACACAAGGCAACCAAGACAGCCTGTGACTCACCAGTGATCACTAGATCCTGTCACCATCCTTCATGAGATCCCTGTCACAGAAGAAAAAACACTTCGGTTCCTCATACATGGCAAGAAAAAGTCTGTTACTGTCCATAGGCACTGTTCAGCAAGTCACATGGACAGTGACCATTATGCTCATGACACCACTCACATATACAAGTATCTTACATGTTCTCCTGATTCCCATCCAACCACAGGAAATTCATTCATTCTAATCATGGAACAATGATGCACATGTTCGTCCTGTCAAATAAGAGGTAGAAGAAGAGGTAGGTTGTTCTGACAGTGGAGGAGCACTCCAGGGGATGTCTCTGTGAGGACAGATCAGGAGCTACTCTGTGCTGAACACAGTCAGTTCCAGCCAGCTCTGCAATGGACCCACTGCAGATCACAGGTGAGTGCTTAGGGAAACACATTTAAGAAAGAGCAANGGGGGTGGGCGGGGAAGAACAGAGAGAGAAGGCTGCGAGGAGCAGTGGGAGAGGAGGAAGAAGAGGAAAGAACAGAAAGGCCAGAGCAGCAGGAAGCATCCCACACTGGACCAGGAACATGGCCAGAGGCACTGTGGCCCATGGAACAACAAGGAGTAGAATAGGGAAACAGGCAAGCACTGAATACAGCCTTGCGAGCTACCCAGTGCCTCTCTGAAGGGACTGTGCTGTGCAAAACCTGCAGCAGTAACTCAGCAGGTGGAGGTGTCTGGAGTGAAGGTGTGGAGACTAGGAAAGTGAAAGAGAAGAATCTGAAGATGAACCTGGGAAAGTGGGAGGAAAACTGTTTCTCCTGTAAGATTAAATGTTTGTCCTTTTTTTTTGTTTTGTTTGGTTTCCCAAAACTCTAACCAGTTAAATATTTATGCTACCTATCAATACATTATCTTGTATTCCCCAAGTGGTTTTGCCTATGACAGGGATTTTCCTGTCTTTATTTCACCACCAGTTTTCTCACTCGCATTCCTACTAATTTTTCCTCATATCCTTGGGGAAGGAAGGAAGGAAGGGAGTGAGCAGCTCAGTGAGTTCTTGGCTGTTAGCCAGAGCCAAACCACCACATTTAAGATGAAAAGGAATAAATGGATCCAATGGCAAATTATGTTCATTGATTACCAGGAGCCAAAAATTTCTTTGCTGTTATTGAATCCATCTAGATCTAAAACCAGGGAGAGAAATGGCAAAGCTTATTAAGCAAAAATAACTTGAGACAAACTGACTTTATGGTGTTGCTGCTATAAGCAGGAGGCCCACAGGACATAAACAAACAGCTTTGCCTTCCTCTTAATTTGCATGGGTAAGAGAAATTAAAAATAGACAAGTAGTGGCTTATTAAAGACTAACCTCCTTCCCTACAGTTTCTAAAACCAGAAAATCTGGTTAATGTTACTTGTCCTACAACTAATATTCATGGAATGTTGCCCTCATTCCACAAACGGTTATTAATGAATTGTTTGGAATTTTTTTGACAGAAGTCTTTCTAGCAGAAAAAAAACATGGGTTTAAACCAAAACAAATTTTTTTTCTTTTTCAAATGAGGCAATTTAAAAATGAAATTTTTCTCCCTTACTTTTAAACACGAAAAATAGCCTGTTTAGCACTTACTGGGTGAAAACAAACCACTTTTTTTATTCTTTTGGGCTGGGACATATTTTTACTGCATTATTTTGACTTGACTTAAAAGATTAACTCTCAAAACTACCCGATTTTTAGCACCTAATGTAAAATTAAAACAAAGAAAATAGCTTTTCAATTATCCGTTCACCATTTCTATTTCCCCCCCAAATAACATAATGAAAAAAGAACTTCAGAAAAGGGTTGAGGGGGGGAATAAGATGGTACGTAATTTTCTAACCACCTTTAATGAAGAGATACTCCACTTGCATTATTCACTAAATAATAAAAGTATGAAACAGCTTAAAAATAGAATAAAATCATTGCAAAACAAAATTGAAAACAATATGTAAGGATCATGAAGTTAGGAGGTCTTATAAACCAGGAAAATGTTTACCCTAGAAAGAACATTTATACAATTAAGAAAAGAAGGATGATGAGTCTATATAGCTGTGTGATTGCAAACCACATAGATCAAGAGTCTGCTACAAAATGTGGCAGACAAAAGGCAAACACATTTACAAAACCAGATATGTACTCATTAACCAAATCAGTATTCCAATTCCAAAGATTTGATCACTGACAAATTTCAATAACCCTACAAAAGAATTAACTGACTTTCCCATCAATAAAAAAGTGACTATACAAAATATTTGAGGCATAGACATTAAACATCATAGGATTAAGTAAAAATTAAAATGAATGTCTTAAAATGAAGGATAACTGAAACAGCAAATAATTCTAAGACTAAAAATATATTAGACTATAATTATAATTATATAAGACTACAATACAAGAAGTGGATAAGTGGATCCTTAGAGACAGACAGAAAATAAAAATACCTGAATAAACAGTGTAAAAATGCAAATACTGTATTATGGCAATACAGGAAAAACAGCAATTTAAGCCAGAGGTGCCCGGGTTTGTTCTGCCCTGTGTAAGCAGAAACTCTTGATCCTTCCCTTCCTTCCTCCCTTTCTTTTTCTCTGGTTCTTTATTACTTGCTTACATAGGAACTCTATGAAACTTGTAAATTCTTGCTGTTAAAACAGAAACACATTTTTTTTTGCACACAGGAGCTGAGGCAAAATCCCAACATGACAAAATGAATTACCTGTAGCTCAAAACCAAAGCAATTTATTTCATTTTCACCTTATTTTGTAAGACATTTTAAGATGATAAATAAACTAAAAGGTATTCAGAAAAGGCATTTTTCTATTTTCTTATGGCACACCTTGGCTTGGGATACACCAGCATTAGCTTTTCCATTTACATTTAAAAGTTTCTCAGTAATAGCTCCAGGGGTCTCATTATCTTTTGGCTTGGTCTAGAGCATGCTGCCAGTATTTCTGAAGCAAGCAATGTGCTTTTCCAATTGTATGAGAATGTTTTTAAATAAGTTTTTAAGAAAAGATGTTTTCCTTTGCTTTCTGCCTTTAGGCAAAATACAACCTTATGTTTTTGAAGGATGGATTCTGTGCATCAATGAGAAAGAACATATCAATTCCTTTGTCGAAAATGCCTTTTTTCAGGACAATACTTTGCTGCTATTATTAGACAACTGCTCCACTAAAGAACATACCCAGTTGTCTATTATAATAATATAGAACTTGGAGATGTGATGCTAAGAGTTACTCTCGTAAGTGACTAACCCATGTCAATAGCTTCTAATTTTCTTCATCATAATAGTCAGTTCTGTCAGCAGTGCAGAATATAAACAATAACAGGGAAAAACAGATCTGTTTGAGCTCTGTACCCTATGATTTCCTTATGATTATGGCTAGTCAACTGACTCTTTAGCATGGTAGACAAAAAGAAAAGGCCATTTTTGCACCAAATTTGAAACATTTGTCCAGGATGCAAAAAAAATCCAAAATCACTGTCACTGCCTACCTGAAGCTGTTCAAACTTGTGTGTTCCAAGCCTAGAGTGCCATGGCCACAATTCTTGTTAAGCACATTTTAAAAAGCCATCTGGATTGTCCTGTAGTCCTCCTCTCAACTAAGCTTCTCACCTAAACTACTTTTATTTCATTCCTCCTCATCCCCAACTTCCACTCGTACAACAAGAAGTCACCCCACAAACTCTTCTGCAATCCTAGTCTTTCTAAACCATGTCCTACCCTATTTCAAATCCCTTCTTACTCAAGAATACCCTATCAGCGTGCCATCGATGTAAACTGAGTCGAAATACCTTTTGGATGCAGTGGCTCGACTCCTCCAATTCTGCTGGCCCAGGTGCTGCTATTGTCACTGCCTCTCTAGCACTAGTCACTGCTCCCAACGCGGCTGTGCCTCGCCGCCTGCCTCCTCCATGACTTCCCTCAGCACAGGCTCCCCCACGGGCCAGCAGTACACAGTGCTCCCTACTGGCGACCAGGGCTCTCTCCCTCTGTCAGAGCAGCCCCATGGGGATCGCGGACTGATGGACCTTTAACACAAGTCTTACTACAGTCCACCTACAGAGCATCCTAAGGGCAAAAGCAAAACACATGTTTGTGAGAAAACAGGATGTATGGAATACATATTATTAACGAGTCATTACAAAACTGCATAGCAAACTACGTGTATGGTCGGATTCTGTTCCAACACTTGTTTTGGTTATATAGGCTTCTCTTTCATCTTCCTTCTTCTTGTCTCAGTATGGTTGCTCAAATGCAATTTTTTTGTTTAAGCCCGGCAGATAGAACCTATCCAGAAGGGATGATTTTTTCCTTACATTCTCCCTTTCTCTATTACTACTTGCCATTCTCCTCTATCTCAGAGATTGCTCTAACAGATACCCTTCCCTCAGTAGCTGTCTTTACTCCCAGTTTGCAAGCTGAATGTGTATGAGGTTACAAAGGAAATATTAGATTCATTTAATATCCCTTTAACAGCTACAGTCAAGTCTTGCAGGCTTCCACCTTTGAACTGAATGGACTTTTTCAGATTACATACACTACACATGAACCAGTCACTTCAAAACCACAAGCTTATTTCAGCACCTACTCCCCTTCAAAACTATTTAACAATTCATTTCCATTTGATCCTTGAAACAGACTCCATAATCAAAATTACATACACTTGTAACATTACTTTTTAAACAACTAGAGCTTGAGTGCTAAGAAAAAAACTGCTGCGGCACAGCTGGAAAATCTTCTAGTTCATACAGATCCCACTTTCTATTTTCTTCAAAATGCTTTCACAGTTCAAGTAATGCTTATAGTCTTTTTAATCTGTTCAAGGCAGGGAATGTTCTACTCCATTGCAATACCTGATAACAAAGTGCATTCTGTTACAAAACGATTTGCCACTATATTTGATAGTATCATATACACATGAGTGTATGGTTTCAGCAATCTCATTTTCATTATAAAAAGACACTGTATTAAGTTAATGCAGAAAAGACAACACTGACCATGTAATTACTTCTCATAATTGCTAACTTCCTGCCATGAAGAATTTCTTGAAGTTGTGAAAGCATATGAACTCCAACTACATATTACCCCAATGCTTACAATTAAACTATACATACATGACAGACTTTGGGGCAGAAAGGTTGCTTTACCTTGCAGCACGGAATTGTTTCAGGTTTTGCCCCTCCTACGCAAACAAGATGGCTGTGCACTTATCAGTATATGGGTACAAAGTCCAGCCATGTGAAGTGAAACACCAGGGTGGAGGGGAAGAAGCACAACACTGAAAAAGTAATTTATACAAGACTGACAGGATTTCTTGGTAAGACACTGCATCAATAGTATGAAACAATCCCAGCATGTTCTCATAGTGAATATATAGATATGCCTAACCAAAATGCTTGTTTTAGTTCGTTACTGAAGATCTCCTGTTAGACTCTTTTTGTGAATTTGGGATGCATTTTTGGAAAACAAGGGCTGTGCAGGAATCTCAAGTATATTTCTGCCTTCTGTACACATGGGAAACATTCTTACAGAATATCTACTCAGCAACTTTGGACAAACTGCACTGAAACACCTTTCAAAGTAAAATTTCAGATCAGTGTTTTTCAAACTTTTCCATTGGAGGCACAGAATATTTTGATATTCTCTTTTTATAAAAACCATACACTACAACCCATCCTGGTGTCTTTAATACGCATTGTCTTAGAAACTATATGCGCTCCCAGAAAATGACTGCCTCCAGAAAGCCCACGGACCCTAATGTGAAAAATCATTCATTAAACTTAAAAAAGTCCTAGCTAGTTGACATATTACCTCCTTCTCAGCTACTGTCCTCCTCACCCCAATTTATGTATTTGTCACAAGGAAATTTGATCAGAAAGAGAAAGATGGATGTCCAAAGATGTGTGACAACCACTGCTGATGAAACTTAACGGAATCCAAGCCTTACAACCTAAGCATGGAATTTTAATTTTCTTCCAGGGAAAACGTAAGAACTCACAATGACTATGAGAAATCAAATTGAACCAAGATTTTTGAACAGATGCTTAAATGCAAAGTTTAAATTACATTTTTCTGTGGTTCACAAAATTAGTACAGCTTGTCCTGAGCTTTCTTCTGCATTTTTCCTCTATTTTAAAATAATATTCTACTTTTAAATTTTGAAAGAATTTTAAATTACCAACTTTCCTCTATCTCAAATACTAGCCCTACCTTAAGCCTTTGAAAAACTGCACTATTGTCTTGCATTCATTCAAAGTTTTAACAAGTGAATAGAAAGAGAATTTTTAAAAAATCTTGTCAATCTCTCTAAAATAAATAACCAATTACTTTTTAATCCCATTGATTAATGATTTTTTTAGATTAATAATATTTTAGAAGGTACTAAGAAAAACCCTGTACATGGACAAAAGAAGCAGTACTAGAGATACAACAGATGACAAGCAATATCCACTGGCAAAACATCATTTCTTGTGTGCATACACTGCAACACTTAAAGGCATAATAACTACTTACTTACAGTAAATTTTATTAAAACAAACTATCATTAATTCAAAACCTTGTGATTATGTAAATTAGAAGAAAATAATGAAAAAACAAGGATTTGTATGACAAAATACAGATAAAATGAATGAAAAGCAGACTTGTCTGTGCTAATTAGCATGACAATTCAAGGCATTTGATATGGAAAACCAAAATGCATTATATAAAGATCTATTCATTCCAACTATAACAGTATGCAAAAATTACAATGAGTTAATAAGTGAAAAAAATAAACATCTCATATCCAAATTTAAGTAGTGAACGAAGACTGAATAGAGGGGGTCTGTTTGTTTGGGTTTCTTTTCTGTCTTTGATTAAACATCCGTAAAGGGTGTTAAAGTGACAATTACTTGCTGACTTCAAAGTTTGAGCAGGAGTGAAAACTGAAATGCCAACAGGGAAGCTGCATTTAGCCATGGCTAACAGAGTCCTACATTAGCCAGTAATGTATTCTCCAATGATCTATGTTACTTAATGGATTGTATTACCCATTTTGGTCAACAGGAGTTTTTGTGGATTGGGTTTCTTCTTCCACACAAATATGAACACAGAGACTGATATGAACACAGAGGTTTTTTTTTTCTTTTGTAATATGTTAGGAACGTTTTTTTTCAAGATACTATGGACTTCTGGTCACAAATGAGAGTCAATTTATTTATGGATGTTCGTATGCATAGAAGAGTTCAATTCATTGAACTGGTAAAGGACATTCTATTTTTAATTAGTATTTGGGGTGAAAAGGAGGAAGAAGGATGCATGACAATTTACTGGAATTAAGTGATAAAGCAGCACTGCAGCAAGGCAGACCCTTTGTTTCAGTTCATCAAAACATCTCTGCCAAAGTTTTAGAAATTGAGGATCCAACTTTGCCACACCAGTAAATGTTCCCCTACCATGTATGGTACAGTGTCTTGGTAAAAACAAAATATGATACACTGCCCTCTTAGCCTACACATGTAAATGCTTCTGCTTCCACAAAAATCTGCTAATAAAAACTTGTATTTTACCTAGACTCAAATGAAATGTATCAGCAGATCAGCAGCAGAGATACAATGAAACAAAGGGTGTTTGTTATCTTAATATGATAAGTGAAACCCAAGGAATATAGCTAATTACAAAGGATATTTTTGAAAGACACCTACCCAGAATTTAAAGATAACGATTTTGCTGTTCTAGGGACTTTGTACAAATTGCGTTATTGGATTCTACAGAATATTAAGAAATCTTTAGTGAAAAAAAATGCTAAAACTTCATTCTTCAGCTAAATCTAAAAAAACAGTGGCAAGTTTCCCTCTGAATATTCTGTAATCATGCAGGTATCTTAGTACAAAATCATTGCATGAACTTGTGAGATCTGTGGATTGCAGAGGACTTTATACATTTTTGAGGAAGTCCCAAAGGCTTTTAGACATAGAACTCTACAACAATTTCTAAAGGTTTTGGTCTAAAGGTTTTTTTTAATGATTAACTTTTGTTAAGACTTACATATTGGAATTTAGCTGGAAGAATGTGTTGGCTATGCCATGCAATCATAAATATTCAGGTTTTGTAGCTCCTATAACCATAGTTTCTGATTATCAAATAACACTGGTCTAAGCTACTGCAAGTCATAAACGAACAGGATTTTTAAAGAAAGATGAGTTTGAACACATGGGAAAAATATTTTTCATTGGATCTACAGGATAACTGATTTTATTTCCTGGATGTGATGAAATCAGAAAAAGCATATGGATACACTTTGTCAGGTACTTCAAGAATCAACAATCATCCAAATACTGAAAAATTGAAACCAGGCAAGGTTTTACTTTATTTTCACGAAATTCAGAAAGTATTGGTACAAACATCACCCTCATTAAAGCTGGTAGAAACTTGGTGACAAGAATGCCACATCCTGAGTGAAGCTCTGTGCCCCCTGAAGCCTGAAGGCTTTCCTCCATGCTCTGCACCTCCAGATTTGACTCTAACCCCTCCCCATTTCATGACCGTAACAGAAGCTTAGTTTTGGCATGGCACGTTAGGATATACAACTATCTTAATATTAGAAGTCTTGTTAATAGCTTTTGGAAAATTGCATTAGTCTAATTTTTCCAGATGAGAGCATAATTATTGGCATAAAAAGGAAAAGTCAGTGAAAAACAGATTAAGGAGTCAGGCTGTCAAACATAGTCATTAATATAATACTTACTCCCTTCTGCTTGTAGCAGTTACTGGTGTAAATGACACAACATTTCTGAAACAGGGATACAACAATTCATTCTGTAGCACAGATTCTTGCAGATATCTGCCTCATTAGGCTTGCAAGATAGTAGTTTTTCATACTTAAAAATGCGTAAAGAGATTTTGAACTGTATGAAGAAGTAATAAGCTCTTAATGGGCTAGAGATATTGTCCCTGATCTCTTTCACTGAAGTATGACACTGGCTCCTCCTAATTAGTAAAACTACATGTAGAAGTGAATCATAAAGAAAATTTTAAATTGGACAAATAGCAACAAAGGTTTTGAGCTTTTGGCTTGGTACAACATGGGGAAAAACCCAACTAACCAACAGTAAAAAACAAACAATGGCAAATACAGTGATTCAGCTCTTATGTTAATTCAAATGTGTTGATCTATCTGGGACTAAAAAGGCAGTCTAATAGCAAAAAATGACCTTCTAGTTGTCATTTATAAACCCCACAGCTACAATAAATGTACCTGCATGCTGGAGTTCTCTAAGGATACAGAAAACCTAAAATGCTGAAGAGCAATCAAAATGCTAAAAGCTTCAGAAAGCTTAACTTACAATAACAGGTTAAAGAAATGAAATTTGTAAAATAATAAAAAAAGACAAGAGTAGAGGAAAAACACAGGATATCTTAGCAGAGCAAAAGATTCACTGAAAGATACAGAAAATTTTAGGCACAATGTCTGGACAGATATTTTAAGCCTATACAATTCGATTGCAAAGAATTCATCTAGATCTTGAATGTCTCTTCTAGTCTTACCTATATGTAAGTACATAAAATGGAAATCTCAAGCAGTGTCAGTGTAAGCAATCATTCAGCTTACAGAACTCAAAGTGAATTGTTTGATATTACCTGATTAAGTGGAGCTAGTTGTCTTGGGGAAAAAATTCAGGGCCTGATTGGCTTGACAGCCTTGAACTTCATTGCATTCTCCTAGGTATCCCTAATATCTAACTGTATCAGTATTTACAACTGGTGTTCCTTGTTTTATAATAGTTTTATGAAAATAAGTGTCTGGTCTTACTGGTCTTCTACAAAGTACATTTAAATTGAAAGTCTAAAATAAGAAATAAAGCTACATCAATTCCTCATCTAGTTTGTCACAATACACTGAACCTAATTCCTCAAGGTAGGTAAACATAAACTGAACTTAAGTATGTGGATGGCCTAGTGATGGGACTATCTCCTCACCCAAAAATTAATCAGTGCCTTACACGGCAGCAGTCACAAAGCGTATTAGCCATTGCCTGTCCACAAAGCATGTTTTGAGATGTACTACCAGTACATTTGTGTGTCTGTACATGGAAGAAGGAGAACAGGGCAGTAGCTTCTGGGGCAAGAGAATTCAAAAGACTGAATTATGACTTGGTTGGGAGGCACACTAACTCTGGCAGCCAAGGCAAAGTCCTTACTCCATAGTGAGGAACAGCCTGGATGTCTAACACAATTCTGCTGCAATGGGGACTCAAGAAGCTGGCTAACCCTGCTTGGCACTGCCCCTTCTCCTCTCTCCACCATTTCTGCTTCACAGATCAGAGATGCTACTTCATATGTATCAGCACAGTACTATTGCTTTTCTGCCTAGATAGTTCTACAAACTGAGACCACCAGAAGCAGTGCAAAGAAAGGAAGGTCACAGCACTGTATTATAGCTGGCCTCCAGCTGCCTCCCTGCACTCCCCAAGCTGTTAGCATGCTCTCCCTGATCATGCAGGCATTCTGGGCTGACTGTCAGCCAGTTCATTTATTTCTACTCAACTCTTCTGGATAGATACAAACTTTTAAGGGCACACAGCCACAGAGTAGGCAGAATGTCTGAGTTCTGGAGATTCAACTCCCCAGCTTGTTGTATCCCAAGTAGGGAACATGCATATAAGACCTGAACATGGAGCATTACAGATCAGTGGCTTAGAGGCCTTGTGACCCTGAGAATGACAATTCCTTCTTTCTCTTCTCCATCTGAAGATCTAATTACCACAGCCTTTGAAAAGATTGAGCTTAGGAACCCAAGACTGAAAGGGACCACTGGAAGGGTGACTGCATTCAGTTTTACCTTTACTGCCAACAACCAAGTGATAGATGACTTGCTCAGAAATGTTCAGAGAATGTGTATTCCACATGACAGTACAAATACAAAATTTTTTCTATGACCTATAACAATCAAACTGTAGTAAAATGAACAAAAAAAAAATCAAATCCAAATCTAGACAAGAAATAAAACCAAGTTAGTAACAAATCTTTTAGGTTCCTGTAACAATGGGAAGTTTGATAAATAAATGAAAGTTACATGGCAAACTCATGTCACAGGAAAAACAAAGCTGGATACAACATGTTATGGGGATGCAACTTCTTCTGTCCTAATCTTTCTGACAGTTTAAGGCTAAGCAAGACACAGCCAATAGGCACTTCAGGACTTTCATTACAATAATGCTGCTAATCACCTGAACAGTTTTCCTGTGTGCAGCCAATATTTTATTAGAAGACCAAAAAGTATGTCAACAAGCTAAGTCACAATCCATAAAGGAGAGTAAATGGTGACCTTAACAGAAGCAAAAATAGCCCTAAAGCATGATATTAAGGGTTCCTTTCCCAGCTTCAGAAACTTTGTTCTGTTGTACAATCCTATCAATAAATATAGCAACTGACATATTTAAAAAAAGGCATTACTCCCTTGTTCCCTCTTATGTGCTTGGTTAGCTTTTCCAGAATTTTACCTCTCATCACTGCTTTAGAATCTTTTTAGAGTGCTTCATCTAAATGTGTTGAGATAAACATATGTGAGAAACACATCACTCTCCTGCAGCTTAACCATCATGTTCCTTGCCTTTGTAACTAGCAAACTTGTAACTGGTGGTCAATATCAAACCTAGAAAACAGATGGCTCTCCTATCCCTGCTTGCTTGGCTGAGAGAAGACACGTGATTGATTAAAAGAGCATATGCACCCTTTTAACTTATGTAATCAATAAAACTTGACTTTTATCAGGAGTTGCATGGTACTATTTAATTGCTCCAAGATATATGGTCATCTTCCATCTGTACCTATAAAAACATGAACTGAAACAATACAATTCACCTAATTCATAATCTTAAGGTGAAAAGCTCATGTTTGGTGACATCCAGCACTGAGAGGGGTTTCATTTTCTAAAAGCTTATAGGCTTAACCATAGCAACTGTTGAGAATCTTAGCTGATACCTGAATTTACATTTAATTCTAAGTCATTCCAAGTAATTTGTTACTAATAGTGGGTTTAACAGCTGTTTATGTAAATCATTATGAAAGCTTTAAAATTACTGGATTTATTCAAGTCTTTCAATTCTTTTTTAATATTCAAACCAAAATGGATTATAATCTGTTTATCCTCTTTGTCAAGGTGCCTGCAGAAAAAGAAAAATAAAGTCAATAATTTCTGTGTGAAACCCATAGTGCATGATGATCCTATAAAAGGCATAAAAAATAGGTAAGTGAATCCATGCTTCGAGCACAATATGAAATAGTGAAATAGGAAACTGCAATTATTGAATCCAATATATTACCTGTGAAAACACTTAAGCATATTCTGAACCTTTTACTCTCCAGGAAAGAGCTCAGTCACATAAATTTCACTGATGTACAAAACTTTCAGCCTCAAAGTAAAGAAATCTCCAACAAATACAAAAGGCTAAAAAAAGGTTAAGAGGACTGAGTATGTAAAACATTGGGCTGCATGCTTAATAACCCCACAACACCTGAGTATTTTCACTTTATCTCACATTCAAGAACAATAAAACCAATGAGATTTTAACATATTATTAAGAAACCAGAGAAAATAGGTTTGTTTGGCAGTAAGTAGGGCTACCTATAAGCAGTTAATTTACAGTTGTTTAAAAACCTGGACATCCAGATATATATGTACTATATAACACCATACATCTGCTTTGGTGTATGCCCAGATAGCATTTAATTAATTTTAAAAATGTACATCAAGTTAATTGTGTTCTTCAGACTTTCCAGGATTCAAGTCTAGTTACAGAATTGCACCTTAGTTATTACATCCAAGTTCATTCTTCTCAATAGGTATACATCGGGTTTGTAGGAATGTAATTAATTACTGCTGTTCATAGTTACCGCACCTCAACTACAATATGCTTCCCACAACTCTAAAGTTATTGAAGTCCTCATAACTCAAAGCCAGCTTCAAATAAGTAATAAAATAATAGTAGCAAAGAAAAAAAAATCAATGCACAATTCTCAGTATCAAATTCTTATTATCAAATTTTCACTCCCTTTCAAGAAACAAAAACAAAACAACCCAACAACAAAACCAAATACTACTGGTAAATCATTAGATACAGATATTTAAGACAGCTCAAACAAAACTTTGATCAGCACTTTATCTTACTCATGTACCTATTTATCTGTTAACTATGCTCCACCATGAATTAAGAGTTGCTTGGACTTTTACTTCATTTCTCTCTGTTAGTAAAAAGACTCAGTCATGCAGAATAAGCCTAAACAGTTGTCTATATTGGGAAGATTTTCCTGTGTTTGAACACAGCTTAGAAGAATCAAGTAAGCTAACATCACACTGATTATCACTGATGAGCCACAGCAAAGCAAAGCAAATTGAGGTCATCAGCCTGTCAGCAATGTGACAGTCTTGAAATGTGTACCATCGGATTTGTAAGCCAGACCATTAAATCCTAAACAGGTTCAGCTTCTGTATTACACTTTAATTTTGTGGGCTACTTTCATATACATTGCCTATGACTTATTTCCACTTTAAATAGGCAAAAGTTTTGCAAAACCCTTGTTTTCTCAGATGAACTGGGAATTTACATGCTAAATATAGGGATTTTCTCCCCTTTTAAGGAGGCTAGAAGCAACGGAAGTTGTGATCAAATACGTTTGTCTAATTAGAACAATAAATCAAGGTAACAAGAAAAAGCTACATCCTGAGTAACAAATAAAGGTTTTACTCTGTCACCATATGTACAATTAAATACCAGCTTTTTAGAATGTTTGCTAATTAGAAAGTTGATAAATCTACCTCACGTACTCTTATAATACAACATCACTACCCATCCCCTTTAAATTTCTGTCACAAGTGCATATCCTTACAGCAGAATCACATTCTTTCTTAGGACAGCACAACACTACCATTATAAATATTGAAATTACTATTTTTAAAATTTCTTTTAAGAGGTTAACACTTTTTTTGACATACTGTATTTAGGATTTTACCTCTATTGATTCTAGCTATGCTCCCACCTAAGTATGCTACAAAAGAAACTATAAACATTTGCTGGAGACAAAACTGGAATATTGACTTGTTGCACAGTCTTTATTGCAGAAACAAAACAGCCGTGGGCATTTTTAATACTCATATATTGTAAGGCTATAAAAAAAAAAAATCTGAAAGCTCAGGAGCCATTTTCTTAAATCTACACAGGAACCAATTTCATGATTACACATGGAAGTTTTAAAAGACATTGAAGGTATTGTACAAAATCCTTTTCCTAGCCTACACAGACAGGGCCTAAGCAGCACTATCATTACAGAATGAGACGAGATAAACACGAGAAAACCAACCCAAAACTCAAAAAACTTTGTTTGAAAGTCAAGTTTTATTATTCAAAAGGTACAAGTAAAGGCCAAGGATGTTTTATTTGTCTTCTTATTTTCCCAAACAGGAGAAGGTGTGAGGAGAATTCTGTGTCTACATTTCACACAAATGTAGGGTGAGTGCACTTGCAAGGGACAGGTTTTGGGGGTGGGTAAGATGCTTAAAGAGGCTAAATTAAAATTCAAATATAGCTATGTGACACCTACAGTTAAGTCTTTAAAAGCCCCCACTAACTTGCTAAAATGGTGAAGTGTTGTCAATTCAAATGAAGGCACTATTAGGAAAAAAGAATTGCTGCAAGGCCTACCTACAAATGAGACAGGACTTCCCCTATGTGAAGCTGCAACTAACCACTGTCCTCACACAGAATGACACAGCAGTACCCATCTTCAAGCCAGTATGTCACCTTGGGGGCCTGATACAGCTCTTTTCATGTCTGCCTTTGCAACTGGTACTTCAATGATCTTGATGCCCAGTGGAGTTACCTGCATGAAAAAATACAAAAAGGAAAACTGATGAGGTAAGTGCCCTCTTGCCCACCCAGCTGCCCAGTAAAAATCGAATGATGTGTCCCTGCAGGAAGATTCTGCTTCAACTCAAGAACAGTCTTGTTTCTTGAACTGCAGAACTTCTTGAATGTTTCAGAAAAAGACCGCACAACACTCAAACCAGCCTTCAATTAACCATTCTTGCAATCAGCAACCTGTAAGAGAGATTTACTCCTTCCTCACAGATTTTTTTTCTCCCCACTACTTTACTCTTCTCCCGCCGTTTTACACAGATTTACACCTTTTTTGCATCAACTACAGTCTAGTGGTAATATTACCCCTGTAAATCTCTACACAGGCACACAGAAGAGACACTAACGTGTCAACTTGAGAGCAACTCTTCTGTCTCCCCCGCTAGCAGCACCAAACGGGATTTAGGAATCACAAAACAGGTCTGGTTGGAAGTGAGCACCGTGGGTCATCTGGTCCAACCTCTGCTCCAGCAGGGTCATCCTAGAGCACACTGCACAGAACTGCATCCAGATGGTTCTTCAATATGTCCAGAGAGGGAGACTCCACAACCTCTCTGGGCAAGAAGCGCTGTTCTGCAAGAGAACAGGCCCCAAGGAGAGAAATGGACTTTGCTTAAAAAAGTAGCACAAGGCAGACCAAAGGTGCCGCTGGCCCGCCCCGCCCCGGGGTGCTACCAAAAACCGCCGCCCGTGCCCGCGCGGGCTGACTGTGCCTCGGCTCCTGCTGCACTCCGACTGCTCTGCCTCGCCATGGCCGCTTCCTCCTCCTCCTCCCCGGCGGCCGCGCTGCGCCCGGTCACTCACCTCATCTTTGACATGGACGGGCTGCTGTTGGGTGCGTAGCCTGAGTCCCTCTCCCCTCCACGGCCGGCCCCCGCTCTGCCCCGCGCCGGTGGGTTCCACCGTGCTGCGAGGCCCGGCCCGCCTGCCCGGACAGCGAGGGGCCGTAGTTGGCGGCGGGCAGCCTCTCTCCTTTCCCTTCCTTTCCTTTCCCTCTCCGCCTCCCGCGGCCTGAGCGGCCCAGGCTGTGGCTGCTCATTCACGGCCTCCTAGCTCCTGGCGAGCAGCCAAAACGCCCCGGGCGGCGCTGCTTAAACAAGAGCGAAGGGATTAAAGCAACAGGAAACGAGTTAATTCCTTCTCCTCCTTCCGCTACTTGCTGCCTTTCCGGGGTAGATTTCGCCTTAAAGTAACAGAGCCGGGGCTGAGCGTGAACGGGACACTTGCTCTGGCTGGCGGAGGGCTGAGCGAGGTTGGGGAGAGCGATAAGGGGCGGGTTGGGGATGAAAGCCCGGGATAGCGGGTTTGGAGGAGTGTGTGAAAAAGCAGATTTGTGGGCGTGTAATCCTATAATGCAGAACCAGTTATTTTAATTTAATTCTTAGAAGTTTCAGGTAAGTGTTTTTTTTAGTTATTACTGCTCTCTGTCAGAAGCTGGAAATCTGCTTCACACAGACCATATTCACCTTAACAGGACAGTATTGGTAATGATACATGCATGTGATTTCTTCTATTAAAAAAAAACAACCAAAAAACCCACAAGCCACCAAAACAAACATGTAAAGTGTGTATTGTATTTCAGAAATCTTTCAGCTGCAAGGAATAAGACTGAAATACTCAAGTATCTTCTAGTACAGAGGAGTAAAAGTGACACTACCTTGGTAATTTTCATAATGTGCACTTCATTTCAGAGGACTTAAGTATATTTCAGCCTCTGAATATTATGAAACTTTTAACATTTTTGGTGAATCTGTTTCATGATGAGCAGTGACCCTTGGGAGGCAAAAAGGCAGTCAGGACACTGTTTGGACTTTCCGAAGACTCCTAAGTGTTTCAAGAAATTTGGAAAAATTTGGGGGAAAGAATGATAAAAAGGCACAAATTAGATTAATTCTGCCCAACCTATCTACTGTAAAACTTCTGAATGAGACAAGTGGTCATACTGATGTTAATTTACATAAGAAGCCCATAATTTTCTTATGAAATTTTTTATGTGTCACATAGTGTTCATTGGAAGTGATAAAATGAATAACACAATAATAAATAGTACGTATTTCAAGAAGCTACAGAAGTAAGCCCAAAATTTCTTCCTTTCAAAGAGCACAAATAAAAGCTTTGGTATTGTATATCCATTATTACTAACTTTTTTAAGTGCCCCCGTAGTTGGTTGCAAGTTTTAGAATTTGAAGCTTCAGGTTTTGCAAAAATTTTTCCTAACAAAGTAGTGTCTGCAAATATACATTGCTATTTTTAGATGTTTTCACCTAAACTCAATGATTTTGTAGAACAAATACAAATTGATCTGCAAATGATGAGAAAAATTGAGCATTAAATTCATCTGATGTAACATGCCATAAACTTGCTTTCTGTAATTGACATACTTGCTTCTGAGTAAGGATATCATCTAATAGAAAGATTTCCAAAAGCTTTGTGAGTGTAAAAATCCTTAAATGAGGTCTGAGGTGTTCACAAGTTTCTTGACTTTGGAAACAATCTAAGAATAAATGTTTCTAACCCTATAGAAGCTGCATTCTATATTTCACTATCTAATGTGTGAAAGTGTTGCTCAATCTGATCAACCGATGTTTTATTTCCCCCCTCCCTCTCTTAACATAATTGAGACTGATTAAGTTGTCCTTGAGTCCCACCTTGATATATCGGCTCACTTTTAATGCTGAAGTTACTGCCTCTAAACTGCCTGTGGAAATACTTCAACCCTTTCATTGAGTCCTTCTGTATCATTGTTTCAAAGGTTATCTAACACCGTTTTATTCTAATTGCATTTCTTATCAATGCAGTCTATACCCTTCATTTTTTATTATTACCTAATCTTTCTCTTTGAGATCTTGGATGAAATCTTAGGGGTTCTGCCTAGTTTTGTTCCAGTTGCGAGGAATTTAGCACTGTAAAGCAGTGCACTCGGTGAGTGAAGTGTGTGACACCACCTCTAGATATCTCATTTTTTAATAGGTAAAATTAATTGAAGGACTTCTTATTTGTATTAAACTCCCACTGTAACAGAAAAAACAGACTTTGTGCTAATGCACAGCATTTGCATCCTGCTTTGTTATACATAGAATACTAGAATATCCCAGGTTAAAGGGACAGGCTATGTGAATGACAGAGGCACAAACTCAGACCAGCAGGGAATCTGAATCATTTGTTTGAAGAGACGAGGTGGCTTTATACACTTTTCAAGGCACAGTATTTCCTTATATGGTGATTCTCACTACATGACCTATCCCAAGTTGCCACATCAGCAACACGTTTTCTGAATGTGCTTCTGTGGGGTGATCACGCGCTGTTCACTCGTCTGTCAGCTTCTGGCAGGCTCCTCTCCCTTGGGCTCTGTGTGTGACACCTGCCAAGGTCAGGTCAGCCCTGTGCTGCCCTGTGCTCCTTTGGGCCACCATGTGCTTCTGCAGGCACGTGCCACAGCCCGCAGCTCAACTCCATCCCATCTCTTCCCAAATCACCAGGATCATTGAGTCCAGCTCCTTGCAGGGCTTCTGAAAACTATCTCAGAGGACTAAGAGCCTTGTGCAAATGCTCCTTGAACTCTTGACAGTCTTGGTGCCATGATGATTGCTTGGGGGAGCCTGTTCCAGTGACTGTTCACCCTCTCATGCAGCTTCATTAATTAGCATAGTTGATTAGTGGTGCACTGCGTAGTAGAAACCAGAGGAAAATGAATAACTGCATCTTAATTTTTAATAAATTACTGTACTTTCTCGAAAAAGACCCCCAAACAAACACCAACAACAAAAAAATGCAACAAAACCCCCCAGCACTTCAATTAAAGTGTTACATTTCTTAACTTAAATTTCTACTTGATTTTCTACAACAAATAATAACATTAAATTCTCAGAATAGTAGATTGCTTTTTTTTTAACATGTCTGTTCTTATAGAAGAGTACTGTTCTAACCGCTAGTATGTGGTATAGTTAAAATTATTAAACCTAATTATGTGTCCACTTATCCAACACATAGTACAGGGTTAACAGATAATAATAATATTACCAACAACAACCACAACAGAAGCTAGAGGTATTTGATACCGAAATAAGTCCTACTGTTATAGTTATACAATTTGGATCCTGGCATTTTAGCATATTGTAAAAACATACAAAATCAATGCTAAAGATAGAGAAGGAAAAATCTATTTAACTTGTACAAAATGTACAACTAGAGTAATGCCCCCCAGGATCCATTTTAAAAACCTACTGCATAGGTTTCTTTTTAAGCTACAACAAGTGGTTTTGTTATATAATTGTAGCCAATAGCTACCCTACTACCAGAACATAAATAGGTTTGGATTGAATGTTGCCTTTGTTGAGCTGTGCTTAAACTTATAGGGGGCTGGAAACATTTAAAATTCTCTACAAGCTGCATTAACCTTTCCCAACTGACAAATGAATTTAGGAAAATGGCTGCAAAGATAAGATATTTCTTAGCATTGTGCTTAAAGCTGAACTAGAGCTATATTAACATGCAAAGAACATGACGCTTTAGTATAGGAAGTTTAGTCATGTTTTTATTTTTGTTTAAATTTCTGCTAGGAGTAGGGATTGCTTTATGTAAATTTTTATCCTTGCCAGTGCCCCTTAGTGTTGGAAAACTGTTTCTTTACATGAGATAAGTCAGTGTGTTCAAGTATGAGATGGTTCCTAAAGCAGCTTCGTTTTGTGAGATACCTTCACCATAACTCAAAGTCATGTTGGGCTGTGCAGGCACAGATATGCCAGCTTGTGACCTTTTCTAGAGGTATGAGAAGTAGTTAAGGCAACTGGGATCAGAAGTTGCTGCTTTTACAGCTGCAGTCTCCTTAGTGTGAAAATCACTGTGTTTTGTGCCAGTTCTAGGACACTCCTGCATGGCTGGCCAGACCAGGTCATCTCTGGTCTATAATACAGAAGAAATTAGCTTGCAGTTAAATTTGTTGTAGTGTTGTGAGATTCACAAGAATTTCAGCACATTTTCTTTCTCTCCTGTGTTACCTACTCATTGTCACAAGGACAGAAGTCAAAAATGTACTCTTACATTAATTTTATTGCACAAGTTCCCTAGAAGATGGCTTTTAAAAGAAAACTGATGAGAGTTCCACATTGGAGTTTATGTGCATGCTTTTATTTAAAACAGCTTCCTATTTCTTCTGCATCCAAGCAAATAACACCAATTCAATTAAACATCAGCCCTCTCTAGACTGGTCTATGTTATGCCTTAAGTGCAGGAATTAATCTTCTTAGGCTCTAACCTGGCAATCTTTGTAAGCCTATTTTCTGCTTTTGAGTAGCGGAAACTTGCTTTCGTGTCATTCTCACTTTCCATCTGATTTTGGGAACAAAGAAGGAAGGGAAACTACTCTCTTGCCCCTGTGTTCAGTATTTGTAATTCGTTGCAAAACTAAAGAGATTAAGGATATTAGATTAAAATACCCTATAGATGTTTCATGAGCAAATCTTGGACCTAAGTAAAACAGCTCCTCATTGAGAATTAACTAACCATAAATACAGTAAATAAGATTTGTCATATGCTTGAAAACTAACATCTTAATTTAACAGCAAGAAAAATTTTGGCAAGAACATAACAAACATACTAACCCAGAGTCTGACTTCTGTTATTCCCTTGATTTATTTGCAAATTGCCCATCCACATGGTTGCTTGTTGTTTGTGGTTAGAATAATCTAGAATCAGAACTAAGTTCAGCATCAAACAGGGCAGGGGGTTTTGTGGCGTTTGGTTTTGACTTCTGTAGTGGCTACCACATTTCAAAATGCCATGGGCAGCATTAACAATGATTATTTTTTCTTCTTGAGAAATTAACCAAGGAATGCTCCCAAGCTGATGCTCCCAAGCTGAATGATCCATGATTTGATTTTAATATTGCACAGAAATTACACACAAATGTAATGTATTTTTGGTGCTTATTTGGTTATAAATAACCAAAGCATTTGGTTATAAAGTTAAAAAAAAGAGAGAGAGAGAAAATTGCATGCCGAACAAGTTAGTCTCAAGAGTTTTCCAATTTCCCTTTTAGTAATGTGGCTTTTGTTTTCTGACTGCTACACACTTGTAATTGTATAGAGAGCCTGTAGTAAGTGGAGAGGTGTGTTTTGAAAATGCTGAGTGTGTAAAGGTTCTGTTTAGTGATTTTAGAGGCACACACAGCAGTTTGACCATTTATAAAGATTAGTCTCTTCCTATGCCTAAAAGCAGATTTTCAAATCTGTTTGTAGATGATAAGGATTTGTTGCAGGTGTAAACTGTTTTGTGCATAAAGTTCCAATTATTTTGCTTTGAATGTAAATAATCAGGTGTCATAAATGGAACAGAATTTCACACAAAAAATGGTGCATAGAATTTTCCATTATAATAACACAATTTCTAGCTGCTGTATTCCATTTTTCTTCTTACTTAGGAAGAAAAATAGCATTAACAACCCTGGATTTATTATTCTACATACTGCCAGCAGTTACACGCTGTACCATCTTGGACTCAGCTCTGCAGCTCTTGTTCTGAGTGGCTGTAATTCGTTCATGTAGCTTTGTTGTGAGTTGGCTAATTGAGCTCTTGAGAGTGGAATTTTTCAGAACATCTTAATTTGGGCAGGGTGGTTTGCGGTCTCTGAATTCTGCTGTTATATTTTCTCTGAGGCACAATCCTGCTCTTGAATACTGGTATTTATACTTCTAATGGAGGAGGAGGAGGAGGAGAGGTGATTCTGGTTGTTACTATTTTTAACATTTTTCTTTTATATTCACAACAGACCTTAATGGAGATGATAATTTTCACACTATGATGAATGCTCTTTTTAAGACCAAGAGCTATCTTAATTAAAAATACAAAATCATTTTAGCCAAGTATCTTCTCCTTTCAAACTTTATTGCATGCCTTATGGACATCTCTGACATGAACTAGATACTGCTAGAGATTGTTGCTGCTCCTATTACGTGTTTATGTACATCTTTGGGTTGATACTAATTTCTTTCACAAGACTACTGAGAATTATATAACCAAGATAATTTTTGTGGCTTACAATGGTTCTCTCAGAGGCTCCTGACCTCGACTTAGCCCTTTTTGCCCCCCTTTTANTTTTTTTTGATGGCTCAAAACTTTTTTCAGCTTTTTTTTTTTTTGGCAATATTTTGTTTCTTGAAGGGCTGCATACCTGTTGACGGTATCAATTGTTGCTGTCTCCATGTATGTTTTCTGTTCTTGTGCAGCTTTTAATAATTTTTTTTATTCCTCTTATAATGAACACCATATTCAGTAGTAGTTTGGCCGTATATCTGATGCTGCATTTTGGAAAAACTTTTGTCTAAGTGTACATTGCTCTTTCTCAAGTACTTTTCCAGGATATTGTTATACATAATAGCTGTTTTCTTTTTAAAACATATTCTTACTTTTCTTCCTCCTTCCCTTTAGAGATATATGACATATTTTTGTAAAAGTCATCAAATAAGTACTAATAGACTGTGTCTCCTGAAACAAGTTTATTTCTAGTTCACAAGTGATTTCCTTTGGGCGCTGTGGTAAGAGATAGGATATAACTGAGTTACAGAATGTGGCACACACCTGCAGAAGCACACGGTGGCACAGAGAGCCTTGTCTCCACCTGACCTTGGCAGGAGGTGTCACACACCGAGCCCAAGGGAGAGGAGCCTGCCAGAAGCTGATGCACGAGTGAACAGCGCGTGATCACCCCACAGAAGGTTGTGTAGGAAGCGTGTTGCTGATATGGCAACATGGGATGGGTCACGTAGTGAGAATTACCATGTAAGGAAATACTGTGCCTTGAAAAAGTGTATAAAACTTTTCTCTCCGTTTTTTTTATAAAACAAAGCTCATTTTTGAATGAGTGGTTCAGATTCCCTGCCGGTCTGAGTCTGTGCTTCAGTCATTACAGGGCACCACTTATGGGTTAGCACTCCAAACATTGCTTTTTTTCACTGCTATTCATTTTTGAATTGCCTTTGCCTGTGTGTGGTTCTTTTGGATAAGTTTTACATGCAGTTTATCTCAGGGTAATGTGAGGCATTTAAGAGGAAAGCCCACTTTATTATTTGTCAGCCCAATCTTTCTGTCTAACATCTGTGTGAATTCACTGATGACCTTTGTAATTATATAATATGGACAGTGTTACAGTGTCTCATTTTTGCAGCTCATTGTTGTGTGCTCGCTGACCTGCTGTAATAGGCCCCGTGTCACCTTTGCTCTCCAGAGGATGGGCTCGTGCTAGGCCTTTACTGCAGCCCTGTGCTTGCACGTGCTGCACTCGTGCACGCTGGGTTTGCTGCCAAGCTGCTCAGCCCTGGGCATGGACTGTCTGCTCTGCATTAATATGAGTTCACTGAGGTTCTCTTTCACAGTGTCACCATATACAGAAAAGGGCCTGTTTATGTCAGGACATCTTTTGGAACGTTGTGTCTTCAAAATTATGTTCTGCTTTAATTGCCCCATTTGTGTGCAATGTAAGCTGACACAGAGTAAATATTCAAACTAATAGAATATACCTTTATTTGATTACTGACCAGTAATAAGTGGGATTATATTTTTTGGGTGGGGATGTTTTATGAGTTTGACACTGGTACTGGTCATTTGGGAACATTTCTAAGCAAGAGGAAAAAATTGCATTAGTACTAGAAGAATGAAGTGAAAGATAACATGTTTAATTAAAAAAATAGGAATAGAAGGTAACAGGAGGTCTGAAGTATGAGAAATTAATGGTTTAAGGTGGAACATGAGTTTACTGAGACATATTTCATTTGAATAAATTTTTCTATGGTAAAAAACTTTTCTTTGTTTGTTTTGTAATTTATGTGCAGAAACCTCCTTTGACCTGTCTCTCCAGGGCAAAAGAGTATACTCATGCATGCCTATAAAGTGACATAACCTTGAATAAAGTCAGCATTCAGCTATAAGATCATTATTACAAGAAATTACACCGTGTGAAATGGTGGATCTTTTCGTGCTAGGACTGAGTCTTCTCTATAGCATTATATTATTACTGGACTAACAAAATGTTCTTTGCTTTATGGCTCAGGGGAAATGGAGCCATAAAGAACTTATCACAATGTAATAAATTTCTAGTCTTTAAAAATTAAAAACGGTGTTTCATGGGGAACATGTCTCAGGAAAATGAAAGTATTTTGGCCACTAAGGTATTGTAGTATATCTAATTGCTATTCTGCTGCCTAATAACTTGCACTGTTATTATTGTTGTAGATCATATTTTTATTATATTTATCCTTCTACCATTTTTAATTTGAATGTTTTCATTTTTCATGAATGAAGGCATCTAGGAGTAAAGAGCAGGAAGTAGTGTTGCTCTTCTGGTTTTGTGGGTTCTAAAATGTCAAATGTTTTATGTGTCAGTTGATTTTGCATAGTTTGCTCTTTAGCATGGCTTTGCCTTTTTCAAAAACAAAATGAACTATTCCCCTTCATTCTCTTGCAACTTTTTATAGAGAGCAAATAATTAGTATGTGGATTTAACAGTAACAAGATAAAATTCCAGGTTCTTAGGTTAAAAAAAAAAGTTTTGTATCTTTATACCTCTTTTCATAAATTGCTGGTTGTAGTATTTTTTAATAATTAAAAAATAAGGGTTCTATCTTAGGGATTAAAAAAAAAAGTCAGTTTTGCTGGCTAATTGTATTCAAAGTTTTAAAGAACTTTTGAATGTATGATTTAACTGCCTTATTACACTAGTCTTCATGCCTTTAGAAACATTTGTATCTTTCAATAACCTCATGTTGTACTACTGCGTAATTTCTGGGTAGCTGTGAGCCGTCACACACAGCCTCCCTTGCCCAGTCTGGACCCTGAGCTGCCATCAAAGGAGAATTTCCTGCAGTCTGCTCTGGCACCACTGCTGCTCCCCAGACCATTCCTCCCCTAGGGAAAGCAGGATGGTGGAGAAGGCTGGCAGTCTGCACATATATGGGGACAGGACTTGAAATAATATATGACATGAGTGGTTCTAGGGTGCCCAAATAGACTGTGATTTCCAAAACCTATACATTGGACCCCAAGGGGTAACTACCACTTATTAACGGTAGTGTTTACAGTGTCTAAGAGTCACATACTTACATGTGTATGCAAATGTACTTTATACAGCCGTTTTCATATGGCATCTTGGTCTCCCAGGGAATGTCTTAGCTGTGCTTGCTTCTTCAGAGGTGTCATAGCATTAGAATTATTTTTTATTTTATGTTTATTGTTTATTTTTTTTCTAAGATTGCTTTAAATTCTGCAGTTATCATACATGGATATATCGATATCATACCTTGGGTATGTTATGTTGGTGTTGCTTTTGTCTCAAATCATAAATAGAAGGTTTTTGAAATTATATTGAATTATATATTCATTATAGTGTTAGGCTTTCTGTATTGTTAATTCGTTTTTTGTTCTAGGTGTCTGTTTCTTTTACATACTCTACAACTTTTTAAATAATATTCCTTATGCCTGGAAATTTTCCAGTGCTCTACAAAACCCTACAGTTCTATAAAGCTTTAGAGATACAGGGGATGTCTTTTCATGTGTGTGCATGTATGCAAACGAGAGCATTCTTTCAATTTAAATCACTACTAATATAATGAGCAGCTCTTCAGTAACTCTGAAGTTGTCAAAGAAAAATACCTTAAAGATGTCAAAAATTTCTTGATGGAGTCTCTTAGCATAGTGGAGAGCTAACAGTAAAACTGGATTCTAGGGCTTATGTTTATTAAACTAGGCCTTGTTTTTCCCTGATCAAAACTCCTGTCTTTAAGAGTTGGCATTTCAGGATCTATAGCTGGTACCTGTCTGCATTATACTGGTTAAAGTGCTCTTGACATAAATCCTTGTATTTCCCCTGCCTTTCCCATGGGCAATAATACAAGGTGTTAAATTGTGTGTGAACATGTTTTTTCTGTCCTCATTCCCCTCGTTAATTGAGAAGTGGCTGGCTCTATGTTCTAACTCAGAAGTTTCTATTAAGAGGGTAGAAATAATATTCTTAAATTTATTACAAAGCTGTGGAAGTTATTCTGTCTTAACCCTTTCCCTTTTCTAATACTGTAGATCACCATGGAATAGATTAATGTTTTCTTTTTCTTCCTTCGGTTATAATTGCAGCTTTCAGGGACTAATGTAAGTATTCCTGTTTGACCCAAATATTTCTGTATTTGTATGTAACAAAAAAAAGACGTAATACTTATTTTCCTTTGGGTACTTTTCAGTAGATGTTTAGTTTAACTTTCTCTTCATACTATCTTACATACTGAAATTGTGAGCTTCAGCTCTCTGCTTTACATTCTAATTCTATGTATGAGAAACTACATTGATAGTCTAACATTCCTAAGTATAGCTCAGGAGACTTAAAATATGAAAAATACTTTCAGTACCCATTCATTCAGGGTTGGGTGCTATGTGTGCCTTTCTTCTCTCATCCTGTTCCTTTAAAGTGTTCTTGTATTGTGAATTAAAAATAGGCTTGCTTTAGAAAAACAAAAACCCCCAAACCTCTGTAAATTTAGATTCAGCTGGGATTTGATCTGATTTTCCTAGAAATTATTCTCACTACTGTCTTTTAAATTTTCATTTTATCTGAGTTGTCTTGACTTGGCAGCAGATTTGATAGTGCATATCAATAACTTTTCCCAAATCCCTTGTTCTTTATGCCATTCTTTTTCTTAGAGGTGAGCATCATATAAATGCATTATTCAGAAAGATTGTATTTATGACTGGTATTTATGACAAGGTGCCCAATACGTAGGGCAGTGTAGGATATCAAAGGTGCAATATGGAGTACCTTACAGATATTGTACTTTCCATGGGTAGAAGTAAAGGAATTGGTTACAATATCCTATAGTTCTGTTTAAATAACAGTAGCTACTCCCTTCCTTCAAACTATAAAAAAATGGTATTGATAATGTAAGCCCAGAAGTGTAAATCATGTATTCAACAAAATAATTTACAATTATCTATGATTACAGCTATTATATAACTGTACTTAATGGGAGTCTAATTTTGGAAAAATATACTACCCATTTTAATAGTCTATAGTGGAGCCTTGGAAACCGTTGCAGACTACCAAGGAAATTCTTTTTTCACAGAATAATGATGATGATGCAATTTAATGGTTTTAGTACTGACAGTGTAGATGCTTCCTCTTTCCAGTTCAAGAGCTACTTAAACTCCTCTGTGAGTCCAGCGTAGGGAGTTAAATTCTCGAGAGACTTGCTAGATTTTCTATAATTAATAATTAGGGTAGAGAATACTGTCAAGAAGAAATCCCTCTCCTGAAGAAAACAGCTTTAATTTTTTTGTGTAATTTCAATCTTGTTTGTTAGTGGCAAAATTTTAAAGTTGCATAAAATACGGAAATTATGAGAGGCTGATGGCCCTGTAGCAATACCACCATGATGTGTGTCAACCTTACACAAGGAGGAAATCTCCTATCTCTTTGCTTATGACAAGGTCAATGATTAAGCGACCCTTTGTGTTAGAGTGTAGACAGTAGCCTTAGTCAGTACTGTGTTGTTCTCTTTTCTCTGATTGCAATGTTCTATACAATTGAATTCTTTTATTAATAGTTAGATTTGCTCTTCAGAAAAAAGAAGAGGAGAAAAAGGTATTTCTGCTTGTTCATGGATTACCAGGTTTGCATTTTTGTGTAAAGTTTTTAATCTCTTTGAAAACTACTATCCACATGTTGTTAGAAAGATGTGGCCTAGAGTGTGTGCACCTCTTGCAGAAAAGAAAAGTGGTTGACCATATGTTTTATCATTATTGAACTTGTACACCTCATAGCAGCTCTAACAATATGCCTAGGACATGTTCTAACGGTTTAAAAGCATAGTGGGTCAAAAAGTATATGACCTTTAATCTGAAAAAAGATCAAAAAGTGGGTCAAAAAGTATAGGACTTTTTATCTAAAAATCATTAAATTCAGTGGCTCAGTTGAATGTATTCAGCAAATAAGTCAGACACTTTTCCTTTTGCTGATTGTGGGGGAAATATTACTGGATTTTTTTTCCTTCTTTAGTTTTTAGATAGCATGAAGTAAGTTCAGGCTATTTTTGTAAATAAAGTTTAAAAATCTCTTCTATCTGCTTATTGAGCATATAATTTCCCAGCCTGTCTATTGCAAGCACTGTTACAGTAAAACTAAGCACACCCCAGCCTGGTAACTCCGGTGTCAGGCTTATTAAATTTCAGCCACCAGAGATTGAAGCTGTTTGTGTCTCAAGATGGAAACTTTGACCTCAGCTTGCAGAACTGAGGAAGAGGGGTAGAAAGATTGAGGGAAAGTGGAATGACTTCAAGTTCAGCTCTCAGTATCTTTTTATTTTTATCACATTACTCATATGGAAGAATGAAATGATGGACTGAAATTTCTTGCACTCTTTGAGTCTCTGAACACATATTTTTTATTTCATTTAGTAGGATACACAGCAGTGTTTCTTGTAACTCTAAGCTGTCACACTCGAAACAGTCATAACATAATATTTCCATTATGCCCTGAATCACTCTCTAGCAAAAGAAGATTCAGCCTATCCCCTTTGAGATAGCTAAAAATATAACCCTAATAGCTACTGTCAGAGAGTCTCCTTCCAGCTTTCTATTTTTCCTGTAGTCCTCATGTGAATTGGGTTCACTGACATGTTAGTGAGATTCTCTCTCTCCGAACCTTTTCGTAATTACAGTATTCTTTCAGGATTGTAGTGTGAATGAGTTTTATGTCTTCTTATAAAACATCTCTGATGTAGATTTATTATTTTTCTCTTATTTTAAACAAGAGATAGTAGTATTTAGGTTAAATGGATTTTGATGTTTGAAAACCTTATGCTACTTCAAAGTTGTCATAATGTGCTAAAATAATACAAAGTCAGTTTGACTCAAGCATGGGAGTTAAGATTTCTTGATCATCTCCTCTTTGCCAAGAAAGTGACACTTAGAAAACCTTTAAAAGCTAAAATGTTTTACTTGAAAGTGGGCGCTGGATCCAGTATTCAGCCTTTAGGTACCTGATGTGTGCCAGACTTTTAAGTGTTGTCTGTGTCACTTCTATTACAATAAAATAATTGTGTACAGTTGTTAAGATCTGATTATTGAGAGATGCCTCTGTCTGAATTAAGGTGCAGCAGGAGCATAAGCCAAAATCAATGGCATAGATTTTATTTAACAGTAAAATGTGAGGCAAAAAGATAAAAAAGAGAGGAGGGAGAGACAGACAGACCGACAGACAGATTAAGCAGAATATAGTCACCACCCGTGGATCCAGCAGCATCCCATTGGTCCTTCTTCACTCTGGGCTTCTTGGTGGTGAGTGTCCCGAAGTTGTTGAAAATTTTTCACTATTTATACATTTTAGCAAACAAAGGAATTGATGTTCGTTGGCTACATGGTTCTCTTGTTCTATTGGTTAAATGATTCCCTGACTTCTAATGCTAATTAATCCAATACTCAGTCTTGCTAGGTTTTGAGTCAGTGGGTTTCTTCAGCCAGTGGGTTCTGATCCCCCCCCTGCCGGATTAAGTCTGAGCTGATTTTAGCACCGTTGCTCAGTTGGTTTTCCTCATCCATTATCAGTGATACATTCTTCTCCCCCAGTTCCCCCAGTTGTTTTTACCTCCCTCTAGTCTGAGATAACACTCAGACAACAGTACCACCTGTATCTTTTCTCAAGTTCCTTTCAGGTGGCTTAATTTACAGTCCAAGTTCCAGGAATCAATGCAGGTATATTTGGGGGAGACACCTTCAATGGTTGCAGATGAGCAATTGCTTCTCTACACAGTTTGCCCCAATGGGCAAAGTCCTTCGGTGGTAACAGTTTGAGGCAGGCAACCATAATTTTTAAATCCTTACAGCAGCCTAGAGGTTGATGAAGTATTTTGCAGATGAATGTCCCTGGGGTGGTTTCAAACTGAAGTGAAATCCTTTCACAGGTATTTTGCATCAGGTCTTTAATTTTGAAGTGTTTCTTCCATGTCTTACAGGAACTGTAGTTGATGCCTAGTATTTGCTGTTGTTTTTCAGGCTTCCTGATCAATCTGTATCTGCCATATTAAGTAGAGATTTTATGTGATGGGAGGTAGAAATTTTGGGCAATAATTTTCATGACAGAAGGTTAACTTCAAATATTCTGGTAAGATTTTCCAGTTAATGAAAGTTAGCTCAGTCTATTTTTAGTTATATAATAGCTAAACTAGTCATAGTTCTAACTATAGAACTATAGTTAGAATTAATATTAATAACTAACTAGTATAAGTTCTGTACTAGTATCACTAGGTAGACTAAAACATGTATGCAGAGAGACTAAAGCTTTTCAGTAAAATATCAGAGACATACTGTGAGAAAAACTATACAGTTCTTCAGCAGCAGGACTGAGAATTAATATGTAAATACTCATGAAGAAAATGAACGCTGTAAAAATCTGTTACTGTGTACTAAACTCTGTAAGTGGCAGTTTATTGGGCTATATTGTTACAAAGACCTAGTACTGATACAGTATGACTGCACTTGAGTAGGAGACTGGCCTAACTTCCTGAGAATAGACATTCCTTTTGCCACATGAGGTGTTCTTAAGGCCCAGGATCTGTCAGCCTGTGGTTCAGGTTCTGGAGTACAAATGGTGTTTTAGCTCAGAAACACAAGAGCATTGCGTGTTTGATGGGGCTGTGAGCAACTGATCTTGTGAAAGGTGTCCCTACCCTCTGCCAGGGCGATTGGAATAGGTTGTGTTTGAAAGGTCCCTTTCAACCCAAACCATTCTATAGTTTATGTACCTGTCTCTCACTGGGTTCAGTGGGGCTTGGTTAAAAGTTTCTATGGCCAAGTATAAGTTTTATTTCATCCTGACAAACATAAGCAAGCTGACTATATTCTAAAGCAAATTGCAGTCTGCCAGTATTTCTGTGTTTTTACCAGTGGTGCTGGGAAACAAAGAGACCATCATTTGTGCCAGTTCTTTGGATGGTCCTTCTCTGGGTTCAGGCTGTATTTGATCTAAGACACTGTTAGGACTTGCCTCTGGCTTAGTGCTAAGTCCGGAGGTAGGACAACTCTTGCTGTCATGTGAGGCCTTCCAGTACTCTGTGAGAACAGCCCTCTATTCTGATCCTCAGTCCCATATGGGAGGTGAGGTCTGTGGTCATGTATCTTTAGCCTCTGGCTCACCTGTGTGGAAGTCCCTTGTTATGTTGTATTGGAAATTCCTTCTATTGGTATCTATATAATGGGTTCGAATTTTCTTTTACAGTTTTCAAACAAATAGTCATTGCAGCTCATAAAACATAATTTTCAGTTTGCTATACCATACTTGCCTCATAAGTCTGATTCTTTTTTGTGTATTTTAGATTATAAGTTGGTATAAGGAGTTCTTGGTATACAACAATTAAAGAATTATTGTGACCAGGTCTTCTGCAGTATTTCTGTCACTTTGCTCTTGTTTGTGGATAGTCAGCCATGATGAAATATCCTTGCTCTTGAAAAATCAAGCGAATTGTTGATGTTTTGTTTTCAGCTCTTGGTGTTATCACCACAGAGAAATCACTCCATCAGCAGATTTTCCTCAAAAATTTTAGGCAGAGTAGACAGAAGAGATTGTCTTTATTCATCTGTAGTTCTATATGCCTTCTCTATGGTAGTATGTTTGACAGGTTGTCACCATTAAATTTAGAACATTGTCTAAGGCCACAGTAGAAAGGTAGTAGTTTTGTTTTCTATCGAAGTCACTCTGTCTTTTAAAACATTTCCACTGCTGAGGAAACAGGCATTTTGACAGTATTATAGAAAGTGGTTTAGAAACATGTAACACTGAAAGTCAAATATCTTGAATTTACAGCTTGATCAAAACTTTATATACATATATATGTATAATCTCTCTGAGAATATATGTATATTCTTAGAAAGATGAAAGCTTTCTGAGAATAAGGAAATTGGAATTAGGAGAGATCTGTGGTGTGCTGAAGAGAATTTTCCCTATGGCCTCATTTTGTTGTGTTTCTTTTTGAGGAAAGAATAGTTTCCTGACTTTTTTCCCCTTTCATAACTATTTTTTTTCCATTGTTCCTCTTTTAGGTTGTTAAACAGAACAGCTCTTGGATATCTGTTTCAGGAAGGTTATGTTTCTTATGGCTAGCTCTTCCCAGAGGAAGTATGTATTTGTATTTGGCTTTTTGTGGCAAGGTTTTGATAGCAGAGGAGTTGGGTGGAAGGGTGGGCTGCAGGGGTGGCTTCTGTGAGAAGATGTGAGAAGCTTTCTCGATATGCAATGGAGCCAATGGCAGCCAGATCCAAGACGGACCTGCCTCTGGCCAAGGCTGAGCTCATCAGTGACAGTGGCACCACCTCTGGGATAACAGATTTAAGAAGGTGAAGGGCACGTGCTGAACAACAGCAGCCAGGATAGAGGAGTTAGAATATGTGAGGGAAACTTGCAGACATTGAGGTTGTTGAAGAAGGAGGGGGAGGACGTGCTCCGGGTGCTGGAGGAGTCCTACTCGTGCAGAGGAAGGAGCAGCAGAGATGTATGATGAGCTGACCACAACCCTTCTTGTCCGTTGACCTGTGCTGCTGCAGGAGAGGAGGTAGAGAAGTTAGGAATTAAGCTGAGCCCAGGAAGAAGGGACAGGTGTAGAGGAAGTATTTTTTAAAATATGGTGTTATTTCTTATTCCATTGCTCTAATTTCCCCAATTTGTGTCTGTTTTGCCTGTGATGGTAACAGGTGGGTGATGTCTCCCTGCCCTCATCTCGACCTGTGAATCTTTTGTAATGTTTTCATTCCCTTGTCCAGATGAAGAAGAGAATGACAGAGCAGCTTGGGGCTTGGGTGGGTACCTGGCCCAACCAGAGCTAACCCACCAGACTCTTAATTAAGAAGGTACAATTAGCCATTCTTCTGCTGACTTTGATGACACAGTGACCCTTCTGGTTTCATCTACCTTGTGCGGGAGTGGTTTTATACAAATGCCTTGGAACATCTCATTTCAAAACAACTTTTTAAACCTTTTTTTGCATTCCGTGGACCAGTGAACTGCTGCTCTGAGTTATCAGCAATATCTGAAGAAGAGGAGGTACACCCTTGGTGGAATTCATCCTTGTAAATATACTATAAGCTGATAGGGTATTCTGGGCCGTTAGTTGCTCCTCTGGTTGAGAACACTGCTTGTATAAATGTCCATGGTATAGTAGCTCATACACTAATGACCATATAACTGTTGCCTGACTTGAGTCTCCCCATACACATTTCAGGAGCTGTGTCTCTGTAAACTGTAGATTTCTACCCAACAAGCAGGGTTTTGCAGACACCATATCAACTGCTGTTTGCATAGTTCTGTCTTTAATGGTTAAGGCCTAAGAAAGCATATCAGGCAGTTTCTATGAATCAATAGCATTTCTATTTTTAAACTAAAGGGATGCTGTCACATAGATGATTATAAAATTAATAAGTACAGTTTTAGAATGTTTTGTATTGTTATGTATGTTGCCTTTATATTTCAAAGTTTGATTCCCTCGTGCTCTGGAATTGAAATGCAGGCTTCTTTTCACGTTTTCATGNTTTCCCTTGGTTTGGTGGTCCACACTGCCTTTAGGTTCAGTTTGCCTGGTTGGGTACATCAGCATTGACATTTAGTCCTGGCTGAAATATTTCACTTGAGCATGGGTGAAACCAGCACTTATTTTCTCCTTTGACAGTGAAGTGGGTGTGTCTAAGATCATTAGTCTAGATTTTGTTTTACTTCCTAAACAACTTCATGGAAGGAATGGAGGAATAATACAGTAAAGAATAGAACATTCCTTTTCCTTGTGTACTTTCAGTGCTAAGCATTTTGAACCACATTCCTTTAATAATAAGCCATTAAGTCAAGAAGCTCCAGGTTTATTTATATTCATTGGCTAGTACTCATCCTGAGCTTTATTCTTTAAAAGACACTTTTGCCTGTAAAACACAGTTCTATACAGACACCATATATAAGTAAATATATAAAAATAAATGCCTGTATGCTTTTTATATATAGGTACAAGCATATAAATGGTTTATCTGTATAAAAGTGTATATGTGTACATAACACAATGGCATAAAAAATGTCAGGGTATATAGAAAAACAGCCTTAGGTCCTTAGGATGGATTGAAAGACTGAGTTTTGTTTTCTGAGCTAGTGCTCTTAACACTTAGGCTATTAAACAAAAGGTAATTTCTGTTGCCTGCCTTCTTCATCCCTACTTTTACTGGGCTGCTGTAAGTGATTTCAAGGTCAGCTGTTAAACTGCTGGGTTTTTTCCTTTTAGCCATCATGGGTACCGTAGTCATGCATTTTTAAACTAGCTTTCATAGTAATGAAAGTGTGAATGGAAGAATGTTGAGAGGGCAGTGCAAAAATGACTTTTTGACACAAATTTCAAGATAGTTGTCTACTATAGATTGTTTATTTTAAAAAATCTCCTTTAATTTCTGTTTGCATAGCTAACTCAGGAGGCTTCAGCTCTAATTCTTAAGTGATTCTGGTGGTTTGACTTTTGCCATTTCAGACCTGTTTCGGTGCCAGTTGTATGCTTGCTGCTGTTTTGCGTTGCTCATATTGGTTTTATCTGTCTTGTTTGACTTCTGATACTGTAAGAGGAAAGTCTCAGATTCTCTCTGAAAGAAATAAGGGAGAGAAAAGAATGGGGAATGAGTTATGCACAAATGTTTATTCAGTGACATAGACTATGCTCCCTCAGCTGCCATTTTTGTGGTTTTGTGCTTTGTGGGGGTTTTTGGTCTTTTTTGAGGTGGAGCTGTCATTTATAAATTGTGGATAGTAATACCTTGACTACTTCTTGTGTTGAGAGGATGTTCCTTGTTCCATTCTAAGTTTGCTGTTCAGAGGCCATTGGTTTCACATTCTTTTCTCTTTTCATGCTTACCAAAACCACCAGTAGAATCTTGCAAGTTTGTGACTATCTGTGTGGCTTTTGTCTTGCTTTAGGAAGTGGTGCTTCCTAAAATTTATGGTAGTCCATATACCATTTGGAAACGTGTTCAATCGCTCATTGTTTGATGCTCACATTCTCAGTTGTTGAAATCCACGTATTTCAAGAATTGGTTTGAGTGACTGAATGAGCTAAGAGCAGGTAGTGTCTGTGGGGAGAGAGGTTGTAGAATGACAAGATTGATGAGAGATCTCTTTAGAGTACAGAGACATAGCTGAAAGACATCCATTCCCTGGCTTTCATGCAGTGCTGCAGCATTTGTTTTACTCCTGAGTCTCACAGACTGGACACAACTGATCAGTGACCTTCTCAGCCATGTCTTTTGTGTGCTTGGGAGAGGGAGAGGAGGAAGAACTCTGAGTACATGATGTTGCTGATATTGAAATAGGTGGGCATAAGGATCAATGACTGAGCATGTGATGCTCTGGACTAGACAAAGCTAGTATTTCTGATGGGAAATCTGTCACTATTTTGGCTTTGCCACTCCCGTGTTCAAGTCCCATGTTTTTTGCACTGTTCTGTTGATACAGTGGGAGAATAAACACACAAAGGCCTGTGCTATATCTTAATCCAGAAGTGAGAGAAAATGTGAATGTCATTACTATAACTCTGTATGTAGAGGAGATTCCTAATCTTGCTTGATCTAGTCCCAGTTGTCCCCATTTCAGCTCTTGGATAGATTTGTTTGCAAGTTAACAGTTTATACTGTGCTAAATGCCACCAAATGAATTGCAAAAAGCAAAGGAAAAAATTGCACTTCTATAATTATATCTTTATTTATAATTATATTTATCTCTGGTACCCCAGCTGATCATTTCAGTAATTTGTATGTTTTTTTACACTGTTGCATACTCCAAAGAGATTATGTGAATAATGTTAAAGACTGATGGGAAAGCAAAATCTTAGGCACCTATGTGTTCATTCAGTATTGATAGTGACAAAATCTAGTGAGTCTTTCTCAGTCCTGAGCCAAAATGTTGGTAAAAATGACTCTGTGTGTCTAAATTTGGCTAAACTGAATACTGACAATGACTCTCTTCTACAAGTGAATAGGAATCTGCCTCACAGGTATAGACACAAGAAACTTGTTACTTAACTTAAAATTCTTCTCTTTGATAACCTTTGCCAAAAAAAACCCAAAAAACCAAGCCAAAACAAAACAAAAAAACCCCAAACAACCTTCAGTTTACTTGTCCAGGGTCTGATTTTGAATTGCTGAAATACATTGAATGCACACAATCAAAACTCTGTTTAAGATGGTTTTGGCTCCTATCAGAAGGATAAATCATAGGTATATTTCATCTGGGAAGCTTAATGCAGAATTGAGATGGGTTATTCAAACAAGGAACTCAAAACTAGTGTTTTAGATGATCTATGGCTAAAAAGAGGTTTCATGCCTACTAATCTCATCTCCATGATATAGTAGAGATTATTTTAGAATAACAATAACATAATACTCAAGGTGTATAACCTTAAAAAAAAATTAAGTTCTGTATTTATGAAGTCAGATTTTCTGTCTTAAACTGTCTTTATGTGTAAGTGATAAAGGTGAGGCTTACATACTCTTTTGATGTTTGCTTTACCCCAGCCTAGATAGATCTGCACATCTAATTGTAACTCTGCAGTGATTTGAGCAGATCACGCACTTCATTTATTCATTGTGGTGTGTTGCCAAGTGACTTGCAGGTCTTTCTGCATACATGTCAGCAAATATTTTGTGCCAGATCACAAACTGAGTATTCCAGTACCTCTGCCATTTTGGTCACTTTAATTGTATTTATTGTGGCTGGCTTTTTTCAGAGCCTATTTGCCTGTGTTTCTGTTATGATGCCTTTCATGTGTATTTGAGGGGTCTCCAAGATCACTTGTAATTTTTTTCCCTTAAGTGTAGTTGTTTAAGGGGCATTTACAAAGAGTAGTACAGGTGGTGTGGTTTTTGCCTCTATTCTTAATGTAAGAAATTTTTGTGAGCCCTTTGCTGCTCTGTTAAACATTCCAGACGAGTATGTTGGGTCTTCATCTGATCTTTTGGTCCAACATCCCCTCTAGTTACTGAAAGGAGACATGGACTAGAGCACTCCGGCAGGTGGCAGGGAATATATTCTGGACTGCTTTATGTTCACATGATGGTGAAATGGCTCCTGTGTTTCTCCTTTCCTTTCAGAATTGCTGCTGATCTAAGGATTACTGTGGTGAAGTAGGGAGCATTTGTCAGACTGCAGGGAAAGTCTTGGCATGTGTTGTAGTCATGGGCTCTGTGCTTTGTTCTTCAGACTGTTTTCTTCATAATATCTTTTTTAAAGCTTAAAATTTAATCACTCCTACATAATTCTTATGTACTCAGAAAGTGACACAGTATCCACATGAATAATTTCACTATTATGTCCCTTAAAAATATTTTTATATGTCAAGGGACATGTTGATAAGTGAAGTTCCTAGTTTCTCTAAATAAATCTCATAAGAGCATATTATTTCTTTCTTTGCTTTTGCCTTCCATTTCTAATGTGATGATAATAAACATATCATTAGAGCTACAGAAGGCACAGACATGCATGAGAGGGAAATTATGCATGGTTAACAGTAGTAGCTGACTTTTCAGAGAAGACTACTTGAAGAGATAAAGGACATTTTGTCTCCATACTAGTGTTAAATTAAATGTTAATGACCTTTTTCAAAAATTTGTAGGGGAGGAGGAAAGGACGAATTGTTTGTTTGTATTAAAAAAAATAGCTTTAAATGTAAAACCACCTTTGGCATGTAAGCTGATAGTATCACTGCCAAAATTCAGCCTGAAGTTTATTCTTGTCTGAAATCCCCTGGAAATACAAGTGTGTTTTGCTTGAGTAATCTCTTGTAAATGCAGTGGTGCCAGCAGCACTGTAATAATGGCCATAATGTCTTTGAAGGCACTTAGAAGTTTCCTCTCAAAGACACTCTTAAATAATTAAATCTTTTTTCTTTTTTCAATTTACATGGAATATGTAATGGCATCCCCCCAAGTACCAGATTTCCTTCCTTCCTTTCTCTTCTTTCACATGAAAAACATGGAGTATTTTAATTAAGACACTGTTTGCTAACCTGGATAGTAAAGAAAGGTGATGAAAGAGCAGGTCCAGATAGTTATTTGTTGAGACCCTAAGTTACTTTTTATTAATTCAGAAATTATAACATGAAAAATCTGGGTACCTCTGAGGTGGTGGTAGAAGCCTTGGTTCTCTCTTGCAAATAAAGGGAGGCATTTCATCCACTTTGCTACTTGCTCTCTGGCCCCTGGCATTTCATGCTCTGACCATTTCTGTGATCTCTTAGCAAGACCAGCTGCCTACTTGTTTGTATATAGGTTAATTTATATGTGTAGATGTGATCGCTGAGGCTGGGAGTGTCCCAACTTCAGGGACAGAAAGATGAGGCCACCAGCAGCAGTTCAAGGGAACAAACTCTTTAATTCAAAAAGCTGACTCCATTTATATACATTTGTACAAAGGTCAAGAGATTGGCTACACAGGTCGCCACCTCTCTAACCTGGGTGATGGACATCACCATCAATCATCTTTCTCTCAGAGGAGAAATATGTAAACATTGTAAAAATACACATTGTTTGCATGAAGCTGCATGAGAATCTACAGCACGAAGACGGAAGGCAGAAAATTCAGGGCAGCATATANTATATATATATATGTATTTTATTATTTTTTTTTATTTACAGATACTGAAGGTTTCTATACAATAGTGTATGAAGAGATCTGTGGGCGTTACGGAAAGACCTATAGCTGGGATTTGAAATCCTTGGTTCTAGGCAGACAAGCCCCAGAAGCAGCGGCGTTTATTCGAGATACTCTAGATCTTCCAATAACCAAAGAAGAGTTATTCAATGAAAGTAAAACGAAGCTGGAAAAGTTATTCCCTGCTGCTGACTTGATGCCAGGTATGTTTCTTTGCAGCATTTATAAACTCTTTATGGAATTATTTAAATGCTAATCAAGGTAGAAGTTTGTAACCTGCCTTCCACAAAGCAGTTGCTCTTACAGATTGTTTCATTGCTCTTATTTTAGAAAATTTACCTATATCTATCTGTTTATTTACTTGTTTAAAAGAATATTTTACCTGTTAAAGTTGACAGAATTTTTTTCCCCTGTTTGCTTGACAAAAACACTTTTTTTCATGTTTTAAAATAACAAAAAAGACTAGATACATGTGCATGAATTCTGTTTAGTAAACTAGACATTCTTTACAATTGTTCTTGTCAGCTGTGTTTTACCTGGCTATGAGCGTAGTCTGAGTTTGTTAATCACAGATGCATTTGCCTGCACATCTGAAAGTATGTAGGCCCATAGTTTTTTTTTGTTGGGATTAATCTTGCCTAACCCAAAAATTGTAATTCAAGTACAGTATCTGAGTGTGTCAATGGAGAAGGAGGGTTTCTCAGGTCATCCTAAGACAGGTGAGTTCCCTTACCTTCTGAAGAGATATGTGTCTTTTACCAGTGATTGCGCAGGATGTTCAAGTGAGTACCTTCAACGAGGTAAGTCAAGATAAGGGGATGAAGGATGAATCTTACCTGTAGTGTGAATGCATTCTATCATATTTAATTACATTTACATTTGAAATGCTTAGAGAGAAGTCTTCAGCTGTGCAACACTATCAGTTGCACAAAAATCACTATTCCTAAAGCTAGGAATGCTGCTAACTTTATGTACAATGTTAAACTTTCTGGAGCAAATATCAGTAATTTATGATGGAGGAAAAAAAAAACCAAACAAACCAAACAGGAGAGGACTACTAAAAAAATATTAAAAGTAAAATAACTGCGTGTCACCATACAAGTTTGACATTTCTCATTTTTTCTCTTTGAACATGTGCTTGTTTGTTCTGACAATTTCTACAGCGCATTAATATTTTAATTTTTAGATTTTTTTTACCTTGTTTCATAATGCATTAAGAAGATGAAAGTTAAAAAATATGTGATATGTTAGAAATAAATAACAAGTAGCAAAAGTAAAAAGTGTGATTTTCAGCAGCTTAAAAAACTTTAGTATATTGTGTATCCAGCCTAGTTCTCTCTCTTAGTTATTTTACTAATGACTTTTATATGAAAGATTTTTCAAATTGCATCTCTCTCACTTATAGATCCACCTGAAACTATAAGCCTAGCTATACTTTCCAAAAAACAAGAAAGTTGGATTGATTTTTTGGTTTACATCTCAACCTTTCAAACATATCTTTTGCAAGCCAAACAAAAAAAACCTTGTCTGGGTTTAGAAAATGCAAGATGAACAGACTGGGTAAAATGTTAGGTGGCACAGAGAGGAGCTGCTGTAAAGAAACAACATGAGTAATTGATGTTGTTAAGTGGATATTCTATGTCTGCTGAAGACTGTGATAATGTGGCTGAGCTGGCTTGAACAGAGTTAGAAAGATGATGGAACAGATTAGCCAAAGGAAACATGAAGTTTTCTATGTTCCTGTTCCTATGTTCCTTCAAAAAGTTAATTTTGGCCTCTCTGAAGCCAGATTATTTTGGATGAAACTGATGCCTTAAGTTTTAGCTTTCATATTTTTCAGATTCTGTACTGTATTAGTATATAACTCCGAACTTCATATAAACGTTAGCAAGTTCTCTTCACAGTTTAGTTAGACAAAACAATCCTTTTCCAGCTTGAGAACCAAGGACACTTGCAGCTTCAGGCCCATAAAGTATAAAACCCAGCAAATTGAGGAGAGCAGACCTGAACCTGTAACTGGACAATTAACCCCAATATGTAAATGGAGCAAAACTTGATAAGCGTGAAAACGTGTGACCCGTTGTCCATCTTGGGTGTAGCCTTGGCCAGGCTCTTGTACTGCCCAAGGTGTATCCTTTGAAGGCCTTTTTAATAAATACCTACTTTATACCTTTAACATTCTCTATCTTCTGTTCTAGATAGCCTCTCAAGGCATCAAAATATGCAAAATTCATACTAGGAAAAGCAAATAAACATTTTCATCATCATCAAAATTGTTCAACTGATTATCTTTTCAGTTCAACTAAATACACTTGATAACTTTTTTCAGTCTGTACTCTAAAGTAGAATTAATGCAAACTAGGATACAAGCTGAATTGGCATGAATTTTGGGAAACCAGATTGATGACAGTTAATAAGCTAAAGGAAAATGTCTCCAGCTACTTGCTATTCAGTTTATTTAAGAACTGTTCTCTAGCTAACCAGATTTTTTAATCAGATTCTGTCTTTTTGTGTCTTCTGAGGTTGTTTATTAATGGATTGTGGATTTATTCTACAGTCACCTAATGTTCTTAAATTAAGAATGAGCTTCTTTCATGTGTTGTGCAAAATGTAAGATTGTGGTAATGTTTTGAGTTTACATTGTTCTCTGGCTAAACTGATCTTTCAGATGGTTACAGGTTAATACAGGAAAGTGAAAGTTAATTGTCATATTAACAGTGTAAGAGGACTCTAAAATGCTGTGTCTTTGGTCATCTCTTGGCAGTTATTAGACAAGTGAGGTTCTATTTTTCTATCAGTTTCTAAAGGTTGTCCAAAATATTGGATTGAAATTTGATTTGGTGGAAAGCACTGCTAAACAGTGACCAATGATGTTTGAAAAAGTGACTCAAAGAAAGTGCCACTTGTTTCTGGATGAGCTAGGCATGTGATCTTGCCAAAGATGATACCTCTGTAAATTCCTAAATCAAGTAAATGACAGGTATGTCAGTGATGGTTAAGGATAGTGTGGAGGTTGAATGAATATTTAATTGGCAAAGCAATTCTTTGTCTGACAAGTTAGAAAGCTGTCCTGGTTCCAGCTGAGATAGAGTTTATTTTCTTTTCATAGCAGGTGCAGTGTTGTGTTTTGGATTCAATATAAGATAAAGTTGATAACACACTGATGTTTAAGTAGTATTTACCCCAAATCAAGGATTTTTCATTTGCTTATGCTCTGCCAGTGAATATGTGCACAATAAGCCAGGAGGTAGCATGGCCAGGACAGCTTATCTGAACTGGCCAAAGGGATATTCCATACCATAGGACATCATGCCCAGTATATAAACTGGGGTTGTTACCCAGGAGAGGGACCAATTGTGGCTGGAGGATGGTCTGGGCATCAGTCAGCACGTGGTGAGCAATTGTATTGTGCATCACTCTTCTTAGATTTTATCTGTGCCTCTCCCTTTTGTTTTACAAGTGGTAGTATTAATATTGTCATTATTAGTTTTGATTATTAATCTGTTCTTATCCCAACCCACAATTTGTTTTTTTTCCTGATTATTTTTCCTGACCCACCAGGTAGGACATGTGCACTAAGTGAGAAGCTCTGTGGTACTCAGTGTCCAGCTGTGGTTAAACCATGGCACAGGCTATATGACAGGCAGCCACTTAGTGTACAACACCTCTGAGACATAAGTGGCTGAAGACAGAATTTTGGCTATTTCAATATGGCCAGACTGACAGACAATACATCAGGCTGTGGTCAAAATACAAACTTTATGTAAGAAGCAGCTCCATCCATTTCTAATATGGAATTTTCTGGTTACTATTTGAGAATTTTTCACAGTTAGATTTATTTTTAGTTCTGAAAGAAATTTAAGGAATGGTAATTTTGATTCGGTGGAGAGAGAAACTAATCCAAGATGACACTTACAAAATGACAGGCCTGCCACTGTGCTGCTTTTCTAAATATTTCTGTCAGAGCATAGACATTGTTATCTACAAGAGTAATGCAGTAGGCTTTCTGTTTCTGCAAATGGATTTTGAGCGTTTCTGTGTTGCAGGGAAGTGCAGTCAGAAGATGAGGGAATGACAAGCAGAGCAGAATAAAACCATGCATATGTATTTTGGCACAGAGGTCAGGTGTCCTCTGTTCTTGTGCTGCTTAGTGTGAGTAGAAAAGTAACTGTGTCTACACAGTGGTGGTGAATGAAGAGCAATATGATAGATTTGAATGTTTGTGGAGAAAAGTGTGAAAAGTATTTGACCATTGCCATTTAACATTCTTGTTGGCAACATGGACAGTGGGATTGAGTGTACCCTTAGCAGATTTGCTGATGAAATTGGGCTGTGTGGCCCAGTCAGCATGCTGAAGGGAAGAGGTGCCATCCAGAGGGACTTGGAAAGGCTTGAGATGTGTGTCAAGGAAAACCTCATGAAGGTCTACAAGGCCAAGTGCAAAGTCCTGCACATGAGTTGAGGTAATCCCAAGCACCAATACAGGCAGGGCAGAGGATGGTATGAGAGCAGCCCTAACAAGAGAAGCTTGGAGGTGTTGATTGACAAGAAGCTCAACCCAACCTGGCAATGTGTGCTTGCATCCCAGAAAGCTGACTGTGAACTGGGCTGCATCCAAAGAAGCGTGGCCAGCAGGTCAAGGGAGGCGATTCTGCCCTTCTGCTCTATTCTTTCTGACACCCAACTGGAGTGCTGCATCCGGCTGTGAGTGCTGCATCCAGCTGTGGGCACCCAGCATAAGAGGAATGTGTACCTGTTGGAACAAGTTCAAGGAGGACCATGAAGATAATCAGAGGGATGAAGCATCTCTCCTTGAAGACTGACTGAGAGAACAGGGATTAGTCAGCCTGGAGAAGAGAAGACTCAAGGGAGACCCAATAACACCTTTCAATATCTCATAAGAAATCTGGACAAGGACTTTTTATAAGGACATGTAGTGACAGGACAAGGGGGAATGGCTTCAAACTGAAAGGGAGTAGGTTTAAGGTGGATATTAGGAAAAAATTCTTTTCTGTGAGAGTGGTGAGGCACTGGAAAAGGTTGCCCGGAGAAGCTATGAATGTCCCATCCCTGGAAGTGTTCAAGGACAGGCTAAATGGCTTGGAGCAGCTTGAGCTAGCAAAGCTGGCCTTCCAATGGCAGGGGCTTAGAGCTAGATGATCTTCAAGGTCCTTTCCAGTGTAAAATGTTTTATGAATTCATGCATAAGCTACATGAAGAAAGAGCACGGTGACTGGTATAGTTCTTCCAACAAATATTCAGCACACAGGTCTGAAAATCTGTTGATTAATACAGTGTTCTTTTACAGAAAGATGGCCCATAGCCCATACTGTTTCTTCTTCAGAATATGCTGCATCTAGCTACAAGACTTAGCAAGTGTAGTTGTATTAGCATGGGCTACATGGTGTAGACAAGCTTCAAAAGTTTAGTAGGGAAAGAGAAACAAACCCTATGTGTACATCAGCAAAGGAAAACAGGATAAAAGAGGTAGCAGATTACCAGATTAGTCAAACATGGTATGAAAATAAAAACAGTGGTGTTTTTGAATGAGAGTAAGTAGTTCAGATTAAAAAAAATAAATAAGTTACACCGCCCCCAACTACCCCTCCCAAGAAAGCACAGCTATGTATAGATAAAACATACATAAAGAAAGATCTGGTTGCCCATGAAATACAGTTTTTGTTCTCTGTTATAAAGAATTTTGTAACATATTTCCACACTCTTATTTTTTCAAACTACCACATTTGCTATCAAAAGGTTTTTTAAGAAAATCTTTCCTTTGGCTTATAATTACAGTTGACAATAAAATAAATATGAATATTAGTACTCATTAGTGCATAGTACAAAGGGAAGTGGTTTTTATAGCTTACTTAAATAAGGAGAATGAGAATCTTCTCAACAACAAAAATTAACTGGTAACGAAATAATTGTGATTATAAAATACAAACATAGCACAGGATTGTAACTGGATCACTTACCAAAAAACCAGTAACTACCTGAGGAGAGGGATAAGATGTAATCTGTAAACTTTCCTAAATACCTCACTTTTTCTAAAGTATTTTTGTAGTCCCTAAAACTATGTCAAAGGATACCCAGGAGCAGTGGGTAGCACTATAGTTGTTACTTTAATCAGAATTATTTGTGGACTCTGTGAGTAAAGCTTGTTGGACTTGATCCTTGTGGAACCTTTCCAACTCAACTTATTCTGTAATACTCTGAAATGAGAAGTAGTATTTTTATTGAACTAACTAAAGTGTGAAGAAGCTTTTGAACATAGTAAGTCATTTTCATATCAGTTTTAAAATTCCCATTTTCTATTTTGAGTTGCTTTCAGAGTTTGTGTTTACTTTCTAAAAAAAAAAACAACTGTGAAGGGAAAGACAAAATAATCACTCTAAGTCTAGGTAAAGTTTTTATTGTTTCCATACATGTAGCCTTTAGCTCTCTGTAATAATTTAATTTGAACTTCCACTTAAATCTGAAGAATACACAGAATCTATGGAAACTTCACAATATACCCTGATTTCATTGACTACTTGATGCTTGCATTTAGTTAGGTTAAGAAATATACTGTTTATGGTGTTTTGTTCGTATGGGGTTATTATTATTATTATTTACTGTCTTGAATGAAAGTAATCCTATGTTATATTGTTTCTTAGATTATTAGATGTCTGACACTGTAATTGCTTTAATAAGAACAGTGATCATTTGGGAGAATATGAGATGTTACTGTATATGATGATTCTCTCTTCCAACCTGGTCAAAATGTTTTTTCAGTTGGTTAACACTTTAGCTAAATTAGTTGTAAACTATAAAGGAATGTTATGCATGATGATTGTGGCAGATTTGAAAACCCTGTGAGCTGTTTGGATTTTGTTTAAGGAAATTGTGGATGTGTCTGCTATATGTCCTTCCTAGCAGAGAATGTTAGCTTTCAGATAAATTAAGAGCAACAATACACACACACACACACACACACTTGCTGTTTCTCTGTTAGCTATTGATTTCTTGGTTTTCTTTCTGGGATTTCATTGTGGATAAAATACTGTTAATCAAAAGTAAGATGTAATTCGTACCTAGGTGCCACTCAGGGAAGAACTAAACAGTGGCAAGAGGGTATAGTACACTGTGGTGTTTGAGAAAGGATATGCCACTGAAAATGACTCTGTTTATTTGAGGCATTCTCAGCCATGTAGGAGATGTAATTTTGAAACTTAGTTTTCATAGAATCTGCCTGATAAATTCTAGGTGTTTGACTTATGGTCATATTTGCAGGGTATACTTTTTCTTGAGAGAAGGTCTTGTGAAATTCATTTTTGAAGGCTTTTCTCACTTAGCTTATGTTCATCTTTTTAGGATTGAGATATTAGAGAAGACAGGGGGCTGTTAGTGTAGGCCTGAGCATTTAAGTGACCTTGACCCTGCACTCTGTGCTGACAGTAACAAGCCAGCTGTTTTCCTGAAGCTGGAAGACTGTAGAACTTTGGCAGTGTGTATAAGACCATCAGATAGTGGATTTTCAGGCTAAGGTACTGTCAGAGCTTGGTGTTATGCCTTGAAATGAATCAACTGCAAGCAGAAACATGAACACCAGTGTGGGTGAGTGAGGGTCCGTACGGATGCAGAGTCCCCAGGCAGGTACAAAGGAGAGCTGCTTTGTTGCAAAAGCCAGGCCTTTTTAAGCACTTAGCCCATTATCAGCTACATGCTTTTAAACCATAACAAACATAATTCAACCAACCACTATACACTGTGATGTGAAAGCACAGTGGTTACATAACTTGCTTTTCTACCCCTAATTCAGCTGCATCTCTTTCTCACAGTCCTTTTCTACTTAGCCAAAGTAGCAGACCTGAGCCATGATTTTTACAAGGCCTTCCCTTTGTAAGGTTTTACCGATATGCAACACACCAGACATTCAGTTGAGGAACAGAGGAAGCTGAAATTAAGGTTCAGACCTGAAGCAGCATCTATAATTCTCTTCTTTATCTCTTGGGTTTTCCCAGTTTATCATGGGGATCACTTTCTTGTTTATCTTGAAGAACATTCTTATATACTACTGTAACATTCAGAGACAAAAGTTTGGTTGGAGACTAACATTTGAAAAAAATAGAAGAGCTTTATAGTCTTTCCTCCTTTATCTGAAAGCATTTCAAAAGAAATAGATCTGAATCTCGACATACAGAAGCAATACAAGTTAAGAACAGTTCAGGGATAGATAAATACAAGAGAAGAGATGGTAAAAAATTTTGAAATTATATTAAAAAAATGTAACAAAAATGTATGTGCTGTTCACTGTTCTAAACTATTTAGCATGACACAGAGATGTTTATATAAAGCTAAAAGGAAAATAAAAATTCCCTTTGCTTTCTATCAATTTGAGTTAATTTTCAGGAGTTTCATCTTGTTAATTTTCACTTCATGATCAATAATTTAATTTGATTATAAAATGTGATAGCTTAAAAGGAATAATGTAGAAAACAGTGTTGTAATAGCATGTAAATAGTTAGATAGGGATTCTCATTAGATCATTTTAGTGTAACATTATTTGGTTTCCTGAACTCTTGGTGTACATGTTTGTATGAGTCAATTAGAAAGGAAATGTGACAGTTAGCCCAAGGGTTTTGTTGTTCAGTATAAGTCTTATTTTTAGTTTCTCGGTTGATCCAATATATTAGTCACCGTGATATCAGCAGAATCTAAAGAGAACAACACCACATCTGGAATCTAATAGAAGGATAAAAGTCCATTTTTCAAAAAAATAAAATATATATGCTTTTCCAGAATTTTCAGAACAAAAGGGCCTATCTCTTTCTTTTAAATGTGTCTGTGGTCTCAGAAGAAATAGATCCTTTCTGTTGGTTTAATTTGTTTTCTTTTTTTTCTCAAAGTTGATAGCTTCATTGACATTTGTGATTAACTGGGTTTTAAAGATGCTGACATTTAAAGTTGGTCCTCCTTCTTTGCAGCTTCTGTAATGAAGTTCTGCTTACAATTCTTTTCACGTATTTTTCTGTGCAATGGTCACTGGTGCTTAACTGTTGTAGTTATTATATATTAAGCTTCTGTATGGATCTAAAACTTCTTATTTAAAGAGATAGCATAAAGTTACAGTATTAACCTCTGACTATCTGAAAACAGGAGTACATTTGGGAATAAACCATAGCAACGTGGGATATTTATTCCTGATTTTTTTATAACTACTTGAAGATTTTATGTGGTTCTGCTTAAGATAATCATTGCATGTGTGCCACATTTGGAGTGTATTCTTGTGCTGGAAAAACATATCCTTATTTCTTTTGATCTTTCTTTAATTTTTATTGTCTTAATTTATATGACTAAGTTTTCAGTAGGAGAGGTGGAGGGTAGTCCCAAGATGTCTAGCAGAGGGGTCCCTCTGGGATGGATGGGCCTTGATCCCTTATGTGGTAGCCACAAGTAAGTTAGAAGTTAGAGAGATCACGGGAATTTTCAGTATACTTCTTCAGAGCCATTGAGTTTTGGATTGGTTTGGTTTGATTGTCATTTCATTGAAAAATCTTCATAGCTACAGAAGATACAATGACACTTTATTTGCCAGGAGAAGTTTCTTACAGATCTTTAAAGCAGTTCCTCAATTCCCCTTCTGTTGATACTTTCTTTTAAAAAAGCATTAGAAAGATACTAAGGAAGATATTGTCTTTTTAATGAAGAATTATATGCTGAAGTAGTACAATAATTGCGTCAGTAATTTGATGTGGTGGCAAAGTGTCTAGAGCTAAACTGGTGGTAATTGATGCAAACAAAAATGGATTTTCCTGATCTATAGGCTTTACAAAGAGGAAAGCAAACCTGGAATGAAAATATTTTTCAACTGCTGCTGTTTTGAGCTTGTCAAGTTATGCTAGATATTCTTCCAAGTGCAGTTTAATTCTTTTTCTGGGCAGCTGATTTGACCCCTGCATTTTTTTTTTCCTATCTTGCTCTATTTACATGTATGCAAATAATATTTTTAAGTGTCATATTCTCTGAATAATGTAAATATTTTCTGTCTGGAGATATTAGGGACAGCTGTATTTTAGCTCCCTTGTTGTGAGGGAAGTCAAAAAGAGAAATCAAACACACATGGATACACATTTACACACTGAAATCGTGACATGTGCTTGGGGAATGCAAAAGAGAACCCTGAAGAAATAACCTTTCTGCAACAGTGCTTTTCTGTGGGTGGCTACCTCCAATAGAAACATAGAATAAACATACCCAGTGAGAGATGAACTGAAGCTATGATGCAGTGGGACTGAAGAAAATTAGATATTTGAGAAGAGCACAATATTAGAGAAAAATAACCATATCATAGCAAGGGTGTAGGAGATAGGAAGAGTTCTGCTTACGTAATCTTTGGACATAAGTAACAATACACGTATGTGTGCTAGCCTTGCTTATCATTGCACTTTATTAAACTCCTTAGAATGAATGCTTTTTCTTTTAGGGAAGAGACACTTACACTACTGCTTTACATTAAGGAATCTTAGTGCTTCCATTAATTTAATATAGACTTACTTCACATGATTCAGAATGAAGGTATAAACTATCTGGACTAAAAAGCTGGCTTGTATTTAACATCATATTTCAGGACATAGTAGGATCATTTGGGAAAACGTGCACTTGCTTAGGATAACCTCTTAAGGGAGCATAGGGAGGGTTTTAAATGGCTGGTGTTTTGACCTTAGAGGAGCAGTAATGCTTACTATGTCTGTCCGACTCAAAATCTAACATTAGAGAAGTGTGTGTATTTAAAGTTTAAAGGCCATCTTCAAATACAAGCATGCAGCTGGAAATGTCACTTATTAATTGTTTGATTAGATTCTGGAGAATAAATGAGAAATCTGCAGAGATTCATACCTGTAAGTCTTATTTCCAGACAGGTAGATTAGTTACTGCACCTATTCATTAATCTACACACTTTATTATCAGTAGCGCTTATAACTTCTCAAAGTTGGGCATATGACTATACTTGGGAATAATGTGTGGCAGAGAACATTGTTGTTTATAGAATTGAATGGCTGGGTCACAAGGGAAATACAAATCAGAGGTAGTGAAGTGGCGAAGGAGGAGTAGGAATGGTTTAAGGGAGTGGAGACCAGATATAATGATGACAGTGAATCAGGAGCAAAAGAATAAGATTATGTTTGTATAACCAGACATGAAAAGGATAAGTATTAATGTAGTTGGAAGATGAGAACAAAATTGTGCTCAAGTTGTTACAAAGAACCAAAAGTCATTTGGAGTCTATTTGAACCTAAACTATCTGAAACTAATATCCTGTGTCCAGTAGAGCTGGGATTAGTGACAAAAAGCACAGCTGAAATTATTTTACAGATATGGAGGATTTTCTCTTGTGAATTGATAAAGACCAGACATCCAAACTTGTTCTTCATTAGATAATGCTAATTGTTTTGTCTGGGAAAATTTAGGAAGCATTTAGAAGGCTTCAGCAAAGGACCATAAAAACGCCTTCAGAGAAAACACAAAACTTGAACCAAATAACAAACTATGTTTCCCTCTTACACAGACTGGTTGTGTTTTCACTGTTCACTGCATTAACCTTCCCTAGAAGACTGGATCAAATTCAAGTTTCTACCCATTAGGCTTGAGGTGTTCATTACTCTGGGTTCACAGCATCAATAGATAAAGCTCTGGTATTAACTGTGACTGACAGCTGCTCTCCTCTGCCCAGTGATACTTGCTTTAGTAATTGCAAAAGAGAGAAACTGAGCTTTCTTACAGGCTGGTTTGAGCCCCCTGGATACCTACTTCAGAAATTAGAACTCTGCAGTCCAGTGAGAAGGGTATACTTTTTTTATTTTTTTTCCAGGAGCATAACTGTATATGAAAGAAAATGTTCTCCCAAACTCTTAGAGTTTCAGCTAATAAACTTACATAATGTGGAGATATTGCTTAATGAGTTTCTAGTGGGTCTCATTATGTAGTGATGTTAATCACATTTTTGTCATATTTTGAGAAAAGCATTGTTTGATAACAGAAAAAGCATATATATAACTTACAGAATGTTCCATGGTTTTTGAGTGTAGAAGGAACATTTCAGATATAGCAAGAATTTTCTTTTACACTGACTATTTGAAATAGGTTTATTACATTCAGCAAGACAGAATTGTTGAAGTAGTGTTAAATGCTTTGTAATTGGGTATAAACATTAATACGCTTGCCAACTTACATGCATATATATAAAAACTAAAATGTTTGTATTTGTCTTGCAGGGGTCCATAAGTTGATCCATCATTTACACAAACACAAGATACCCATAGCTGTTGCCACCAGCTCAAGTAAAGAGTCATTTCAGAAAAAAACAACCAAACACAGAGAATTGTTTAGTCTTTTTCATCATATTGTGTTGGGAGATGACCCCGAGTTGAAGCGTGGCAAGCCACATCCTGATCCGTTTTTACTTTGTGCAAAGAGATTTGACCCTCCTGCATCACCGGAGAAGGTAAGAGGGGGAAGACACGAATTTTCTGTTTGGGCTGTATTTTGATTTTGTTTTTAAGGTGATAAAGACTTCAATTAATATAAACATTATAAAAATCAGCAACTCCTGTTTTCAAAGATGTTTGTGCTGTCAAAAAGAGGGATTTCCCCCCACTACCTCTAGAGTTTGTTATGGAGATTGCCCTGATTTGCTATATGCCAGCATCCAGTAATAGGAAACTGTAGTGATTTTCTGCTGTATACATAAATCTGCAAGCTAAACTTCAGTATTCAGGGTTTGGAAATAGTTATTTAAACATGGGTCAGTTTATTTTTTGTACATTCATGGCTGATTCACCCCTTAAGTGTCAAAACATTAAATGCAGTTATTAGTGAAGAGGACATACATTTTTCTGAAGCAACATCTTTCCCTACCAGTCTAAATCTCTGAGATCATAGTTCTTGTTTCCAATTTAAAACTATCTGTTTGAGAAATCTTTCTCAAACAGTAGATGTGTTTAGTTTTCCTGTCTTATATTTAACTTTACAAACTATTCTGAAATAGAAATCTGTAGAAAGAATATTTCACATAAACTGAGAGTTAGTTAAAATAATGTCTTCATTTTTATTTTAAATTAAATTGCCTTTATCCTTAGAATATTTTTCTCACTTCTTCTCTGTCCCAAGTGGAACCTAAGTTCTGAAGTTTTGGAATTAGTTTCATTACTCTGGAAAAATGCATTACATGTTAATTTCAAGGAAAAAAAAATTAGGTAGATTACACTGTGATTACCATTCTCTCAGTAGAATTCTTGGGGAAAAAAGGCTACACAAGTACATATGGAATCATTAGCTAAGATTCCTCACCGTTCTTACTTCAAGTTCTCACCCAGAGTCTAAATGGTATTTTCATTGCTTGGGAATACAAAGTGAATTAAGTTTGATGCAGTGTGGTTTACTGTTGAACAGAGTTGACCAAACTGGGTTTGGGTTTTGGTTTGATTTTTTTTCTGTTGCAATTTCCTCTTGATGTTCTGTATGTGTGAATCTACTTAATTTGTAAGCTTGCGTGTTCAGAAATTATATACCAAATGCACATAACCAAGGAAATTGAATGTCAGCTGTGTTAATGGCAAATTAAACTATAATTTCATGGGAGGAGCAGAAGGACACTTTCCCAAAACTCTTAGTTTATGTGGTTCTATTTCAGAAAACCCACAAGGTGGGTTTAAAAAGAACAAAAACATTAAAAAACAACCCAAAAGGAAGCAACAAAACTAGTGAACCAGTGACACTGTGTAGATACTTGTATCCTTTAGTTGTGTTAGCATTGAAAAAAATATGAAGAAACAGTAGCACCTGTATTACACTTAATATTTTTAAACTTTAAAGGTATGTTAGAAAATCAAAGTCACATATTGGTATAAAGTAGTTTTGTATTTTTAATTTTGTTAACTTTTCTTTGAAGAAGCGCATAGATGTTTCAATCCATATTTTCCTTTGTAAGAAGTTTACAGTATCAAATTCCCTTAGTGCAGATAATTCAGCTGAACTTTTTTTTTGGGGGGGGGGGTTGGTTTTTT
>VZDJ01007754.1:30264273-30302181 GCA_008694505.1 Cyanoderma ruficeps | reverse complement strand
TTTTTTGTTTCATGTACAAAAGTCATAAATGTTGAAGTGTGGGAAATTCACACATGCACAGAATTCCCAAGAGGAAGGAAATGAAAACAGTACATGAGAAACAACTATCCAAAGCATTTGTGACCAGTTGCAGTGTAATGGTGTCATCTGCAGTGTTTTGTCAAGCAGTGAACTGAGAGCTACAGGTTTGGATTTCATGCCAGCAATCATTAACATGCAAGGTTGCAGCCAAGTATAAGGAGGTAAAGGTAACATCCACATGAGCAAATAATTGGACTCAAGCAAAACAGATTGCTAGAGCATTATGGGTAGTTCTTAGGCCCATACATCTATGCTATATATTATTTGAATGTTTTCTATTGGATTGGATTTACTGTGATCCCAGGCCAAGATAAGGTTCTTTGGAGCTTTATGTATTCTTAAACATTGGAGGTTGCTTGATGAGTGCCTGCAGAGAACTTACACTGGATCTGCCTGCTAGAGCAACCTAGTATATAGCAAAACTACCCAGTGAAACAAACTGTCAGGGACAAAGTGAGAACTTTAAAGTTTGCTTCAAATCTTTGTTGCTGCTCTTAGCAAAAAATACAATGTAGGCATAAAAAACCAAATCCAGAATTTAGCTGTAGCGTCAAATCAGCCAGTGGTTATTGCTGTGTAGGTATACTTCTGCAAGTAGACCAGTATTTAAGTGATATATAAATGGATATGATAGATATGATTATCTGATTTGCTGTCATCGAAGGACGTCATAAATATCCATCTTTAAATTTCTTGGATGTTGACCTTTTGACTTGCAGTCTTTGGTTAATTAGGAACGTAATAAGCATAAGGATAAAATGATAGCACAGGAATTTCAAAAAAGATACACCCTGAAAATTCAGCCTAAATCTCCTATCTTGTGCTGCATGAAGCATCATATGAACTTCCAACACTAGTAGCAACGCATAGTCATGTAAGTAATTAAGTAAATCAGTCAGGTAATCAAAATATGATCTGGAAACTAAATAATAGGAATGTTGTATTTTAATGAAATATATATTTTTAAAATATATTCCAAATTCTGCTCTCAAATGCACAGATGCAGCTTGTATGAAAACCATCTGGAGCTGTACATGTGTAGAAACAATGTGTTCTTGAATATTATAGAAATTTCAGGCCACAATGTTCAAAACGCTGTGTTCTTTTTCATACATTTTATTTAGATGATTGAAAAACGCTTATTATTATTATTTCTGTGTGGGTTCTGGTCAGGTATAACAGATATAGCTAGAACTATATCTGCATACATGATTTGGTTTAATAGATACCAGCTCGACCAGCCTAGCTCAAAGTAAACAAGTCCCTAGATGTGACAAGGATGGGATTCAAATCCAGCCAGAGGACCTTAGCCAACCTCTGTGAAGCACAGATACACCCATATCATTGGCCCGTGAGCTGGACAGAGTTAAGACCCTTGGCCAATCGTGCTGTAAGTCTGAGAAATTTAAAGACTTTATAAAAGGAACTGCCAGACAATAAACAAGGCTGTTGTCACATGATCCTCAAGCATGTGTATATCACATCCCTGTATTTGACTCCATTGTGACAGTCAAGGAATACTTACACAAACTGGACATTAATAAATCCAAGGACCCTAATGGGATGCATTCTCAAGTGCTGAGAGGTCTGGAAGATGTCATTGAAAGACCACTTTCCATAATCTTTGGTCTGTCATGGCCATTGGGAGAAATGCTCGAAGGCTGCAGATAGCAAATGTCACTCCTGTGTTGAAGCCAGGCAAGAAGGATGACCCAGGGAACTGCAGGCTTCTCAGCCTCATCTCAATCCCTGGAAAAAGATGATGGAACAACTTATCATGAAAATCATTTCCAGGCACAGTAAGGACAAACAAACTATCAGGAGTAGTCAGCATGGCTACACCGAGGGAATGTCATGCTTGACAAACGTGATTAACTTCTTTGATGAAGTGACTGTCTTGGTGGACATGGTGAGAGCAGTGGCTGTTGTCTACCTGAACTACAGTAGTGCCTGTAACACTCACCTGTATGATATGGATGAGCAGAAAGTGAGATGGTTTGAAAACTGACTCAGTGGCCAGGCCCAGAGGGTTGTGATCAGTGGCAGAAATCTAGTTAGGTGCCAGTGCTTAGTGGTGTGCTCCAGGAGTGAATACTGGGTTTTATGCCTGTTTTTACCTGGTTTTACAGGTTTTACCCTGTTTAACATCTTCTTTAGTGGTGTGGGTGAATTAAAAGAATGCTCAATAGGATCTTATTAATACATATGAATACCTGAAGAGAGATTGTAATGAAAGAGGAGACAGTGGTGCCCAGTGATGGTACCAGAGGCAGTGGACATAGACATACGCAGGAGTCTGTCTAAGCACAAGGAAACACAGATTTTTTTACTGTGAGGATGGCCAAGCACAAAGGTTGCCCATGAGGTTGTGGAGATTTTCACAATTTGTCTGGACACAGTCCTGTGCAACAGAGGAGGTTGGACCAGATGAGCTCTGGAGGTCGCTTCTAATCTCTCTCCTCCTATGATTCAGTGATTAGCTTCACAGATTTGATCTGGGGAGGGGGGGAAAGAGGAAAAAAAAGATACTTTTGCTGAAAAATATTTTTCTGTTCCACTTTAATTTATAGAGCTCACATTATTTAAAAATCACGCTTTTGGAATTTGAAATACTAGAATATTTATTTTTGATTTAAAAGAGTTTATGTAACCAGGCCGTTTGTGTGTTCTTCCATAATTTATACGTATATATATTTATATATCAACTATAATTTTTCAGTGCTATCTTGAAGAAGTTTTGTTTCATATTAACAAAAATGGTGTGCAAATAAATTTATTTTAGATATGGCTCTGAATAAGAGGGCTTCTGTCATCCACATGCCAACACTTATACATATTTCCAATATACTTCTGTCATCAAAACTGCAAAGATTAATTAACTTCTTGCTTAAGGGGGTTGAAGGCTAAGGCATTTCTTTCCAGTATTTTGCTTGATTTGCCAATAGCTTTTCTGCAAATAAAGGAAATTAATAGTAGTTTAAAAGAAAATAAATCCATTTATATTCACCTTTTAAACAGAGGGATAGATTGTAGTAATACAAATGGTCATAACTCTTATGAAGAATCAATCTGTTCTATTTAAAAAGTTCCAAGTGATATAAATCATTGCCTTAATTTAAAACACTATTTCTTTGCAGTTTCTTCCATTTCTCATTAATTAATTGATCCCGTAGTTACAAATAATCTTGGTACCAAATCTAGAGAGAGCTCATTAAAATTTTTTCAAACTGATTAAATGGCATTAGGATTTATGAGTCTCGGTGGGCATTTTGTCATAGAACAGAGAAGTTCAAAGAGAAATTTTCTGTGACTTTTTTGCTCTAGAAGATATAAGGAAAGAACAGTAGATTCAGAACATTATGACATTCAAATATTTGGTAATTTTATTCTATGTTGTACAAATGAAACAGGATAAAGAAGGCTGATTTAGCACTTAATGTGGCCATTGTTATTGTTAGCTTTTGTAAAAAAGGATATTAAACCCATTTTTTTGTATTACCCGTTTCATTTTTTAACTTTTTTCTATTTTTTTCTCCCACTCAACTCCTCCATTTTTAGTGTATGCATGTAGTGTATATATTTTACTCACTATGGTTTTCTGATAAGCAAGTATTTAATTAGTGATGTTGCTGTTATTCCTTGTGTATACTGGAGTTTTAATGTATTAGCAGTACTTTATTTAAAGTCCAGAAATTACAGACATGAACAGCTATTCTAGGTGGTGCACTAATCCATAAATTGGAATCCCTGCTGTTCAAATCAAATGTTTTAGTCACCATAAATCTGTCCCTTTTCCATTTTATGAATTAATTGGCTTATACTCTTTTCTAAATCTGTACAATACACATTTTTTTTTCATTTTAGAAATAAAGGCATTAAATGTAAAAACACGGACATTTTTCAGCTTAGTTCAAATATACATCTATGGCTGTTTCTTCAAGCTTGGCTCTAGTCTTTCTTTGCATAGGCCTAGACCACCAGTTTTTTCTCATCTGAAAGAGCCTTCAAAATAGCTGTTCATGGTATAAACGATTCTGATTTACTCAAGCCCTGCTGTCTTATTTCCTTGGACTCACAGTTCTTACCAGCTGTTTTAGCATTTTGTTAGATATTTGTTTTTTCCAGTGGGTATAACTTGTGATGGTAACGGTCAGAGTGTAAAGTTTAAAGTGCCAGGCTGCATTCAGAAAGAGAGATGACAAAGAGTTTGTAGATGATCACTGTTGTTCTCAGACAGTGTGGTCTGACAGAGGCAGATACAACACATGCCAGTGGCTGCTTATTATGAAGAGAGATCAATGTTGCTCCACAACTCTTTCTGGCTGAAGATGCATTTTAAGGTGGAAAGCAGAATTTGGTTTTTCTTTTCAGAAGCCACTGGACATTCTTGTCTGTACCAATATATTAATTAAATAGTCCATTAATTAATTAGGCATTTGATGGGTTAGAGTCAATAAATAACTTCTTGCCTTGTCTGATTTGTTGATACCAACTCCAGTGTAGCCATATGGTTAGTAGATTGAATGAAGGTCTGGGATGTTTGAGTGGTTCTGGGGTGTGTTTTCTTCTTGTCCCTCATCTGCATGGTTGTACTCTGTCAGTGTTCTGGTTAGCCTTGCATCCCGTGCTGCACAGTGACCAGCTTCCAAACACAGCAAAGATTCTCCCTGGGCAGAGGTGTGTCCTGGTGGGGATGGTGAACCCTGAGAGGTGGTAACTGATTCAGTGCCACAAGAGGCTGAAACCGCTGAGTACACACAAGAGGCTGAGTACACACACCTTGCTTAAGCCTTTTGCAGCAAAAGCAGAGTTCACTCCCTTAACGAATTTAGATTACATAGGTCTCACTCTTATTGTACATAGAGTGATTAAAAGGCAAATGAGCTATGTCCCAGCATTTGTGTGTACCCAGATTAGTTTAGTTCTGTCATGTAAAACATGCCCTGACATGTTGAAAGTGGATAGCAGGTGAAATCTGAAAGGGTGTATCTATAGACTTGGGAACAGAATGTTTCAACTTGTCTGCCTTGTAACCAAGATGAGGTTCCAAGTCCAAGGAACCTCCCTTTTTCTGATTTTGTAGCTTTTTGGAGAAATGGGATTTTTTTGCTTTTATGTATGCATCCATAATTGCCCAGTCTTAACAGCTTGTGTCTTTTTATCAGGAACTAAAAATATCCAGCAGTTAGTCTTTTGTAAAACATAATTGGAAAAGTAGTTCCAGCACATTTCTACACTGCCAAGAAAAATTCTCCACAGAAAACACAGCAGCAATCTGGAACTTCTGCTTTCCTTTTAGAGCAGATCAGAAGAGAGTTTTATCCTTGTCTAGTCCAATGTGTGGACTACTTCCTGAAAAAATGGAGGAAAATATCTTTTTGCGCACTTTTGAACCTGAGAAACTCAGTCTCCCAACCTTTGGGAGATTCCTTGGGAATTGTCCTAGTTACCACATGATGCATCAGCTTTCTGCTCAGAAAGGTTCTTGACTAGAACTTTTTCCTGAATTCCTGAAGACTTTCATTTTCTTGTTCTGCAATGTGACTTGAAGGCATTTCTGGATGGCAAGTTGTTTTTTGATTATTTAGTATATGTTGCTGGACTAGTTCTTGAATTCCTGCTATTATGGGGCACAGCAAAATAATAAACAGCATAACTTTTTTATGGGTTCCTCTCCCTGCTGGAGAAGGTATTGATATCAGACAAACAGTGGAAAAATTTAAAGGAATAAATTATTAATAAATCATAATTTTTAATTGTGTACTAAACAATTTAAAGTAATTAGGTATTGAACAATATAGTTTTATATATATTTCTCGAAGCTTTACGTCTTGGGATGCAAAGATTCAGAACTGTAGTGGAATGTACTTCTACTGTGGCACACTGTTGGCTGAAGCTTGCACCTTCCTCAGCTGCTACATAGTCTGAGCATGTAGCCCCTACTTGTGTCTCCCAGGCTGGATGATGAAGTTTCTTGTTAGGAAGCTTGCCTTCCAGCTGTAGAGAAAAGAACAAAAGGTATTTCACCATGTCTCACAATCTAGGACTTCTGAAGATCTACTTGTCACAACCTGTGGGTAGAGGGTGTGATGTTGGTTATAGTTCCTTGACAGGTGGAACAAAGGCACTGGATCACGTCAGGGAGCTCTTATGTTTTCTTATACCGTCTTCTTAACTGTGGCAACCAGCCCAATGTTTACACTCAAAAGGTATTGACTAGCACAACCTTAAATTCTTACAATGCATTTCCACAAAAAGCATCAGCTAACAAGCCCTTAGTTTTGTGCAGTACACTTCACAAGTTCTACAAAAACCTCATCAGAAGGTGCTGGCTCACAAACACGCTACTCCACCACTGCACAAAGGTGATGAGTTGGGGTGGGGGAACTGAGCACAAGTCTTAAAGGCAAGCAGGAACTTGGCTCAGGACAGCACTGCTCCACCTCCATGTGACCCTCTCCTCTGATCACATTTCCTGTAGCAAAACTCTGAATGTTTGAGACAAAACATGCTTAGATCTGGTCCTCTCCACTACTGTACACAGGCATATTTCCCCTAAATTCATAATAGACCACTAAAAAGATAATTAAAGGAAGGAGACTATTTGTTTGTTTGTTTCAATTATCATGCTCTCGGTTCCTATGGTTGATTTACTTCCTCCCTTTTCTTCTGAAGCATGTGTACTTGTGTGTTCACATATGCACTCACCCACTCTCCCACCCTACCTCTCCCCATGCTGGCAGTCTTTATTATATATTTGTGGAAGAAAAAATGAGATGTTGTATGGCTTGCAAGTAATTTAACTTTTAAGTGTTCCAGACATTGCCCTTGTTACTGCAGTGCATGTTTATTTATGGATGTATTTGTCTTACAGAGATGAAAAAAGTCATTGAAATTCCATGCAAAAGGTAACCTGGTCAAGGTTTGCTTTCACTAAAGGTATCCTAATGACTGGAAGAGGAAAGAAGGATTATAATTAGTTCTTAGTCTGCGGGGTACTCTACTTGGGGGGGGTAGAGAGGTAGGAATACTTTTTTTCCCTTGCATTTGTCTTGATAATGTATCAAGTAGCTGCTAAGGGACTTGATGAAATGTGATGCAGAATAATAAATTATGCTCTGCAGCCTACTTTGCTTCTACGTGAGGTGAGTGTGTAAGCTCAAAGAAACTGGTGCACCTCCAAATTCAAAAAGTATTATATTCAGATTAGCAGGTCACTGGAGATACATTGCTAATTGTTTTAGGGAACTCATTATGGGTATTATCACATATTAATTATGCATGGTAAGTAGGAAAAAAGAGGGGGAAAATCCTTGTTTTATGATAACTTGCTCACTGAATTATCTTTTCTTACTTTCAAGACCGTGAGCGTTTTCTTAGAGATGCCAAACAGCAGTTGTTGCATAATTAGATATTAATTAACAAGAATTTTCACAAAAAAAAAAAGTTTTTAATGTCATTTGAGTTATAGCAAGCATGAATAAATCCTCTTTCAATAAGATCTAGTGCACTGATTCTCTCTGTATCTGGAGTTACCTTTGTAATCACCTAGAGCTTGTTGTAACAAGCAGTGGTTTCAGGACAAAGAATGAAGACTGAAAGAAGGAATTGCATTGTTGGCAACATTTTTTGGTTGTTCCTTTGTAAATTACTCTCATGGGGAAACCTCTGGAAACCTTTGAAAGACCACAGTCAGCTATATGTTGTTTTAATGCACTAAGGCTAGGGAATGATGAGTTTATTTTTTTTCTCTTTGTTTAAATTATTTGTTCTTTGTGGAGATGTGGTTGTAGCCAGTTTTCAGAGAGCTGGTATTACGTGGTAAGGTTCTTATTCTGTTGTGTGATAAAGAATTTGTAAAAGTCTGTCTTTTTGGCATGATTGCAGAAAATCTACGTATAGAACCATCAATTAACACTGGTAAATTATTTATAGCCTAAACAAGGCAAAGCTTTTTGCTCAGACTCATTGCTGCATCACAAAATAAGTGCACTTAGAAGGTAATTACAAAGTGTACTCCATAAAGCGATATTGGAGATTTTTTTTTCATTATTATTGTGATAGGTGTTATAAAGATAAAAGACCTTGTAGTATACAAAAGAACTGAAGACATCAAGACTTGTCTGCTAAAAAAAAGATGCTTAACATTTCCATTTCAGCATCTTTTTATCTTAGAATAATAGCGTAATTCAAAGTTAAGAAGGCAATGGTTCAAGTTAAATTTCAGTAAGACTGAAGTGATTCTGATTTAAAGTAGAATACAATTCCAAGCAATGGTAGAAATGCTGCCCTCCTATTCCTTAAAAAAAAAAAAAGGGCTTTTCATTTTTGTCTAAATGATACTAAAGATAGGAATTGCTGTTCATGCTCAGATTCAGTGTCCAGCTTATTTGGTACCATCTCCTATGACAGCTAATAATCACAGCTCAATAATCACCTTTTAGCTAGAGGGGATTAATTTATCTACTTAAATTCTGTTGCTCCATATGAAGTTATTTTTAAACAAAAACCAGACAAAAAATAGGCTAAAGTAACCCTTCCACAGGATCTGTGGTTTTTCTTGATACTGATGTGCCTGGGACAGTAAATTCTGTATATGTTGCATATGTTCTAGTGTCAGCTTTTTATATGTTATGAATGGGAAAGATAAGTAATTGATCTGCCACTCAGTATTGTAAATGCTGCTTGTCACCTGCCTTTTATGTTTTTCTCCATAAATTAAGCTCTTTAGAGTCTGTTCAAAATCTCACCATCTGAAAGGGTTGTGTTTGGGATTTTTTTGGGAGGTGGGGGCAGTGATATGGTTGTTTGTTTGGGGTTTTTTCTCTTCATAAGCATTCTGATTGCATTTCTTCAGACTCTTCCTATCAAAAACATTTTAACACAGAATAATGTCCGTGGGATATGGTACATGGAGCATTCCAGATGAGACCATTTTATATGTGTGAATATAAACAATATCACACAAGCTCTGAGTTTTTACTGAACTGGTCTCCCAAGTTCTGAGTTTCACTGAGCTGTTTACAGTGATGTCCAGTATTTAAACCAAATGTTAGAAAATGTAGATCTCATTTATTTTCTTCCAGATAATGTGTACTGCCACATTTCTTGACCTTTTCATTTCATTTGACACTTGACTGACCAGTAGGCTACTTTGTCACTCCAAAGTTCTTACAGATGTTATCCCAGATGACCTACAAAACTTCGTGTTATCAGCAGATTTTACCAAGTATAGTGTTTAGGACTGCTAGTCAATACTTCCCTGAATAGCACCAGAATTATTTTAAAATGCAACTGCAACTATTTTCTAAAACAGTGGCATGGTAATGGAAATGGCTTTTGATGTTAGTAATTCCTTCACTTCATAGGTTAGTTGCTTCAGAGCCTCAAGGTTTTGCTGACTAGTAAAGACTAGTTGATGGTATTTCATCCATTGCTGAAAATATCTTCTGTTACAGAACATGTTTTCCTCCATTAGAAAATTGTCTTCTTTCTCCTGAACAGATGCCTGGTCACAGTGATCTATTCAGTTTGTCTCCAGAACATATTATTGCATCCTGTAGCTCAGACTGGAGACATTAGAGATTGCCTATTGTCCTGAACTTCAGAGCTATTACAGACTCAATATATTACTGATTCAAAAAAAGTGCCATGGGCAAAAAACATAATAGTATGTAACTTACTGCTTTTCACTTTCAATAATGCAGTTATCCCAAGCAAATTAAAACAGAACCTTTCATTTTAGAAAGAATAATCATGTATCTGAGGTAGAATGCATTTGCAGTCTTTAGATTAACTAGGATACATCATTTGAAAACTGATATCAGTTGTGAGTTTTTAAATTTCCAGGCCAAAAATTTTCATTGAGAAGTTTTTGGTGGGGTTTTTCTTTTGGGGTTTTTTTTTTNGGGGGGGGGGTGTAATTTCGGAAAAAATGTTTGCAAGTTTTTTAAGATGTTCCTCAGAAGATAATATTTTTGTAATTATAATAATAACTAGTGCAATGGTCATATAATAATTCCATGAAGAGTAATATTGTGTAGAGTAGGTGTTTGAAGTTTGGAAAGGTGGAATTCCTGTAGACGTTCTACAAGTCAGGAATATGCTATGACTCTATGATACAGTCACCAGTACTGCATCTGGGAATGCTTGCCTGGTTTCCTGATGTTTGTGCACTGCTCAGTGTGGTCATCATATTTACATTTAAGTACACATTAAACCATGAGGGGATAAATAGCATCATATTCATTTATGCTGGATCACAGGCATGGAGCCTGCTCTTTACAATTGTTTGAGCACTATGAAATAAACATAAACATCTTAGACTATAAGAAGTACATCTGTACTTTGTAGAAACTAACCACTATACACACACACTGATTGGTATTTATTTAATGAACAATGTGGCTTTTTTAGCGAACAAGGTTCCAGTTTCTTATTTTAGATGGCAAGCAAGTATTGTCCCTCAAATCTCCTCAGAGCTAGAGTTAACAGAGGTCATTCCTGATAGAAATAAGAAGTAAATCAGACAGCTCTGCTTTCAGCTGTGTTCTCTGCTGCCCTGGTCCAACAAGGAGCAAAAGCGATTTAAGCAAGACAAATTGTAGTTAATAGCCCAGCATTAAGAGAGGGAGGCAGAAGAGCACGTACCAATGATTCCTGAAAGAGGGTATTTTTAAATATACTGCTGGAGAAGGATGAAGAATGTAGGCATGGAGATTGTACAAGGCACAGAGGTCAGCGCGATATAAGACATACAGCTGAAAGTGGGAGAAAGAGATAAAGAATGCAATTAAGTGAAAGGATAGAAGATGTCTAGGGAGTAGAAGGAAATAAAGGCAAGACATAAGTAATTGTGAGTAAGATAATATAGGGCCCTGAAGGTGAAAATGAAAACTTGAATTTGTAACTGCACTAAGTAATCTATATACCTTCATTATAAATAATAAAGAGTTAATAGTGTGCAGTATCCCATTTGTCCTTACGGCTTTCTCAAGCATTTTTTAGGGAGTGTAGATGAAGAGTGAGGAGATAGTCTATAAGTTAATGATGTATATACTCAAATAGTAAAAGCATTTATTTTTTTGAGGCTAAGCATTGTGTCACAGGAGGATTGGTAGATGATGTGACAGACCTAACATTACAACAAAAGCCCTTCAAACATTTAGAGTTTAAATTTAAAATCTCATGAAGATAGTGGAAAGAAGAGTCAGCTGCAAATGTGCACTTTGGCATGTCTCTCAAAGTAAAGAGGTTTTCTTTAGAAACACTGACGTCAGAGTTTCGTCTTCTATTCTAGTATTGCATTAACTAGTAATTCTAAAGTGTTTGGACAATTTATCATTGTCCCTTTCTCCTGTCTATTGATTTTTTTTTCCCCTTATCATCTTAACCATTAGTTGAAGAGCAAGTATGCTTGAAAGATGATTGTTGACTTTGAGTAGGCTGGTAGAAGACTGTTTTAGTAATATGTTCATATTTACAGCTCCTCTTTACAGCTAATATTAGTAAGTGACAGCCTTAGTTTTCTTTAAGATGATTAATATTAGTGCAGTAATTTCCTTGTTTCTCTGATTTTGTTTAAATAATACAGTGCTGATGAATGGTGAATGAAATGTTCTGTAAGTCAAATACTTAGAAAAGGCCTTCAGTGTAGTTTTTCTCAAAAATTTTGAAATGTGTCTATTATTTGCTAGAACAATTCAGTCTCACCAGCTTTCACACCATTTTTAAAAATCTGTCAATTGAGTCCTTAGGTTCTCTGTCTGAGTTGAGTATGTGATCTGGTTTTGTGTAAAGTAAAGTGATTACTGGTAAGAGCTTCAGGCTCAATGTCAGTCCAAGGATGAAGAAATCCATCACAGAATGCTGTATTTTAATAAAAGGATTTCAGTTACTCGGCAGTATAAAGACATAATAATGCTTGTGACATGCTGTGGTGTATTGCTTTAGGATCAAACCGAACATTGGAATAATAGCAGCATTGAGAAGAAAGGAAAAATAGGATGTCTGATTTGAACATCACTTTTTCTTCTACTGATTTCTATATTTAGCATAGTGTGTGGCATGTCAGGACCTGGTTATAAAGACCTGTAAAAGAAAGTACTTGGATTCCTGGCCTTGCATGTTAGGAATCATAAACTTGCATAGAATTGGATGGATCCTAAGGAGGATCCGCTACCAGATGCAGATGTTGAGGTCTATGTTAAAAGCTCATTTGCAGACCCACAACAGAGCTGAGAGAGATCACAGCAGGTGGGGGATCCCAAATCACACTTTCCCAACAGTTCCCACACCTGTCACAGAAGTCATCATCCCATCAGGTGCCCTTCTCCATATGGTCAGGGCAGCAGAGGGTCCCAAGGGTAGACAGAAACTCAGATTAAGGACTCAAAGGGAGGAACAGCCTGTTGCAGCCCTCCCAGGGCTTTTCCAGAAGTGCTATCAAGGTAAATCAATGCTGGATAAATCCTTTCTGACTGAGGGGAGATGCTGCCTAGGGTGTGGCACTCAATATGTGATGCAGAGGAAGAGTATTTGGTGTTTGATCAGGATTTATTACGGGGAAATAGAGGGATAAGAGGATAAAAAACATTGGATGTGTAAACAGGTGACACATTTGTCTGGCTGTGCACAGCTCCTTACCAAGTGCAGTCTGTCCTGTGTTAGCAAATTCCGCTTTAACTCTTTCTTCCTGGCTGAAGGGCATCTGGTCTGTGGTCTCTCTGTGTGTGGCCAGCAACCAGATCCAGGCAGAGGCCCATGAGTTCATGGTGCCAACAGCTGGAGTGAGCATGGATCTTGGTGCGGGCAACTGGGTAAAATGAAGTGCCAGCCCACAGCCTGGGACTGCAGGTCATAGGGGCCCAGCCCAGGCATCTGCAGAGCCAGTGGCCAGGCTGAGTGCACATGTGTGAGCACTAGAAAAGAGGCAGCTGAATGACCCTGTGGGTCCTTGGGAGTGCTGAGTATAACTGGATTGATCAGTGTATCTAGCCTTATGTGTGTATATATATGTGTGTGTATGTATATTTACATACATTTATATATATTTATGTGTGTGTTTGCTGGTGCCTTCTGGGAGAGATGTGCTCAGCCTAGCTACTGTTTGGGCTGGGGGCGTGGAGCTGTGTCTGCCTCCCCTTTGTCAGGCTATTTAGATGAGGCTCTATCCCCATATAGCAATAACCCATTCCTAGCATCACGTGTTTCTCTCTATAAAGGGAGACGGGATAACCTGGTCATGTTCCAGGTAGGTATCATGCTCCTTCTGTTTCAGTCTTCTAATAAACTGCCTCATTTCTAAACATCTCTCAGCCATTTGATCCGAGCTGCATAGCAGAAAATATGCAAAGTAAACATGGAGCTGTGCCCCTATTCTGTTTCCCCTTCCCCTCTCCATACTGCCCAAAGGTGCGGGATATTTTCTCAGTTGAGGTAGTCACCATAAAAGTCTGTTTTAATTTCTAACTTTATGCTTTTTATATATTTGAGCAAACAAGTTTGTAAATACTTCTTTCTTTTTCACTTAGAATTTGTCTTACTGCTCTGCTTGCTTCAAAAGGAAGAAAAGGAATAGATTCTTTAAGCAGAATCTGGATTTTCTGTTTACAGAGCAATAAATGTTCTAAAATGAACTGCAGTTGTATATGCTGTAGAATTACTTTTGTTTGGCAGGTTAATAAATCTTAGTCAAAGGTCTGAATGACTAGAGATATTAAAAGCTTGTGCTGCCTGACAAAATCGAGCAAGCCAACCATCTTTTTGCATTTCTTTATCAATACAACAAAACACTCAGTATTATTTCAATTGACCATGGCTCTCATTTTATTTGCAAAGCCTTTGTCTATGGGTTTTCCACACAGTTTGTATGGCTTTTTTGGTTGGGTTTTGTTTGTTTGTCTGTTTCTTTGTTTGGTGTGGGAAACATAGGCCAAAATCACCTTAACTGGCAAATGTTTAAAATGCTGTACTTCTTCAACAAGTACCCATGTTCATGGTGCAGACACCTTCCATTAACTTTTTCAGCTATGAATAACCCTAGGAATTTTAGAGAATTTAAATCAGTGTTTTCAAACCTACACCTGTGTTGATCTTGTGGGAAACAGAAAGCAACTGTTATGTCACTTTCATGCATAGACATGTGAGACAAGTCTGCCCTACGTTTACCCTGCAATAAGGATCCTTCCAGCAGCTAAGTTTAGGTGCTCAGTTGTCCCTGCATCCCAGTCTTGCACTTCTGTGATGCCACAGAGTCTCTCTTGTGCACACACAGACAGATCTCTTGGACAGCCCCAGATGCCACAGTCTTTAGAGCAGCTGGCCAAGGCTGCCCGGTGCCTACGCTATCCCTCCAAGAGCCAGAACTGCCTGTGCTCTTGCCCACAGACTCATGCCTGGCTTCCAGGACACTTTAACTACTTACCAGCTACTCCAGCATGCTCTTTGCTAGCCCTCACACCCTCGCTCGCTCACCATCATCACTGCACTGTGGGCATGTGGGACTCCTGGGCCCATGGCAGGCCTGACACTGAGACCTCCATGCACATGTGTGTGCACAACAGTTAACCTTTGCCCATGAAAAATGTTAGAAATGAGTTTAATTGGAGGAGACAGGACAGACTACACAGACTGATGCAGATATGGCCAAGAACAGATGGCCCCTACTGACACCCCACCATCCCCCTCTGTCTCACATTCCCAACAGGGTGCCCTGACCCATGGAGCTTCTCCTGTCAGCATGTCTGTGTGGGTCTGGCATTGGAGTGGCTGGACCAGGGCCTCACAGGGCTGCTGGAGCTCATCCTGCTCCATCAGGCAGCACAGGAATGAGCTTCTGGTAGGCTGATGGGGTGTGTGACTGCTGTAGTCACACAGTGTGTGACTGTCTGGGAGCAGCTGGCTCAGAGTGTTTCAGGCTCCCCCCACCTGCCCTTGTTCGTGCCATTCTTCTTCCCCTGTACACTTCTATCTATCATATAAACTGATGTGTGTGTACATATATGTATCTGTTTCTGCATATGGAAATGTACAGATCCTTCTCTGTAGAAACTTGGCAATTTTAAGTGCTTATATTCCAAACATGCTCTTTGAAATTAGTAGTAATATGATGTTCATAACCACAGGAAGGAAAGTTTCCTATTAATTAAGATCAGCCTACCTGAGTTGTGTTTCTTTTCTTCAAGGAATGTAGTAAGGAAGGCAACCAAAGGAGAGAGAAAAACTTTTGTAGTTTATAGGGGAAGTAGAAAAACATGAAATGAACGTTGGGCGGAAGCCTGCGGCGCTACCAGTGCAAAGCACAAGAACATCTGATTGAGAAAAAACATGTTGACTGTCATGACCAACATCTTCATCAAGGTGTAGGATACTGGGTATCTATGTGAACTAGCTTAAAAGGACAGTTGTCACTTAATTTTGTAAGATTTTCTTCTCCTTACTTTTGGCAACAAATTTAAAATGTGACCTTGTTGAGCATATAATAACAGTGTTTCTAGACAGAGTAATTGTTTCTTTCCAGTTTCAAGCCATCATCTTGGTATTTAACAGGTGGAACTACCTTTTTTTTTTGTCAATGAGGAGACTGTTCACTATGGCTTTAAAAGTATTGAAGTATTTTTTCTGCAGATGCAGGGTCAATGGAAAAAAAAGAATTCTTAGTGCCTTTTCTCATACTGTTCTGCTTGTTAAGGCTAGAACGTACAAACCTTTGAAAACTATGAAACAGGTGTTTTTAGCCACACCTTCAAGATCTGCAGACCCAGAACATAAATCCCAGAGTCAGTCTTTATGTGTGGATGGAATTTTCAGTCCTCAGTCTTTAGACATATTTGCTATTTGATTTATCAATTTTCTCCATTCAATGATGAATCTTACCTATAGCTCACTAGAAGCAGCTGGAATCAATTAGCAAAGACGTACTTGAAGTAGAAATAGAATGTAATAGGCCACTACAACTGCTTAAAAAAAAAATCACCAGAGCCATTTCCTGTGTGCTGAATCACAAAGGCTGAGATTCTCTTTCGCTTGTTCATCTGACAGGCAACCTATCCTCTTTTATTTTTTGTAGTCACAGCATATTTTTCCTGGTAGTAGAACATATAATTCAGTGGACTCTGTGGCAGTGATACTTTTTCACCTTGACACACCTGCTGCAGTCTGGTTTCCCTAGGGAATCTTTATATAATGTCTGGGTGCTGAAGCTTCCAAGTTATCAGTAAAATGCTGCTTGTAGCACTCAGCTGCTTGTCAATTTATCCAGATTATTGGCAATATCTTGGCATCTATTTCTGAACTGATTGTATTACTGGATTAGAGGTACTTTCTTTCAGGTCATGTGTTATGATGGTTAGAGCAAAATAAAATCACTCTTTCCAGTACACCATGGTAGTCTAAGTAATATATAAATACACATAATTTCTTTTTAAATAGAAGAAAAGGAGAATGGACTGTGTTTACGCAGAGATAACTTGGATTTTTTTCCAAACAAGTGTGTGTTATAAGCACATTAACTCTCATTTAGGTGGTCCCCTGTAGTTTGACTGCAGGCATTTGCAGAGAAGACAAATTGTCTTTTACTTAACTGTGAAGAACTGTGTTTATATCAGTATTGGGGTGACTGAAACACTTCCTAATGGAGTGTTTTGTATTCTCATCATAGTTTTTCTAATGGTCACTTAGCAATACATTTTGTCTGTATTTTTTGCACATTTGTCATTCAGACCTTTAAATTTAGAAGTTCCATTATAGTGCCATCTGTCTGTGCATCGAAGAATCTAGGTGCACACTTTTGAACAGGAAAGAAAACCCAGTTGATTTCCTGTGGTCAGGCAAAAAGGTAATTACAATGTCTGGTGGACATTGAGTTGACCATGAGCCAGCGATGTGCCATTGCAACAAAGGTGGCTGATGAGGAGAAGTCTTGCCAGCAGATTGAGGGAATTGATCCTGCCCTTCTATTCAGCACTGGTGGGGCCATACCTGGAAAATACTGGGCGCAATTCTGCACTTCCCAGTACAAGAGACATATTGAGCTGCTGGAGGGAGTCCAGCAAAGGGACACCAAAATAATTAAGCCACTTCAGCATACTGCATTTGAGGAAAGGCAAAGTGAGTCTGGAGAAGAGAAGGCTCAGAGAAACATTAATATAAGTAAATACCTGAAGGCAGCCAGGCAAAGAGCCAGACACTTTTTAGTGATGCCCAGTGACAGAACCAGAGGCAATGGAGCCAAACTGAAAGACAGATAACCTCTGAGCATCAGGAAACACTTTTCCACCATGATGGTGACTGAGTACTGTTGCAGGTTACCCAGAGAGGTGGTGGAGTCTCACTCCTTGAAGATACTCAGACACTGTCTGGATCTTGTTCTGGGCTGTAGATGTCCCTGCTTGGGCAGGTTGGCCCAGGTGACCTTCAGAGGTTGCTTCCAGTCTCAGTCATAGAATCACAGCATATTCTGAGTTGGAAGGGATCCACAAGGAGCATGAGTCCACCTCTTCAGTGAATGGCCCATACAGGGATCAAACCTACAACCTTGACATTATTAACACCATACTGTAACCAGCCATCCTGGAATCATGTGATTCTGAGTTTATACAATGCTTGTATATAATTTGCTTATTTTCTGGTGTATATATGTATATTATGTGGGGTCCATTACATAGCAATAAGTAGTTAATAATTGCATAGCAGAATAATGTGGTAGCAGGCTTTAGAGTAACAATTCAAACAGTCTCAGAGACATGGACACAATTTAAATGGGAAATTAGCCTTCATCCCTTTTCTAATGACTGTAACTGTTGAAGGTCAGCAAATGTAGGATACTACAGCAGATTCACTAAGTGATTCTTCCTTTTAATGTAAAATCATTATTGTGTTGGATGAACAATAGTTTTCACTTAAACATATGGCCTAATGAAGTATTTTGAGGAGTTTGCCCATGAGAGGTTGTTTTACAGGCAAATACATACTTTTCCTTTTGAATTAGTCTGCCATCTGTCAACTTTATACCCTGTTGAATCTGAACATTATTTGTGGTTGAAATATACAGAATGGGAGGGGGTTTTAGATAAAAATTATAGTAAAAAAAAAGCTAATGAGAACCCAGATACTGATAAACTTGTTTCTTTGAAGAACTGAGTACCCAAAAAAAGTTCTGGCAGAAGTTGTGTGACAAGCATAGTAACTAGTTGCTGATACTGTGGTTGGTATTGCCAAAGTAATGTTCATGTTAAGCCAACGTTGTGGCTCTGTTAGTTACTGATCTAATATATATCTTAAAGTGAATAAGCCTTATGCTCACAGAGAGACTATCTGTATGGGGACCATATACACCGTGTGTTTATCCACATGCATACATACACAGAGTTAAATAAACTTGTTTTTCTATTTCTGTTCATTGTTTACTCTTATGAAATGATTTATATGCACACCTTATTCCTTTCATGGAAAATGACCTGCTTCTCTTCCTGTAAGCATGCCTGAGTAAAAATAAGAACTGAGAGCCTTTGGTTGAAGTGACTTAGCATTCTCTTATCTGGTAAAACTGTTCTAAAAGAAAAATAGGCACAGCTTGATAACTTTGTGTCATTAATGCATTTTAAAAAGTGTTTCTATGAGGTATATAAAATAGCTAGATCATATTAAGGGAATATCAACAAAAGGATGTTAGAATATTTTGAGATTAAGATTTAAATAATGTTCTACATATGAATTAATTTTAAGATTATATTAATTTTCTTTTTTACAGAAATATTTGGGCTTGGAGTTTACAGTATAAAGAAATTTTCTAGAGGAGCAGTCTGTTTTAATGGTTGATTCACATAAAACTATTTGATATTCACTGGCTTTCCTTCTTTGCATTTTTCATTGCTTGAAATACCTAGGTAACTATTTCCCTAAAATAAACAAAGGAAACTGATAAAAACAAGCTACAGATTAATGTGAAAAGCACAACTTCTCTATTGGAATCTTAAAAAAATAATTATTACTTTTTTTTTAACTTTTCTTTTTATGCATAGTATATTCTTATTGAAAATTTTGTTTTTACCAATAACTATTGTATTGATCTAGTAAAACTTGAGTGCACTTACAGTTAATCCCTCATTCAGGGTTAGGAGAGTGGGTCCATTGAATTAATTATTTCTCATAATAAATAGTTCAAAAAGGGTATATCATACATAGTGTATGTAGAAATATCAGTTTTATAATTAATTCTTTCACTTTTGATGGTAGAATTCACATTCTTTAGAAATATTGTATTTAACCCACAAATAATTTCTCAGGGAAAGAGAATTATGAAAGAAATTTTGAGTTCTGAGTTTCATTTGCTTGTAGAGTCAAAGCAGCTTTGCAAACTAAGAGGCTGAGAAATCATCTTTTGAAATCACAGGGACAGTTACTTAAATAGATCTGGATATTGATGTAATGAGGCTTTCATTTCAGGTGTGGTATTTTTAGAATGCTGTTGCAAAAATAAATTATGGAATTACGACATTCCTAACCATAACTCAGTGCCCACAGGTGGGCTACTGTTGAAAGAGCCTGTTCATAAGTACTTGCACAGCCGTTCTGTGGGTTTACATTGACAATCAACTTTAGGCATGCCAGGTATAAGATGGTAGGTTGGAGGGATGAACCTGTATTATTCAGATACTGCCCAATGGGAACATGTATATTCTTCTTAACTTCAGGAGTTAGTATTTTTTCCACCTTAGTTTTGTACATTCTTTTCCGCTTTCCTCTGAAAATGTGTGTTGAGAAGAGAGAATTGCCATTTTTAATACTGGATTTGAGGGTTTTTCTTCCTGTGGTTGAAATACATAGAAAATAATTATTAGAATTTTGTTAGTGTTTTGTTTGTTTTATTTAAGGGTGATAGTTTGTGGCATTGTGCTTGGAGTTTTATGCTAATAATCTTAATTATTTTCTACAATAACTTTTAGCTTTGAATTTTGAAAGAAAGGCTCTTTTTCTCCTGACCAGGAAGAGTTAAAAGTGTAATGCAGCTATATCTGACCAAGTCACTCCAGACTGGTGATATTCTTGTGTACAGTTCAGTGAGAAGCTTCTACTGAATAGAAAAAAAAGGACGTTTTTGCACTCCCAATGAAAACCTGTTTAAAGGTTAATGCCTGTTCTCACCCTTTCTCTCTTTATTGTAGAAATTAGGAAGTGACATTATGTCTGAAGCATACGTGGGCTGTCATTAACACTTCCATCAAAGCTTATACAATCATTAAATAATGTTTAGATGAAATTCATGTAAATTTCACTATCCAGGCTGATCTTTCTGTGTGGGAAAATAACACTGGTGAAGGAGGCATTATAGAATAAAAACAAACTATTGCCAAAATAGATTTTTTAAAAATTAGCTTGCTCCATGAGAATCAAGTGTCTTCTGCAGCATCTGCTGAGGGCGTTGTAGGCAAGTGATGGCGTCCAGTTATCCAAAATAAACTGAAAGAGTACCTGCTCTGGCAGCCTGCACATGTGGGTTTGTCCACATTCCCTGTGGCAAAAAGTTAATTGCTTTTATTCAGGAAATACTTTTGGTACCTATGTCCAGTTTCAGTTTGAGACTTAGAATTTAGATGCATTAAAACTGTTCCTCCTTTGGGTGTACCTGGTTTGTATCTCTGATGTGTTTGCTCATGAGATGGGCCTAGCCTCTTCTCCAGGGGGTACAGTGATCATGCAGTAGGCAACAAGCAGAAGGTGGAACACAAGAAACTCCTAGATTCTTGGAAAGCTATTTTCACCATAGGGCTGGTTTCACCATATGGTTTCACTGTATGGGAACAGGTGTCCAGGAGGTCTGTGGCATCTGCATACTTGAAAATGCTCAAAGCTCACCTGGCCAAGGACCTGCTTTGGCTGGGCATGTGTTGAATAGGGTGTTTCTAAATGGCCTTCAGTCACCCCCTCAGTGTATCTTGTCCTACCGTTCTGAGTTCTGCATTCAAGGTGCATTGCTTGAATATGTTGTGTATTACATGTCAAGGAGGTCAGTGGGTTTGATAAAGATAGTTCTCTGTGGAAGGGAAGGCAGCACAAATTAACCATTTCATTGTACAGAATTACTTTTTAGGCCACTTTTAGAGATAAGTGATACAAAACTCCAGCATATTATGCAATATGAGTAGCCTCAGCAGAGAACATTTTGAGTATTTGCCTTGTGTTCTCCATAAAAGAACAATACCCTTCTATGGCTAATCCAAGCTGCAGTTGATTGAGTTAGATTTCTGCTGCCGGGATAATTGGACACTGTTTCAGAAACGCCTGAGAATTTCTTGAGGCCTGTAACACAAGTTACCATACAAAGTTCCCAGTGTGCTGTGCTCTAAACACACAGTGCTCTGTGAAAAGAGTGCTCCAGCCATCCGGAATGATCAGAGTAACCCCGCATGTAAATGTGACCTTCTCCCTGCCTCACAGAGCCGCTGTGTCTGGGGCTGACTGTCACTCACAGAAACACTTCCTTTCATTTGATCAAGTCTTGAAAACAAGCAAGAAATATGATATTTCTCCTCCTTCTTCTCCAAGGATCCAAACCATTTTAATCCTTCTGGCCTTCCTTTAGATAACATTCTGTGAACTGGTTGGTGGGAGAGGAACTGCTAGTGTGGTCTGAAATGTAAAGTTGTATTTATGTAAGAGCTAGAAACCCAGAGTAATCTAACTATGTGCAGATGTAACTTTTTTTTTTCTTTTTTCTTTCTTGAAATTGTGCTAATGATTTTTGTTTTGTTAGTTTTATGGTAAATAATTTGATTTTTATATTGGTCTGCAATATACTCCTAGTAGTGAGTTAATAAAAATCTGAATTAAAAAGCATATGTGCGTGTAATTTCCAAACAGTTCTTAATATGAATCATTGACTCATAAAGCATGGTGGCTGTAGTTAGTATGCTGAATATTCTGGTGCTTAATTCATTTGATTTTAAGTTTCCAGTTGATTCATTTGTTACAGCATTTAAAAACATCTTGGCTTACTCTTCATTTTCCTTAATGAAACTAAGTTGTGGGGCTGTAAGCTGCATTACTTTCTTAACAGCATATTTAATATGATTCTGTTATCCCTGTCTGGTCAAATTGGCACATCCTTAAAATAAAATGAAATGTGATTCATTATTGTATTCACTATTGGAATTTTTCCCAGCTATTTCTGGAAGGAGTTTAAATCCAAAGATTAGGAGAGAAACATTAATCACATTATTTCATTATTGTTTTTTCTTAATTCATCAGAGAATTAACACAGTAGGAGACCAAAATTGCAAATATTGCAGCTGCTTAAAATGGATTAATTCAATAATCTTTAAGTAAGTCTGATGGTAAATGGGTTAATTTTCCCCTTGTTCCCAGGTATTTGGAAAATCAAAACATAGGAAAGAAGAAAACACAAGCTGAGCTAAAAAATAGCCCAGCATCTGTGTTATGATGTTAAAATTGTTGTTTCCTATCTCTTTTTGTGAATTTCCACCACCTCCCATAAATGACAGAGGACATTTTAAGCATCTCAACATTTTGTATGGGAAATGGTGGATCTGTGTTGTATTGTGAATTATATTATGGTTCTTGAAAATTTCTGGGTCACTCACATGACTAACACGGTTAATACTGGAATTATTTTGAAAATATAAAAAAAAGAGCAAGGAAAAATTACAAAAGTTGTTGAACAAACCATGATTGCAGTAGTAATATCTTTCAGACTGATAATTTACTTCTTAGATGCTACTTATTTTTGAATTTTAACCATATAGTATGGGCTACTTTTGCACAAAGATAAAAGTAAAAATACTTCTGGCAATGAACAGTCAGTGAGTTATCTGTAGAAATGAAAGGCCTGAGCACCTTCTGGTTTACAGAAGTCAAGTGTCATTCTGATATCAGTGTGACCTGGCTGCACTTGGTGAATTTCTTCCTGCAGCCTGTCTTGGGGCATTTTTTTGAGATACGATGGTATTTAAATTAGTCCTTAAACATTTACATAAGACTGTATTGTGCATATATACATAAATTAATGTATAAGAGTACCAAATATTTCTACAGTGTAGATTTTACAAATCACCCATCACGCTTTTGAGCAGTTGATTAGATTATGAAAGGGGAAAACATCAATTGAAAATAAAGAAGTTACAGAGTATAAGATGCAATCCATAAAGAAGCCCAAAACATAATATGACACATTCTGATACCAAATGTTTCTGTGCCATTTGAGGACAGATGATGAAAACTTTCTTTTCATTCTTTCTTTACAGAACAATAGATGGTAGTGTTAAACTTGCAGATGAATTCTGTGCATACAAATCATGGCATCTTTAGTTTCATCCTTCAGTCTCTTTTAGAGCTGATATAGTAGTGTCATGTGTGGTCAAGGATACTTGTTTGATAAGCACTCCCTATGCATATATATTACATTCACAGGTCTTGCAAAACCTTAATTTTAAAACTGATTTTAATCTTTCATCCTTCCAGCCTTATTGGTTATCGCTAACCGCAGTAACACTTATGGATATCTGTTAGTCACATAATTATTCCATCCAGACTTTAGTAGTATATAGCATAGAGAGGGCCTGCTGTACATACCAAGAGCCTAACTAACACTCTTTTCTTATATTCTTATATTTAATGTAGGAGGATGAGGTAATGAGGTGCTGCAGTAATATTATTTCTTCCTCTGGTTAAGTGATTAATTTTTCTTTTTCTAGATTCATAGAGTAAAATATAAATTAATATACTTTGCTATACTTTTTTAAGCGTTTAGTTCATTCCAAAGTGAGATCTGTCCTATATTAGTATGACCTTTTGAGAGATCTCATAGGAGTAGAATTGATCAGTGACACAAGTTTTAGAAATAATGCACAGAAGCAGCCAGAATCTCAGCTGAGGTCTGTATAAATCTCATCTGTCTCTCAGTTGGAGTGATGCTGATGTTGCAGTACTCATGCAAAATGGGAAAGAACTTGGCTGCTTTCAAATCTCTAAATTTAGTGTTTGGGTGGTCCAGGACAGTGAAGATTTTATAACATCTCTGTGTATTAATAAATCTGTTTTGTGTGTGAACCTCTGTAAACCTTGCATCATCCATTAAACATGTGACTGTGCTGTTGACAATACATTTCAGTAGAAAGACTTAAGGAAGACCTAGTACACTTATTTCCTGTGACATGCAAGACACTGTAATTATGGGTCATTTGCCTGGTTTCTTTGGTAATTAAGAGGTTTAATTGTGCCTAGTTCCAGGGAATTAGTTAAACTTTCCATTATGCATATTGTCTTCCATAGTCATCGGCTGCTCTCTTACAGTAAGCTTAGTGACATCATGGAAGTCAATTAGGTCTTTCAAGGCAGAGCAATGAAGTACATTCTTTTGTATGAGCTGGGTCAGAAAAGGTTTCTGAAAGGCCTTGATAATGCTCTTCTGTGCAACATTTAAGCTTATTCTTCAAAAAGCAAAGCTCGTCAGAGTTTCATTTATTGTCCTTAGAGTGCTTAAGGTCATTAACTAAGCCATTGTTAAGAACAAAACCTATAGGCAGAGCCATACTTCCATTCTAATAGCAACTGTACCAAGCTTTCCAGGATCAGCTGGTTACATATTTGTAGTAAATAACAATGATAATTATCAACATTTGAAAGTATCACATTATTCAAACTGGAATGCAGCAACTCTGTGAAGAAAATGAGCGCAAAAGAGATTGGTGTGATTCCTTTGGTTCACTAAAAATCGTTAATTAAGTGTTACTTTGTTACATGCAAGGTAGAAACCACCTTTTACTTTTCTCTTGACAGACTCCAAGTTGTTACTGACATGTTGAAAGGCAAGAATCAATATTTTAAAAAGAAAGGAAATCAGGAGAGGGTTCTTTGATTTTTCCCCTTCCACTGTCTCTAATAGATGGATATATATAGGGCAGACATTTAATACATCTTGCAACATTTTTTTCTTTGAATGTAATAAAGCTTTTGCCAGTTGCAGATCCCTTGGATCCCTTAGAGCACAGCCGAAACAAACACTGTGCATCCTTTATGTTCTGCAGTGAAATAGTTATGTGTTTGAGAACCTAAAAGGTGCAGTATGATGTTGTATGTTCATAGAATCATAGAATATTCTGAGTTGGAAAGGACCCACAAGGATCATCAAAGTCCAACTCCTGGCCCCTGCACAGGACAGCCTCAGGAATCACACAATGTGCCTGAGAGCAGTGATTAGTAGATACGAGGAAAATTGCCCATACCATCTGAACATCTGTTTTCAATTACTGAAATTACTTGTGGCAGTGATTTTGGCATTATTAGTAGTAGCAATGCTAATAATATTGATAATAAATGCAGTATGAATAGGAGAAGTGTTAGAAACCATGCGTCAGTATAGGTCAGAATTTTTCAGGTCCTTGGATGCCAAAAGTTGCTTTGGGTTATCCATGACAAAAATTCAAACTGAATTTGCATGTCGTGGACAGGAAGGGGCAGGAAGAGATGCTTCATTATATAAATTCTGAAATGAGCTCCAGAAATATTGTCTTTCATTATATAAAATTTCAGATTATATGATTTTTATGTATTTATCTTATTTATTATTCAATATTCTGACATTAAATTACAAAATCCACATAAATAATGTACGATTGTTTTTAACAGCTTTGCTTCCAAACTGCAATCTGGAATGGTTCAGACTAATGCATGAAAGTTCTGACTTAACTCTCCCTCCTCTAAATGTAACCTTCTGATACAATAGCTTGTTTTCTTTCTCATCATTGCTTTGGAAGAATTAAGCAAATAGAGTATGACTTTGACAGCACTCTACTTATAAGTAGTGTCTGTCCTCACTCATTCAAAGCCCTACTGTTGACCAAGGTAGTTTATTGTTCCCCGTACCTTGTGTATGTAGGAAATGCCATACCTGTGAGTAAAGCACTGACTTCGCCATTTTGCAGGTTGTAAAGTTGGTTTGGAAAAGTTAAATCGCTTGCTTATAAAGGTATTTAGGCACTTGCTTAACTTTACTTTAAGCTTGTGATTAAACACATCCCTATAAAAGCACTTAGGAACATCTGGATAACCAGTTTCTGGGATTTAAGTAAGTGTATTGATGTTTTTTGAATTGAAATTAATTAAAGGTTAATTACCATGCAGATGTTCAAACTGGGAGGTTTTCTCTTGTTCTAATTAGGGGTGCCTAAGCCAAGAACAAAATTTAGTTTTCCTACTGTTTCATTCAGGATCATTCTCTCTTTGAAAACCAGCTATTAGAAGTTCATAATAATATTATCATTTTTTCCCCCTCACCTCCTTATTTCTCAGTGTCTTGTGTTTGAAGATTCGCCTCAGGGAGTCAAAGGAGCCCGGGAAGCAGGAATGCAAGCGGTTATGATTCCAGATGAAAACTTAAAACCAGATTTAAAAAAGGACGCAACACTGGTCCTGAAGTCCATGGAAGATTTCCGACCAGAACTGTTTGGTTTACCAGCATATGATTGATGCCTAATGCCTATGTACATGTTCATGACTGGAGATAAATTAAACGTGAAATGAAATTTTATTTTGATTTTATAATTGCTTTTCATCTTTTACTCTCTTCCTTAAAACTAGAGCACAAAAGTCCTGTTAACACTCAGTCTTTTACACATTATGTTTGATAAATTGTCTGGAATGTTTATGGTTTGTCCTTTTGATAAATGCTAAGTTAAAGCAGTTAAAGATTCTATTAAGTGAATCAATCCAGCCTTGTTCTATTCACATCATAATGTTTTCTGGGAGTATTATGGAACTATTTAGACGATTTATTGTAACTGCATTGGAAGATTCTTTTTCTGTTTCCACTCAAATTACTTACTGTTTACATCTTAAACAGAAATCTATTCTGGATTGCTTTTTAAGCCATTAAAATTTTTTTGACAACAATATTGCTATCAATATGTTTATTCTTTTCCTCATCCCATTGATTCCTTGGAGTGGCTACTAGAACATAGGCTAGACAAAGTTAAGAGAATAACGTGGGTGTTTAATAAAGGCCTTCAAACCGTGGGTAGTCAAAAGCCTCCCAGAGGCTACACCCAAGATGGACAATGGTCACGAGTTTTTCAGATATAAGTTTGGTCTATTTGGTCTATATCAGGGGTTAACTGTCCAATTACAGCTTTGGGTAATGAAGTCATATTCCCCCAGCTCACTTGCCCCCGCAAAATTCACTTTTGTTTATACTTTTTGGAGCCTGTGGCTGTAGGGTGTCCTTGGGTTCCGGGCCCAGAGCAATTGTTTTGTCTGACCAGACTGTGAAGACAGCAGTTAACATTTTATGTGAAATTTTGAGTTATGCACTAATGCAGCACAGGATTTGAAGAATATAAAGGTTAAAACCTTAAGGCATCACCATACTTGCCCATCTATTCCACTTGAACTGTGTTGTCTTTGTTCTTTTTTCCCCCACTTCTTTGTGACAGGAATTCTGTTGTACTTTCTGTGATTGTTTTCTTCTTAGAGATTGAATGAGATGATTTCCAGACATCCCTTAAAACCTCCATTATTCTGCAATTCCGCTGTTATCTTTTCTGATATCTTGATCACCTGCTAGGAGCTATACAAGGTTATACATCACCATTGCCGGAACCTTTAAGCTAGCTCAGTCACCACAATGGAACAATTTGTGTGGGACATGTTGCCCGAGCAAGCAGCGGCCGGCGTGTCTTGGAGCTTTTTGGCTCTATGGCTCGGATGTCTTTACTTGGCACAGGCAGGGAGCAAGGACTGAGAGAGAGGTCTGCTGTCTGTGATCCAAACGGATTTATTCCCAGCGACAGACAGACCCCAAGCGCTGGGCACAGCATCCAAATGCAGGATGATGGCCTTTCTGCTTTGGTGCCTACTGGGGACAGCAATGAAGCCGCCTACCATTGCTAAATGCTAGGACTGTTCTTCATGCCCTGAGGCAATAAGGTCCAGTGGTAGCGTTTCACTGGGGCTTCTCAGCTGAAGGAAGAAATCGAGAAGGCAAATTGGGGGGCATCAGCTGGGTCAAGGGGAATTTGGAAAAAACAGTCTTTGGTGTCTATGACTGCTAGGTTCCAATTTTAGGGACGCATCGAAGGGGAAGGCATCCCTAGCTGGAGGGACCCCATGTCCTCAATGGCCTTGTTAATCTTTTTGAGGTTGTGCAGGAGCCTCCGCTTGTCCTTCCCTGGCTTCCAAATAAGAAAAACCGGGGAGTTCCAAGGGCTAGTAGTTGGCACAATGTGACCTTTGGCCAACTGCTCCTCCACAAGTTCATTGGGCACCTTCAGTTTATCCTTAGCTAGCAACCACTGGTCTACCCAGACCGGGCAATCAGTTTTCCAATTTAATTTTTGAGTAGGTCGCTCCTCAGTGGCTGCCACTAGAAAATCCCAAGGGGTTTTTGGGATCTCAATTTTCACCCCCCATTGACTCATGTTGTCCCTCACCCATAAGGGAACTGCATAATCCAAAACAAATAGGCAAATACTTGCCAATTGCCCATCCAACCCCTCAATGTGTACAATGCTCTTAGATTGTTTCATGAATTGAGCACCCCCAAGGCCCCATACTTTGCCCTGCACAGGTTGCAATTCCCAATGTGACGGCCATAACCTAGAGGGAATGATCGTCACATACACTCCCGTGTCCAACAATCCATCTAAATGATGATACTCATCACCTCGATGGATTCCACACCCTATGGTTGGTTTGTCCTCCCCACCACCTCTACCCGGTAGACATCTGGAGAATGAGTTGTCTACCAGGAGCTTTGTAGTTGTTGGCATGGCTTCGGCAATGACCTGGCCCTCCAGGAGGAAATAGGGTGGGTGGACACAACACCCCAGGAGAAGGGTCTGATGTTATGATCACAGGAGAAATCTCAATCTGCTGGGCATGTGCTTGGTGTCCTCGATCACAATGTACCGACAGTCCAATCCATAAAAAGTGTCCATGTCCAGTGGTTTGACAGAAGTCACCTGCCAGCAATGTGACTTAAAATACGTATGTTTTGCAGTTGTTAACATAAATGGTTGGTGTGGCTCCCAACCTTTATCTTTACTGCTTTGCTCTCCCCCTGCCCTTTTCTGACCTGCCCCATTTCTATAGTCACACGGAGCAGGTCCACACTCCTCCTTCAGTTTTTTGGGAGATTGACTGGTCCCTCCCCACCCTGTTTGTCATTTTGTCCATCCTGCTGGTTGTCTCCTTGAGGGCAAACCCTGGTGATGTGTCCCTCCTGTCTGCAAATAAAACAAGGGAGGGGTGTATTGTGCTGTTTATGAGGCGTTGCCGCAGCAACCATCCTTTGCGACCCCTCTCTCTTCCATGGCTCTAGAATGACAGCTCTTCTTGCACATGCTTCAACCCTGATTTCCAGGGTCTATGGTGGATCCAGCGGCAAGGTCAATATGATCTGTTTACAAGTGTCATTTGCGTTGGCCTGCGCCAACTCTGTCATGACTTCTAATTGCACCAACTAACTCTCCAGTTGTTCAGTTACCACCCAAAGCCTTTCTACAAAATCTATAAATGATTCTAGAGGAGACTGTTTAATATTAACATAACTAAATTTGGGTCCCTTGTAGGCATTGCAATCAAAGCTTTCTCAGCAGCTCTTTTTACATACTCCAAAGAGAGAGATATCTGCTGTGTGCGATCCAAATGGATTTATTCCCCCAAATCATCAGCGGCAGATAGATCCCGAGCACAGGGACAGCAGGTTATAAACGGGCAGGTTTCAATGGGCAAGTAGCAACTTCTGACCAGTAAGGGGGAGTGGGGGGGAGAACAAAGGAGAGTCTCAAACTAATTGAAAACCAGTGAAAGGAAAACAAATTATGTGGATGAATGATATGCTGGGGTTTAGGGGAATACCTGAAACAAGTTCTGAGAGAGATTGGTCCAGTAAAAGATTGGCTTAGTAACTTCAGGAAAAGGGGAACTGACTTCAGGAACTGACAGCTCTTGGGGAGCAAACAACGCTTGGGACAAAACCACAAACTCAGACCAAACAAGGGGTACAGAACTGTGCTGTAACACTGCAACTTGAGCAGACTGCAACAGTTATATGATCTTAGAAATTAGCCAAAATGCTTTTCACCTTATTTCTTTCATTTCCTTATATCTTTCTTATGGTCCATGTGTCGAGTACCCTTCTCTTTCATTCTTGTGAAATAAGTGTGTCTTGTCTCTATGCTTCAATTCGTGTAAAGTTAGGACCCTAAGTCCTTTATTCAAATAGCTTTCTGTAGGGTGTCCTTAATTTCCATTTTTATCTTGTCCTTGAGCCCTTGTTTTTTGCCAATTTTCCTACAGAGAGTTTTGCTATATATTTTTAAAGTACAGAAAGTGTAGATTTGGTTAAGAGAAAAAACTTTAAATTTATTTTTCTGGCTACCATAATTTCCATTAAATGTTTATGTTGTCAGCTGTCCTTCTTACTTCTGTCTTTCCGGTATCTTATAAGGGCCTCTTTATAAATTGTAAAATATATAGACAGGTTTTGGTGGAGTCCACAATTATATGTATGACATGATGGAAGCAATGTCTTTTACCTTTTCTAAAGAAAGCTATAGTATTTATGTACCTTTGTGACAGTTTTATAAAATTAATTATTGTATTCAGCACTTAAATCCCTACCCTTCTAACGAGTACACATGAGATACTTCACAGTCTTGGTAAAATTGCAAACTCCATAAAGACAAGAGACTTGAAATATTTTAAATCAGAAAATTTCCATGTATAATGAAAAGGCTGCTATGACCTTGGGTTTTTTAATATTATATGTTAGTATATGATCTTCCTCACAAAAATATTTTCTAGGCATTCCTGGTGTTTAACTGTTTTAGATTTAACAGTGTTTTGTCAGGAACAGAAATTAATGAATTATAGACCCTTCAGTATTCATGGTGAATGTGTTTAGATTTTCTTCTGCATTTATAAAAACCTCAAATTTTTACATCTTTTATGTAGACTTTTATTATTTTGTTTTATAGTAGTCTGTTTATATCTCAAGAAATTAAGGACATTTTTTTTATTTTATACAGTCAGTCAAATATGACCTAGGTTATACCAGAACCTTTTTATACATATAATATAATTTTTGCAGTTAAATGCTTTCCATTCTAAGCATCTGGAGCCATTTTTCCAAAAAAAAGGTAAATATTTATTCAGTGTAAGTATTCTCAATATTATGTTGTTTCTTCTGGCCATGGATAGTGCTATCATAACTGTTTTTGTAATGACAACAGCCTGTCCCATCCAACCTGAATTCCATTTCTGGTCTTCCCAGGCAAGATAACAGAACTATTGCTGTATAATTCTTCCTTTGACTTATGTTACATAGCACAAAATCTTACTGTAGAGCAGTAATTCTGAACTTTCAAGTGTAAAACAGGTGCCTGTTGGGATCTCCGTTCATAATTACTGAATTTCAACAAGGAACTTACTATGTAGAAGAAGCTTTAATAAGCTGTAATTAGTAACTTTTTCAAAGTTCTGCATGTATTTAATTTAACTGGTGAATTTTGCAAAAAAATAGAAGTGAGATGTCTCATTTATAACATACTTTGAAGGAATTGTCATTGAAGTAATGATTTTTTTTTAAAACATAGATGCAATAAATATATCCCTGACAAAATCAGAACTACATCATGATCACCATGTAAGATCAACATAATTCTAATTTAATAGCCTTACCTTAGGAAAATTAATAATCAGGAAAATACTGCTCCTTAAGTTATCAGCAAATCCTATCACATACAAATATTTTTCCATTTATTTAGTAACCCATCTGACAGTTGCCAGTGAAATTATGGCCCCAAACTGAAGTCTGTGAACCTGAGCCATATGCCATAACCTTCCCATCATTCTGGTAAAAGTTCTTCCATGCACTTTTCAGCTTGTTGTTCACCAACTTCCTAGTCCTGTGTTGAACCATTTAACTGCTACTGAAGTAATTTTGACTGTTGTTAGCTTTTCTCGACTGAATGAGAAATCAAAACAGCACACAAAATTAAATCCTTCTTCTACAGTAGCTCTAAAAATCATGTCATTTCCATTATATTTGAGGGAGATATTCATGTCACCAGTAGATGAGTGTAGCCTGCCTGATTAACCATGTACCAAGTATCAACATATGTTTGTATGTATTTCTTTACCCAGTTTTTGGTTGGATTTGTGGCTCTGTAGCTCGATCATCTCAACAGCATCTGTTCAGAAAAGAAAAAAAGAAAAAAAGGATTAAAAACTTGGATCCCCTTCCTTCCCTCCATCTGCTGCTTTCCAGATGAAGTCCTGTTCTGACTGAGCTGAAAAAAATCCATACCAGATCCTGGCTACAGATCATGAGAACATGTGAGCAATCAGGACATTTGAATGCTCCATCTGTGTTTTTATGAAGAGGACTGTTAAAAACTAATCCAAAAAGTCTAACTCAGCAAGCAGATTTCAATCCCAGTAAATAGTTAACACACGCTTAATTCATTTTTATTAAGCAAAGAATGAGCACCAGCTTACTTTTAAGGATACATTTAATTTTATTTGGTTAAATACAGAACATGTGCTTCAGGCATACCCTGAAAAGGATTCTAGCCTCCAGAAAATAAAGACAGAAATTGATGACCAAGTTTTTATCATTGGAAAATAAGATCAGCACAGCAAAATGGAGACAAATTCAGTCAGGCAATAAATTTTAAAAGAAACAAAAATACAAGTTTCTGAAGTACAAACTATTGTACTGGAACTTAAACTCCTTTCTACCTCACAAGTGAATTAGGATTTACATTTTACTGCAACTTCAATGGGATTAACTTCAGTGGAATTTCCAGGTTGCAAAGAGCTACATAAATGGGGTTTCATTGAGTATATTCAAATAAAAATTCATTGCCTTGGAACAGGATTAATTTTAAAATGCAGTCTGACTTCTGTGAAGCTTGGCATTTACATTCTACAAATAAAGATCAAAAAAAGCTCAGATAGTCATTCCTCATTTGGATTAGATGTCTTTCTAAAGAATGCTACACTTAAACCAAAGAAGCCTCTGCCCAGAATCGCTCATGTTGCATATATTCCAAAAAATATCTTCAGCAGAATCCAAATTAGAGAAAAAAAATTCAATTATTTTCAACTACTTCAAAATTCATATGTATCTTTAACAATCGGACAATGAAGCTTGAAATTTCCTGCTTTCTTGCTAGCTCTAGATACTGGTTATCCATACAAAAATCTGGTGGTTTTTTTAAATCTAGAAAAATTTAGACTCCAAAAACACTAGCTAGGCAGTAAATTCTGCAATTCCATAGGCCATATCAAAAAATTGTTACTAATGTTTTAATATTAGAATGATGTTAAACAATGAAAATATAGCAACTCTTTTTTTTTCTAAATAATTTGTTTCCATGCATTTGTTCCTAATTTAAATAGTTTGTATCTTTCTTGAATTTACTGTGTTTTGACACTGAGAAGTAGGACTGCTTTTTTTTGTCAAACTAATGGAAATAAATGGAAATAGTGGAATGGAGGAAAAGAAGTTCTCCCAGAACATTTCTCTGTCCTGGAAGAAACATGACTCTCATCAACACCTCATGTTGATCTTCCCTTTGGCCAACAAGTCTAAGTTGTGGGCATAATTACCTTATTATGATGAAAGACAGAAGGGCAAGGACTCAAACTAAAACCTGTCCTGGTTTAGAAAGACAGGTGTCCGCAAGGGAGGGAAGGAGCCTCCCTTGGAATAGAGAATGCAAACCCTCTCCCTCCAAATTATTATAATTTTGCAATTAAGGGTCTCTCAGGCAAAGATATGAGGATAGAAATAGTGGTTCTTTACTGGTATGAGTAGCAAGGCAAACAAACAACAATAATTATGGCATTAACAACAAACAGAACCAGGAACCTCATAGCAGCCTTCTTGACTGAGATGGGAAGGGATGGAGGAGAGGCTCTGCTTCACACAACCCTGGGGCAGTCTGTTCCCAGTGCCCCTGCAGGACTGTGAGGAGCACCAAGCTGGTATAGCAGGAATGAGCAGAAATCCCAGGGTGGTGGATGAGATGTGCCAGAAGCTCCACAGTGGTAACTGGGACTTCAGGATGCCCTGTCAGGGCAGGGTGTCGTAGTCAAGATAGCCACTGCACTCAAAGTGCTTCAATAAAAACCCCAGGGGGCCTCAAGTATCAGCATCATGTTATCTAGAAGTCTTTCATACCTTCTCTATGTAGCAATCCTAGGGGCAGCTCCCCATATCTCTGTCTCTTTCTCTCCTTCTTCTCTCTTCCTTCTGCAGTCCCAACTCACTGATGCCTGTCCCTGGCACAGCCACCTAACCCTGTCTGTCCCTTGTACAGTGGCTCACCTTATCTGTCCCTCACACAATTTCCCATCCCTTCCTCCTCACAGTACAGCCAGCAGACCCCAACTGACTCTCTATTACCTAACTCACTCTTTTATCACCCAGCTGTGAGGGCAAGGCTGTTCCCACTCTTTGGTAATTAACACATCTGCAATAGATCAGAGGCAGGATTGCCTTTAGCACTATCTCTGTCTGTCTTCCCACAGCAGGGGGTGTGGGGCTACAGTGTAGCAAAGACCCAGAGCAGTGCTAAAGATGCAGTGGGGTGGGGCAGGAGAAGGTGAGTTAAGGTTTCCTGTGTACTCGAGCAGATGATGCTAAGTCTCTAGGACTGGACTCTGTCAGTGACAGTGAATTCTCCCCGCAGTAAACAACAGCTTGACCCTCCTTCTTCCAGTGCCAAGAGTGTGAGCACAGCTGCCCCTGCCCTGTCCTTTCCCTGCCCCCCAAACTCACGGTATCTTCCCCTCCAAGAGAAACTTCGAGAGACAAACAAAGTGTAGCCAGATGCTATACTCCTCTCCTCACCTTAGCAACTTCTTTTGCTTTTTCTTAAGTACCCATAAGTACTCAGTACTTAATTTCCTAGCAACTTATGGGAAAAAATTCTATAAGTAAAAAGCAAGAAAGAAACCCAACCCCCAACAAGCCCCTTCCAGGAGCCAAGGCAGCCAACTCTGGCAAGAGGCCTCACTGCATGTGCCAGTGGCTGTGTTTACACCAGGTAGCTCAGTGTAGAAAAAAAGAAATATGTATGTACTAGAGGGCAGGGGTCAGCTAAAGGATGTCTGTTGGTCTCTTCTGCTCTTCAGCCCTTTGATTTATGGACTCAAAGCCATCATATTCAAAATGTTAGGTGCTGGCTCACACTGGTAATTAAAGCAAGCTTCAGCAGAGAGAGAGAACATTCCAGCTCTTGCTTCTCTCTTTGTGGCTCTTTACCCAGAATATCTGCAATATGAAACTGGAACATGAAATAAAACATTAACAGGATCATTGTTAATATCCAAAGTTCCTGTGATTTAAAAAGTAGCAGAGAGGGCATTATTTAGTGGAGAAGAACAGAATGGTAGAAGAAAGGAGCTGGAGACCAGGACTCCATGGTATAAACCATCTAGGACCTAGCACTCCAATGAAATGAAAGAAGACAAACAGTAAAGTCTACCACTTTTCCTTAGCAAAACTGTAAAAGCAGTAATTATAACGGGAAAATTTTTTGCATTTACAGAAGAAAAACTCAACTCAAAAACATATGTAAAGGCACTCTGTTATGAAACAGGTTTCTACAGGTAAGAGTCAGCCCCTATGGCAACCAGAGCAATTTACCTACAGAAGGGGATATTGATTTTAACTGCATTTCATCATTACTATCATGGTTACTTGAGTGAAGTGTATTATGGTGGTGTTACTAACTACTCTTTGACAGAAACAACTTCTCATCTAGTGAACTTTGGAAGTTGGATAACTGAAGATAATTAAATTTCTTGTAAATTTGACAAAGCAGTTTCCACTGTATCATCTTGATGTCTTGCTAGTTTTATTACTTCTACCTACATACCTAGAATGTGGGCGATGTGTGTAATAGTAATAGTATCCAATCAAAATCACTGTATGGCTGCAGGTAAAACTGCAATCTTACCCTCCAATGTAATAAAATGAAAAACATTAGGAATTTCAAACTAGAAGTTCTTTGTCCAGATAACCCTCTTACTTTCTGTGAAAAGGAAGTGTTTAGTAGGAGATCGCGCAGATCTACAACTGATAAAAAAATACACTTTCCACCAGCTCCTCAGAAAATGATGCAGCTTGTTTGGGGAAGAATGTAAATATGGTATTTCTAGAAAATAGTTTTATTCCCAATGACTTTTTCCAAAGGCAGTGTAGTGGAAACATACAGGGGAAAGAGGAAGACACACATAGATCAATCATTCTGAGCCTTCTCTGATTCCTTGCCTAAGACCATGAAAATGAGATGAGTCTTTCTAGCTGTTAACCAAACAAATTCAGAAATGCATGAGTTTTATCTCTGTTTTCAGTTTTTTCTATTGCGCATGAACTTTAGAGGCAAACAAAAATATGTGAAATGCAGTTAGGCTTAACTTTCAGAAAAATCTCTGTACAATTTGCCAGAAATTCAGAAAAGGGACTTTGTGACATACCAGAACAGCCTCTGTTCTCAGTGGTTATCTCAGCTGCTGCTTCTCATGCTCCTGAGTTAATCAGCTAAGACATGGTCAAGCACTGGACCGTGGTAGTTGCACTGAAACAGAGAAGGTAAGTACTACACTAGGGAATGTTTTTCTGTTTCAGAAGATGCTGAAAGACATTTAATAATGCTGCACCTTGAGAAATGTCTTTTTGCTGTAGCAAAATGTAATTTCAGCAAACAGTAGTTTTGTCACATAGAAATATTTCATGTATTTAATTTGCTGCAGAATATCTGCAGAGACATGGATATCATAAGGTGCTTTTAAGTAGGGGGAGAAGAGTTTTCATTATAGTACCAAAAAATGGGGAGGAACAGGGAACATGAGGGAAAACAAGTGTTAATACTTGCTAAAATAGCATCTTGATTTAAAATTGTGAAGACTGTGCAAAATGTATTGAATCTATTTATTACTGTGTCCTCATTCTTGGATATGATCCAGAAGTGCTACATTTTACCTGAAAAATTGGAAAGCTGATTAAGTCAAAATGGATTTCCTGGAGACCTATGACTACAGCCTTGTAAACTGACCCATTATAGCCCTCAACATTGTTCTTTTTTCAACTGACTGCATCTGAAACATTGCAAGACCCCAGGCATTTGGATTTTCAGACCAAACATATTAGGTAACTGATTTTATGTTTTTCAGTGCAATATGAGACAGGAAAACATGGTGGATTGGATTTTTCCCCTCTTTAAAGCAAATCTTACCATGAGGAGATTTATTAATCATGCAATTTCATCCTGTCGTATTCCCCTAACCTATGTTATATAACTCTTAGTAAGGATTTTTATCAATGTTTTGGAGCACATTCATGACTGAAATCCATGTGTGAATTTATGTTTTTTTTGTCTGGAGAGTTCTAAATACTTTCCATGTGTCCTAAACACATTCCATTCATCAAATAATTGTTATTTTTGTTGGTTGAAGTAATTTGGTTTGTGAAATTGTCTAAAGGGCTCCTTTCAGTTCTGACTTTCTAGTAAAGACTCAATCATATCAGGAACAGGTTGAAGACCTGTTTTTGTACGAAAGACTTTTTGACACCTATATGAAAGGAGCTGGTAGACAGCTGTCATCTGTGCTCTTCTTAAAGCCAATTCTGTATCTGATAGGAAATTAATTCCCTTATAACCTTAACAGAGAGTGCTGTATGCTTAGTGAAATTCTTACCTGTGTGAAATTTTGCTGGGAGGATGAGGATGAGGATGAGGATGAGGATGAGGATGAGGATGAGGATGAGGATGAGGATGAGGATGAGGATGAGGGAGG
>VZDJ01007754.1:30230146-30264188 GCA_008694505.1 Cyanoderma ruficeps | reverse complement strand
AGGAAGGAAGGAAGGAAGGAAGGAAGGAAGGAAGGAAGGAAGGAAGGAAGGAAGGAAGGAAGGAAGGAAGGAAGGATTATAAGGCCAGCCTGTTCACTGCTGATTGATGTGGAAGACATTTCTGATCACAAGATCTGTTTAGCTCCTCTTCTTCCAAGCTTAAAAAACTGGATATTTCTCAATTATATTTATTTTTAATACTTGCTGCATTTTGACCACAATAACCCCCTGCAATGTTATAGGCTGGGGATGGTGTGGCTGGACAGTGCCCAGGCAGAAAGGGACCTGGGGGTTCTGGTGACAGCAGCTGAACATGAGCCAGCAGTGTGCCCAGGTGGCCAAGAGGGCCAATGGCATCCTGGCCTGGATCAGGAATAGTGTGGCCAGCAGGAGCAGGGAGGTCATTCTTCCCCTGTGCTCAGCAATGGTGAGGCCACACCTTGAGTGCTGTGTCCAGTTCTGGGCCCTCAGTTTAGGAAGGACGTTGAGACACTTGAGCGTGTCCAGAGGAGGCAACAAGGCTGGTGAGGGGCTTGGAACACAAACCCTGTGAGGAACAACTGAGGGAGCTGGGGTTGTTTAGCCTGGAGAAAAGGAGGCTCAGAGGTGACCTTATCCCTCGCTACAACTTCCTGAAAGGTGATTGTAATCAGGTGGGGGTTGGTCTCTTTCTCCAGGCAGCAACTGACAGAACGAGAGGACAGAGTCTCCAGCTGTGCCAAGGGAAATACAGGTTGGATATTAGGAAAATTTTTTTACATAAAGAGGGATAAAGTACTGGAATTGTCTGCCTGGGGATGTGGTGGAGCCACCATCCCTGGATGTGTTTGAAAAGAGACTGGATGTGGGACTCGGTGCCATGGTTTAGTTGAGGTGTTAGGGCATGGGTTGGACTCAATGATCTTGAAGGTCTCTTCCAACTTATTCATTCTGTGATGGTGTGATTCTGTGATACTTGTTTCCAACCTTCCCCAGAAAATGGAATTATCACAATAAATTTTACTTTAAAGACACACTGCTTAAAGGACTAAACATTTAATGTGAGCACCCTGTGGGGATATTTACATTTCGTTTTGCATCACTGCTATAGTGTAGGTGACTCTTCCAGGTGTAGACTACCTAGACTGATGTTTAGCAAATAACAGCACCCAACATGGAGTATCCTCTGCAGAGCAAGCTAACTGCATTAACATTTACCTCAGTTGTGGACTAAAATTTACAGCTACCTCTACCTCTAATCTTCTGTGGTAATATCAGTACCCAATATAACTAATTCGTAAATAATCTGTAATTCTATTGTATCTGCTTCTAAATGATATATTGAGCATACCAAAAACTGAATTGCGTATTTAGGACAGTCTATATGGGAGGGATGCATACTAAGTATCTGAGATATGTTCTTGCAAAGGTGATTGAGACCATCTTTTGAGAGCTCTCCAGTTATTGCTTGTAGTCTGCCTGTTATTTTTACAGAATACCCTGCATTCTAAATTCATTAATTTACACAAACCTGCTTACAGTTTTCCTTCCCTTAAACCTTATTGTTATTAAAATGTCTTTTTTATAGGAGTTTTATTTGGTTGGTTTGGTTTTGTGGGGGTGTGGCTTTGTTTGTTTTTGTTTTTGTTGCTGTTGTTTGGTTCGTTTTTGGTGCTTGGTTATAAGAGTTAAGTAACTGCCAAACAAAATAGTCACTTCAGAGACATGCAAGTGGTCGTGGTTTAGGAATGGTATTCTCCAATTTAGTGCTCATGCTCACACTAAACCCATGCTACCACTCAATCCACCCAATTTTTGCATCCCTTTCTCCTTCAGAGGCTGGGAGAGGAGAACTAGAGGCACAAAAAGTAAAGATCGTGTTGAGACAAGAACAATTTCCTGGCAACAGCAATGAGGCAAGAACAAAAAAAAACAGTAGCAGCAATAATATTAATAACAAATGATATAAGAAAAGGAATTATTCACACAAAAAAGCAACCTGTTAATAGACAATATCGGATGTCTCCCTCTGCCGCATTTTCTTAACCTGAAGAATTGCCTTCTCCCTGGAAGAGAGAATCCCTTCCTCCTGCCTCCAGAAATACCATGAGGTGAATCTCAGCCATGCCCCCTCCTGGTTACTGCAAAAATTAACCCTTGTTTGGGACCAGGACAGAATATTTTCTTGTATGTACTGTTTCTAAGACCTTGATAAGGACAAATTAGCATTAGAGACTAGAAAAACATCTGGCTTTAGGAGGGCTGTGTTTTGTTGGAAGACTACCCTTAGTTCTGTGCACTGAATTTGTTCTATAGCTAAATGTCCAATCCACTTTGTGCTATCAGCCTAGGCAAAGTTCATCAGCAATTAATTGATGTGAACAATTCTATAGAAAATTTTAAAAAATTCTGCAGACTATAATGATTTATAGCAAATTATGACAGCATCTTTCTACCTGTTTTGGTGGCAGTGATAAGACTAAAAGTGTGCCATACACATTTTTTGTTTGACTAGGATGGCTAGAATGAAGGAAAAATATCTCTCATGAGAAGCATGGGTAATTGCAGCTCATAAAATCCTCTGTTAAATGGGCTATACATCACACAAGTATAGGCAGGCAATCTCCTTTTAGCCCATCTCTCTCTCCCCTGTTACCTTACTCTTCCTGTCCCTCTGCCAGGTATAAACATTTGGGCTTAGTGTGCGCTTCAAGTTAAATGCAAGGAATAATATATATTTAAATTCCTAACAATAGATCAAAATGTTTGGCAAGATTGAACACCATGTCTCATATGAATTTGTCTTTGAAGATAAGAAGTCATCAACATGTATGTGACTCTAATACTGGTGATTAAATACCATCTTCCCTGCTGGGTTTCATGGATGAGGTGTCATTCTTGGTATGGTATTTTTGGGCCCTGTTAGGTTTACATAAAAAGAAATAAGATAAATGCTCTCTTCAGATGTATAGCTATACATTTGAATTAATGTAATTTGCCTCGACAACCAAAAAATTCAACTGGTCTTACAAAATCAACATTATTTTAATAGCTGAGGCTTGTACCCATAGAAGAAGCAAAAATTTGTTGTTCTTGTCTGTTTTGCTTAGTAACTTTTCTCCTTAAAAGTAAAATATCCAAAGAAATGTCTGATAAAAATGTATGTAATCCATTCAAAACCAAAAAGCTCAAGAATTACAAGTTCCCATGGTTGTTTGCATTTATTAATTACACAGAGTCCTCATCTTTGGTAACAGACTCTGACATAAAAGATACCCAGGGAAAACACAAGCTACTTCAAATATGAAGAGGGAAAATGTGCATTCTACTAATTAAATGAAAAACAGCCTGAGTTTTATTTGTCAAAAGATAAAATTTATCACCTCATCAAGGATTTTTATGGTAAAACACCATCTAGATCTTTGTTTTACAGTGAATCTTTTCCTTGTATTTCTCAGTTTACAGCCCAGCATGCTGGCACAGTTACTGCTAGTGAATTGAACAAAAACCCCTTTCGATGTTGAAGATTAAATTAATTCACTGGGATTCCTGAAATGCAAAGCCAACCCATTGCATGGACCGGGATGAATAACTAAACTATTGTAAGCTAGGAAATCTTCCATAAAGTAGCTGGCATTAATCATGTTATCCCAAGGGAAAGATAGGAAAAAGGCATCAATTACCATGAGCAAAATGTGTATATGATCAGTGATCATGTGATTGCTGCAGAGTGGCCAAATGGCAATTCAGACCTCACTGAATCCCCTTTGGTGTCAGGAGCCACCTTCGGTGCCCAGAGCTCCTTGTCCCAGGAATGCAGAGCTCTTTGGGTATTCAAAATGCTTGGAGTAAGAATCATCACCATTGCAAAGCCTTACCCCTTTCTAAAGTCCATCTCTGAGAAGAGCTGAGAAGTCTTTGATTATTGTTCACTAATGATAGGATGATGTCGTGTCATCCCCCCCACTCCCCACCCCGCCCCATACTTGCAGTGGTTTTTTGGAAATGCATGCAAACTAGTTGAATTATTCAACTCCTTTAGTTGTCTGATTGCGCAGCTGATTACAGACATAAACAATCAGTAGACGTGAGCTTTGCAGATGGAATTAATCACAAAACACAAACAAAAAAGTATAATTGTGATAAGTTAAAAGCATACAAGCCACAGTGCAAACAGCATTTGAAATATTGGAAAAGTATCAGTGATGCATTTCAGCTTTTTTAAAAAAAATTGCTTTAATATTATTATGTTATATTTTAAGTAAAGGGTTTGCAATTATTTTTAATAGAACACTGGTGTCAGGAATATTATAGCTCCACAACTTCATTACCATTGAAAAGAAGATGCCAGATCTACAAAAATGCAGTATTTTGCCTATTTAATTTTATAATTATGGTTGTACATTTTACAAATAAAAATTTCTGTTTAAGATCTAAAATTAAGAGAAAATAAAGTAAAACAAACCTGTAATAACAAACAAAGAAATCCTAAATAGAATACATGTAAAGCCCTGTAGCTGTCCATTCTGTCTACAAAGAGAGGAGACCACTCTTTTATCCCTTTTTCTCTTTTTCCCTCTTTCTCTTTTATCCCTTCAAATATGAAGCTTAATAACTCAGGATTACTAAGTGTACTCCCTCTGATCATCACAGTAAGAAGTTAGCATCTCAGAATTATAAACAAGCATTACAGGCTGAGAAAAAAAATCACTTTTCCTCCATTAAGCCAGGGTAAGTGGAAGCAATGTTTTTGAGCTGTCTTTCCACACTGTGGATGGGAGCAATGGCTACATCAGGTCTTATGGTGTATGGAGTAGGGTTAAGATATCCATCAAGTAGATTTTGTTTGGATTGTTGATTCCGCTTCTTTTTCACTTTTATTCTGGTGTAAATGTGGCCAATCACCATGTAAAAGTAAAGACATAGTAAAATGTAAAATTTAATTGCAACCTTCTGCTGCTTAGTGAAATTAATATCTCTATGCCTTTTCCTGCTATGTGTTTTCTGTGGGTTAATGTGACTGTAGAGCATCAGGAGGCATCCTGGGAATTCTCCCATCCATGCCCATCATGACAGAGCTGTTTCAATACACTGTCCTAAGCTATGAACACAATGTCCTAAACTATGGACACAATGCTTCCAGGGTAGCAAATAAGCAAGGAAAATATATGGTTATTTTTTCTGTTTGGGGCATGGCTTCTTTGTGTTTGAACACGGAATAAAATAAAGTATAATGAATCCACAATGATTATCAGTGGACAAAGTAAAAGGTTTCCTTCAGTGTCTCTGTTCTCTTTCCAGGAACATCCAGATAATATAGTCCCTTCATAGTTCATGATAAAAAAATTTCCATTACAGAAGACACTCTGAAGGATGTTAAACTCTCCCACTCCCTCTCACTTGGATGTACCATCAGCATGTCTATGTAATTTGCATCAAAGAATTGTAACAGAAGTGTCAGAGGACTTCTCTACACTGTCAAGGTTGATTTTCAAAAGTATTGAAATGTGGAGGATGTTCAGGAAACATCTGGAACAAAAATTAATGTTGTGCCAATATATAAAAAAGACAAAATAGAACAACGTATTTAGTATAAGCTTGTCATAATAAAATCAGACATAGAAAAAGAATTTAATTCCTATTATTGGACTGGGGATAAAATTAGAGGAAACTGAGAAGTTATATTTGCATCTTAATAGAAGTTATAACAGTACTGGAATTATAGGGTAAAATACAGTTTCTGCTCCCTGGATGGAATGTAGTTGGCATGCTCAACAGCTGTTCCATGATGATTCCTCACACCCATGATCAGCATCCATAGCACCTGATAAGGGGGATGGAACAGAGAGGAGAGCAGAGTGGAGACATCATGGCCTGGCTCTGTTGAAATCCTTGCAGGGAGAGGCACTCGATGCTCCTTTGCAGCTGAGAAATGGCCCAGCACCTCTCAGCCAGGGCAGACAGGGGAGTGATGGCTCATCTGCTGGTGAGCCAGCAGCTGTGGTAAAATTGCTCTCCTCCAATGAGCTTGGTTTGTTGTAACCTAATTGTAATATCAAGGCACACCTCCATCCCAAAGTTACCCCAGTCCAGGATATGACCACCCCTCCCTGGACATGTGCTCTGTACTTTATTGACTGTATCTTTGAGAGAAAAGTGAGAGAATTTTGCACCAATCAGTAACAAAAGCAGCTAGAGTTACTTAAGTGCCACCTAAACATAAAGAGTCCTTTCGCACAGAATGAACTGGCCTGGTAAGCCACAGCTTTGAAAACACTTGGGATCATATGGGATGGGTCCACAGGAAATGAGTTTCTGGTGCAGAAGCAAACATACTGGTTTGGAGTTGGCAAATCTTGCAGACAGGAGGCATGCCCCCTATTCCAAGCAGCAGTGAGTGTGCCTGAAGACCTCACATGCACACCCCATTGTTCAGGTCATTATTGTTCAGTTAACTGCCTGTTGCACGGGTAATGCAGACAGACACATAGAGCCCTCACACAAACACAGGCAGTGCCAAGGGACTCATCCTGCCTGGCCACTCTGCCTGAGGAGGGTGAGGGTTGGCTACTGAGAATATAGAAATACATGTCAGCATTGAGACTCTTTCCCCAGCTGCGCTTAGACAGCCAGGCTGGCCACAAGAGCTTTTATCACACCAGACAACATCCTCAGTCTGGACATGTAAATTTTAGACACGTTAACTTTTGAGCCAGAACTAGCAACACACCATTGTAGCAGTCTACAGCTTCCTCAAGAGGGGAAGAAGAGGAGCACCACTGATCTCTTCTCTGGTGACCTGTGAGAGAACCATGTCCCCATTTCCAGCAGATATATCCTTGGTCCCCAGGCTGGAAAGCACTTGCCAGGTTAGCCCTCCCAATGTACAGAAAGGCACCTGTACTTGAGGGTCTCCCTTGTGCACCAGTCTTGTGTGAGAACCAGTCTTGTGCACCTGGTTAGAGGGATGTCAAGTAGAAGCAGAGAGTAGCCTCTACGTTTGGTTCTGGTGGCACCTCTGTGATAAAGGGAATTTCCAATAGATCTTCAATTTATCGGGGTTTTTGTAATCTGGAAGTATTAAATTTCAAGCTAGATAAATTCAAATGAGAAAGTGTGCATGTTTGGAATGGATGTTGTTGCTAGGACAACTTGTCAATTGATGCCGTGAATTCATTATTTCTCAAAGTGTTGAAATCAAAACTAGAGAGTTTTTTGGGTTGGTTTTGTTTTTGTGGTTTTTGTTGGTTTTTTTTTTTTTCTTTTTAGTATGGTGGTTGTTGTTGTTTTCAATTAATGCTTAATTCATGTAAGACCTGATTCAGGGAAATATTTAATTGTCTGTCAAAAAGTAGTTCAGGTGTGAAGACCATAGATAGTAATTTTACATTGCCTTATACTTTGTGAAGACAAGCTTTAGGAGCTGTTAGGTCCTAGCTGAAAAATGCTTCCTATCTTTCATGCCATTGAAACATTGAGTTGCAATATTGTTTTACATCGTGTCCAGGTCTGCTAAGTGAAGGGTTTTCTTCTAAGAAAAAACAGCCAGACATAACATTTCATGCATTTTTAGTACCAGATGTATAAATCTCAAAAGCAATTCATCATTTTTTAGAAACCATAAGATAGCTATCAGGGCAACCATCATTCTTTAAGGACTTTAGGGACACATGGCAGTATTGTGAAATTTTCACTATAAAATACAATCTCACTTTTCCAAATTTGATTCAGCTTTAAATCTCCTAGGGTAGAAAGGTATAATATGTCAAACTTACTCTCTTGGGAAATGTCTTGAAAATGAATTTTCATAGTTTTGGATTTTGTGGGGTTTCTTTGCATAAATACGAATTTCAGACAAACCCCTTCTCACAAGAATGCTGAGAACTGTGGTGGCAATGTAACCATCAACTTTGCCCTCCTAGAGAAGAACAAACCATTATTTTCTCAGTTCAGAAAATAAATAAGAAACAAATAAAAAGGTAAATGAAAGGGTTGCCCCCATAGTGATCCCATGCAAGCACTTACATAAAAGCACAATGAAAATATTAATCCTTTTGCTGTTGCTTTTAGTAGGATACTAACAAAAACTGAAAAGTGTGACCAGAGGGAGGGAAGGCAAAGACTCCAGGGATAATTTTCTTATTTTGCTCAAAAGCAAAAATCTCCCAAACCCCTTAATTATTTCTATTACAGTAGATATAATTAAAAAATGCATTGGGTCATACAATAGTTGTTGAGAAGAAAATATTTTGTATAGCTCATCCATAATGATATTTAAAATCTTGATGAATGTGGACTCCTGTTTCTCAATATTATCAAATTCACAGTATTGTATTCAAATTAGTCAGGTTAATATAGCATTAAATAACAATTCATAAATTAAATTAATTCAAAGTACAACATAAATACTATCTCATAAATACTCAAGGGAAAAAAAGAAGGTTTTATGATCTTTAGAAGAAGAGGCGGGCAACTTGAAAGGACTAAAAGGATATCGAGAGGTTATGCAGGGAGAAAATTAAAAGGGCCCAATCTTAACTAGAACTTAATCTCTCTATTGGTATAAAGAGCAATAAAACCCGTTTCTGTAAATGCATCAGAAAAAAAGAAAAAAAAAAGGGGAGGGGGGGCTAAGGAAAATTTCCCTTTTATTAGTTGTGTGGGAAAACATAGTGACAAAGAATGAGGAAAAGGCTTGAGTTAATCAATGCTTTCTTTACCTCAATCTTTAACAGCAAGACCAGTTGTTCTTGGGTTATCCTGCCCCTGAGCTGGAATGAGATGGATGGGGACCAGCATGAAACACCCATAATCCAAGGATTCCAAGGGACTGGATGTGATCCATCCACCCCGAGGTACTGAGGAAGCTGGTGTAAGTGCCACTGAGCCATTTTCCATTATTTACCGGGAGTCCTGTTTGACCGGGGAGGTCTCTGTCAACTGGATGTTAAAAACTGTGACACCAACCTCAAGTAAGGGTTGAAAGGTGGATCCTGGGTACCAAAGGCCTGGCCTTTAGGAAGGTCAAGGAAGGTGCCAAGGAAGGTCATGGAGGAGATCATCTTGAGTGTTATCACATAGCATGTGCAGGGAATCAGGCCCAGTCACCATGGCTTTAAGACAGGCAGGTCCTGTTTGACCAACCTGATCTTCCACAACAGGGTGACATGCTTAATAGATGAGGGGAAGGCTGTAAATGTCATCTACATAGACTTAGTAAAGCATTTGACCCTGTTTCTCACAGCATTCCATTGGAGAAGCTGCCAGCCCATGGCTTAGACAGGCATACCCTTTGCTGGGTAAAAAAACTGGCTGGATGCTCAGGCCCAGAGAGTGATGGGGAATGTTCCCCAGGGCTCAGTGTTGGGACCAGTCATGTCTAACATCTTCATGAATAATCTGGATGAGGGGGTCAAATGAATCCTCAGTCAGTTTGAAGGTGACACCAAGCTGGGCAGGATGTTTGTAGATCTGCTGGAGGGAAGGAAGGCTCTATAGTGGGGTCTGCACTGGATTAGTCAGTGGGCTGAGGAAAATTGCATGAGGTTCAACAAAGCCAAGAGCCAGGACCTTCCACTGAACACTGAAGAGTTCCCATGCAACTCTACAGGCTGGGGAAGAGTGGCTGGAAAGATGCTCACTGGGAAAGGACCTGGGGGTACTGTTTGACAGTGGCTGAATATGACCCAGCATGTGTCTAGGTGGACAAGAAGGCCAAAGGCAGCCTGGTCTGTGTCAGAAATAGTGTGGTTGGCCAGACCAGGGCAGTGATCGTCCCCTTGCTGTCAGTACTGCTGAGGCCACACCTTGAGCGCTCTGTTCAGTTTTGGGCCCCTCACTACAAGAAAGACATTGAGGCTCTGGACCATGTGCAGAAAAGTGCAGAGGAAGCGGAGAAGGGTCTGGAGTACAGATCTTACAAGGAGCAGCTGAGGAAGCTGGTTTTTTTTTAGCTTGGAGAAAAGAAGGCTTGGGGGAGACCTTATTGCTCCCTGCAACTATGTAAAAGGAGGGTATATAGAGGTGGGGGTCAATCTCTTGTCCCAGGTAATAAATGATAACACAAGAGAAACAACCTCAATTAGAGACAGAGGAGCTCTAGATTGTATACTGGGAAAAATTTCTTCACTGAAAGGGTTGTCAAGCCCTGGAACAGGCTGCCAAGGGCAGTGGTGGAATTGCCACCCCTGGAGGTGTTTCAAAGACACGTGGGACTTAGGGACATGACTTAGTGGTGGACTTGGCATTTATGGGTTTACTCAATGATCTCAAGGGTCTTTTCCAACCTCACTGATTCTATGCATATATGCATGCATGATATGCATGCATGTTTTCATAATATATCTATTTTTGCATATATATATATATCCATATTTATTAAAGAGGAAAAAAGCAATTATTTGACATTCAAAAGTAAACATTTCATTCCAGATGGTCTTGAGTGCTAAAGACATAGACTTGAAAGAAACTCTCTGTGTTCTCTTGAAACACAGAGAGAAAAACAGATTGTCTAGCTGAATAGCTCTAGACTTCTAGACCAAAATGACCTTTCGATATAAAGTTGCCTCTCTCTCCACCTCCCCCAGATTGAAAGATTTTAAGAGAATAACCTCTAGTAACCTCTTTGTGCTACAGTGACATTTCTTTTTTATTCTATCATGCATATATTATGTCCTTCAGTATGTACCTGCCTCATGTATTTTAATCTAATACTGTAGCACAGATTTCCATAGAAAATGTCATCTACCTCCAAAGGGTTGTGGACTCAAAAACAAGCTCAGGGATCTTCCTCCACATTTTGATGAAATAGAAAGTATTGCTTTTACTCTCACCAGTAGAAACATAAAATATAACTTTCCCTAGTGGATCTTCTAAGATCTGCAGTTTTTCAGGTGTTTGAATTTGCAGCTTGAATATTCATAGGTCCAAATCAGTTACAGGATCCTCATTGCTGGCAGCTCCCTAAGCTGAGAGATCGGAGATCAGGATCTGAATCTGTGTGTTGGGAATCATGTGATTTAATTTGCTCAGGTGTGAGGACCCAGGCTCTACCTTTGCTCTGTAGGAGCTTTATTGCCTCACTGCTCTGGGATTATTTTATTCACTGTGTTATACAAAAAAATCACAGACTACTGTCAAACACCTCTCTTTACAGGCTTTTAATACTCATCATCACAGTGTCTATTTGGCATCAAATCTCTGTACATTTGCCTCTTGTTTGTTATTCCCTTTGCTTATTCTTTTGGAACATTCTAGAGCACCATCACTAGATTTGCCCTTCCTGGTGAGAGATACCCCAGATTTGCCCAGATCTTCAGTTAAATTTCTACTAGACAGACAATGCCTCAGTGATTAAAATAATTGCATCTGCTCCTGTTATCACATTTCCTAAGTAAACACACCCTCATTTAATGCAATACTGTTCAATTTTTAAAAGTGAAGAAAGAGAAAAAATATCAGTGTTATTGATGGTTTATGTAACTGAATTAATATGGATTCACAATCAAATAAACCTTATTTTAGTTATATTTAATTATATAGCATCATGCCCATGAAGAATTTAATGTTCAGTGTTTCCTTAGAAAAGTGGCTATGTTGCCAAATTTGGTTGAGGATATAGACACTGGAAAACAGGATAAAACAACCTTCTATCAAACCATTTTAATGTAGAAAAGATAATCAGGGTTTGAAATTTTCTTAGGATAAAAATTTACTTTTAGAATTTATAGACAAAAGAATGAAAGGTATGAAAACTTTAAAAAGTAATTTGACTGGAAAACTAGAATAAATTGGGTTTTGGTATGCCCAAGTTTAGAGAAATTAAATCTAAAAGTAATTATAATAGTATGTTTCAGTTGGAAAAGATCTGGGAAGAAGTGTTCTTCAATGCATAAAAGGGATACATTCTGTTGGTCACTTTTGCTGACAGAATATCTTGTTAGTAAAACAGATGAGGTTTTGTGCTTTTGTAAACACACTAGTTACCTTCAGTGGTAGTCTGTAGTTTTCATGGTCCTTTTTTCCTTCATTACATGTCTAAACCTAAAGTTAGGCATTTGATAAATGCACAGAACTATAGATTTGCCCATAATACTGTATGTCCTTGCCTTGATGCATTTTATGCATTTGTGAAGACAGTAGTTAATGATTCAGCTTGAGGAGGCAAGAATCCTTCTCAATACATAGTTAATTACTTTTGACCTGAAAATTAATGTAGCTGATTATTTAATATCATGCCTGCTAAAGGCTTTGCACCTATAAGTTTCCAGGCACTACTTAAGCTTTTCTTGTTGGATGAGGAGTTTAGAATTCACTTACTCTGGGTTTAGAACATGCCATTCCTAAAGGAGGTGTTCTAAAGCCAAGCTTTTGGAAGTATCAGTCTGACATAAAGATGTTCATTCTGTTGCTTCTTAGAGAAATCAAATCATTTTTATCCTTCTCATTTTGCAGGAAGAATTATGTGAGACGGCAGTGTAGGTCTAAATTATCATACATTTACTGATGTAGTCCTTTTAACTCAACTGCTCTGTCTTGGCCTACATTAGCTGTGTGTGACATCTGCAACCTATTCATCAAGTGTTTAGCAGTAGCATTAAAACTAAGCTGACAAAAATTCCCATATGTGTTATATTTTTAAGCAATTAGAAGGATTGAAAGAAATGAGCCAATCCACTTTTGAAGTTCTCAGCCACATTTTCTTTGTGTATCTTAGTATCAGGGCTCATTTTACTCTCCAAAATGAGCACAAACCCCACATTCCATTGCTAGGAATGAGAAAAAGCACTCTGAGAGGTTGATACAACCTGAGAATGTCATACAGGATGTACAAACTTTTACTTTAAACAGTGCACACTGAGGGAGTCAGGGTGCACTTATAAATTAGGCTTATAAAGTATTCATCAGATTCCTTTTATGCATTGAACTGCTGCATATGCATTATACATTTGCTTTGCCTTCTACATCTCTGTCTTGATCCTTCTGTATGCAATTGATGCAAACTTAATCTCAAGTTCACTTAGAATCACTGGAAAAATCTGTATATTATAACAATTTTACAAGCTTTATTTCCCTACATGTCTGTTATTTCAGTGTGTGTCTGTGACCCTGAGGTCCAAAAATGTGAATGTAATGGTGTACAAACTTCATGCATCCACTATGGAACTGTTGTAATTTACACAGGCTGAGCATAATGTTCTCAAGAGTCTACTTCACTAAGATCTGTGCAGACAAAGTAAAAGGACTAAAAGATTACAAATTATTGAGATTTAAATAATTATAGTTTTGGACTTTTAACCATAAAGTTAAAAATGTAAAACACAGAAGTGCATGTATGGTTTCTGACATGGTTTTCCATTTCCCTGCTCATGTCCTCCTCTTCTTTCCAGTTCCTCCCTGGAAAATGATTGACAGATTTTACAACAAAGAAAAACCATCCCAAATGTTGTTCCTTCCTTGTGTTTCAGAGACCTTCTTTTTCTTTTTGACAGAGAATTTAAGGAATCAAGGTAATTGCTTCTACTCAAGAGATTCTAATCCAATTTAAGAAGAAATATTGAGTGAAGTGTGGGAGTTGAAAGTGGAACAAAAAAGGTTATCTTACATATTGTGGCCATGACTGAAATTTAAAAAAAGAGTAAGTTTTGCTTTCAGTGGTTATGCTGATGTGATTATACAAAGAAACCTACTCTCTAATTCCTCTCAATAGCTCCAGTTTTAATGTGAGGTTTTATCCATAAATATATCTCTAAAAAAAGGCAACATTTCTGATTAAAATCACTCTACTTACTTATAAAATATATCCAATATATTCCAAGAAATTTTCTTTTGAAATTGCCTCTTTCCTGTATGTATGATGCATGTATGCATCACGTGTCAGCATGTGTCAAGGAAGCAAAAGGATCACTATCCTAATTGCAAGAGGTAATGTAATTACCATGACTGATGGCCATCATGAACACATCTCAGCTTAAAGGAAATACAGAGATGTAACTCAATGAAATATTGTTTGCCTACAAAGGAAATGCACAATGGTACCAAAAACTTCACTGTTATAACAAAAATCATGAAAGATAAGTTCTCAATGGAGACATAAAACACACTGTCTATAAAATAGTGTATGGCCATGCACTGAATATTGACATCACAATATGAGAAACAGGGGAAGACTATATAAGAAAAAAATAAGTATGTTTTACTAAACAATAAGGAACCCAACGGTTTTGCCTTAGTCTGCAGGTCATAAGTGCGAATCTGGTAGAGATTATGCCCATTGGGATTTAAAAGAAAACAAACCAAAACCAAACTCACCTGTAAACAAGTCAAAAGTAGCTATTGTTCACTGCACACCTGTGATAAGAGCTCTATTATATGAAATAAATCACATGCTGCCAAGAGACTCTCTTCCTGCTCTGAAGACATAAGGGACATTTCAGTTTCTCATGTGCACTTATATGGATGAGAGGAGGTAGGGCATGACTCATTCTACAGACAAAACCTATTCCCAGAATAGATGTTCAGACCCTAAAAATAACAAGACAAACAAAATGTGCAAAAGAGAAAAAGGAGAAAACATCTTACATAAATAAAGGAGTGGAAGAAAAGATGGCCATCTGAGATATCAGTTAAGTATAAAATAATGCATTGGTAGGCAAGCAAGGAAAAGCAATCATTCAGAGCTTAATGTCTTATGCCATTAATATCATGTATGCATAAGTTGTCTCTTACAATATTGCTTCTAAAAATATCACATTTTGTATTCCACAATTTGCAAAAAGAAGTGCATTTCACAACCATTAGCCACATCTCATTTCTGTGATAGATTCTCAGCTGATGTCAACCACTGAGACTTCATCCATGGCAGTGGAGTTTTATTATATTAATTAAAGATTTTAATATTATCCTTTTATGGAATATAGATATTTTATGGAATGTAGAATTTTGTGCAAGTAAGACAGTTATGGAAGAAAAAATGTTCTTAGTATTTAAATGCAAATAACATTCAAATCCAAATTAGCTCCCACAATTAGAATATTAAAAAAAAAGGAATTACAGTTGTATGACTACCCATGGAAAAGGTCCTCCCTCATTTCATTCTCTGGTATAACCTCCTTCAGGCAATGTATTGCAATATCTATTTTTCATTCTACAGCAGTCCTCAGTTCCTAGACTGGCCAGAAGTGGGGAGAAAAATTCATCTATCACAGACATAATACACTATTTATTTATCATAAACACATGATTCATTTAGAAGACCCCAGATACTCTAGGGACTAGCAAATCTAAAAGCTGTTCCTGAATGCTAAATGTTGAGTTTCTAAGGTGCCTAGCTACTAGGTAATAAAAAACAATAGAGAGCCTACAAAAATACAGTCAGACAACAGTTTGTTGTACAGGACATACACTTGCCTACACAACATCAGGGCCAGCAGACACCCCAAATTTTGCCAAATGTAATGCATTAGATATCAGTGCAAATTGCCACAATGCTGCTAAATCAGCACATACCAAGTCTGATTGGTTACTGTTAGAGGGTTTTGTGTGAGGACTAACGTTTTAAAGTCACTGAAAAATAATGATTTTTTTTAGATTAAGATTACTCAGCATCTTTATCTGTTGCTTGTTCTTCAGCAGTGACTCAAGACATTTGAAAATGGCTATGACAGTAAGAAAGAAAGGAAAATTTAGATAGGTAGAGAAAATATACTCACAGATCAAAGCTTATACTTTTTTTTTCCTGTGTCGGTAGTGATTCTGATCTCTAGTTTTTGGAGGAACTAATATTTAGCGGCCCATTGGAAGATGGCCAAGCAATATTTCAGTTTGATTTATTGTTTTAGATGCCATGTCTTGGAATAGAAATCTGATTTGGCTCTCAGATTAAGAAAGCAGTACTGACTGAAAATGTTAATTAGGCTCCTAGTGGCCACTTAACATCAGTCTTCTGTTTCAAAGAGCAGTTCTTTCTGTGCCGCAGGGAGCTGCACCAGCTCACAGTTGTACCTTTCCTTGGAGATTTCCAGCACCAAAATTTTATTAGAAGATGGCAAAAAATGTGTAATTCTCCTAATATTAATTTTCCATGTAAGCAGTTGTTCCATTTGCCATAGGAATGTTATATAATTGTGTTTTGATGCTGGTGTGTCTTATGTCATTATTGAGTAGAAAGAAGTCAACAGTATGAAGAATTCAGAGGGGCTATGGCAGATTTAAAGGACTTTTTCAAGTGTAAAATGGAGCTCCTTGGAACAAATTCAAATGTTAATATAATTATTGCATATGATTTATGTAATGAACAATCTCCTTATCCCAATGTATAATTTTCTTTTCTCCTGAAAAAAAAAAAAAAGCATCTCCCTATGCTTGCATCCAGTTTACAGTCAATTTTGCAGCAATGTTATGTTTATGTTATGGTGACTATACTGTGCCTTTTTGGCATGTAATTCATGCATGGAGTTGCTCTGGGTTGTTTGTAACATGCTATGAATATGGAAACATGACTGATTTGACAGATTTCAGAATGCACTAAGGAATTTGGGATACAAATGCAATATCACCTTTGTAACAAAATGCCATGAAGACAATCAAAAAAACCCCACTTATTAGCTAACATAAAATACATTTCTGACATTCAGTTATTGGTATAGAATTCCAGAAAATGGACCCAGCTTCAGGTTCTGCTGTGAACCTCCTTTTCTTCTGGTCTAAGTACTGAAAATCTGTGACCCCTGAATTCTGTGATACCAGATGTTTTGATAGAGGGACAAGGATGTATCCCTGTTTCTTCAACAGTGAATATGGAAATCTGATCCAACAGTAAGACATGATCAATCCCAGATCACCAAAGATAGGAAAAGTTGAAGGAAAATTAGATTTTTGGCTCATTTCTTTGGTGCCTATAACTGTACTCATGTAAGAAAACCTGACCAGATCCTGTTCTGTGGCCCTGGCACAGCAGTTTGTCTGTGTGACTAAACCCTCATGTTTCCTTGGGTTTTACTGTTTGCATACTGGGAAGCATGTCTGGCTTGTGCTATCTTTTGAACAGCAGCCAGGCAGAGGTTATTTGGCACAAGCTGCAGCCATGCCTGAAAGCAGGCTGACCTCTACATGAAATTCTCTCATGCCTGTACTTCAGACCGTGCTTCTGCCAGATTTAATTTCCTAGGATAGATGTAACTGTAGTGACAGTAAGGTTTACCAAGAAGATGAGGGACTGTACTTCTCAGGAAAGAACAAAATGTAGGAACAGCAGGAAGGATTTTTTTTTTTTTTTAAGACCTTTATGTCTCTGCTCTTTACATCAGAGCAGATGTTGACATGCTGGGCAGATGGCAGCTCAGTACCGCCTACACCAGCTCCACCTGTTGCATCCTCTCAATGGACCCTGCCTTTGGGCCAGGGAACAGACTAGTTGACATCCAGATATCTTTATTAACATGTTTTCTATAAATCTAAATAAACTCCCGCTCCTGCCTAGAACAGCTTGAGTGAATCTTGAGATATGTCTTAGTTGTCTGCATAATTGCATATGATGTAACAGGACATAGAAACCCAATTGCAGAAAGGATCTCATTCTTGTTCTTGTGAGCATCCTCACATTCAGTTTTCCATTGCCACTGCTTTTTAGTCCAGCATATTGAATCCACCACATGTCCAGTTTAAAAGGAGATGACACGGCTGAGCTGGGTGAAAACTTGCTTTTCAGGTTCAACCGTTGAGGAACTGTCCTTCTGATCAAAGTCCCTTTCCTCCCTCACATTCCCTCAGGAAGTTTGGATGAAAAGTTATTGAGAAATGATCAGTATGCTTCCACTTTTTCAGCTTGGCTTTTCTGACTGAAACAACCAATTTTGATTGCAATGCCAGAGTTAGCATTGCCTGTGTCGCCAGCTTAATAAACAGAACAAAGAAATCCTGGCACAATGCACAGAATTCCAGGTCTGTGGATTTTTCGACTGGCTTTATTCCAGATGATGGAATACCAAGGATGATGCATGCAAAATCTCAATGGTTTTGTGATAAAAATGGTGTGGATTTTTATGAGACCACTTTCCAATGGATATGTTCTGTCTGACAGCTTCTTATAGGTGATGCTTGTTTCAGGTGGCATCTATTGTATCTGTTTATGAATGCCTTGCATTTATTTTAAGCTGATTTTTTTTAAAATTGTCCACATAGAATAAGTGCTGTAGTCCAAGGAATTCAATGTGGAAACAATGAAAGTAAAATCAAGTTCAAAATATAAAAGTGTTGGTTTTATTATTTCATTGCTTTGAAATAATTTCCTTTAAGTACCAAAAGAGAAAAAAAAAACCCCGAACCAACAAACAAGAAACCAACAATACCTGCACAAGGGAGTTAAACTGCACAGTTCTTTGAATATATGAGCAATGAAAAAGTCTTCAGTGTTTCACCTGATTATGACTGACACATTTTATTGTCCACTTTCAGGTAAGAAAATTATTTGGAGGTTGGCCATACTGCCAGCATATACAAGATACAAGTGAGACCTCTATATATGATGTTAACAAAGAAGATTATGTTCTCTAAATATATCCATTTACTTGTTTATTTTGCTGCCTTCCAAGCTCTAAATTTCACTGTGGACAAAGTGACTGAAATATTGAAAATTAGTATTTTCATGTCCATACAAAATATAATTTAGCTACAGTAGTAGGAGGACTCAAAACAGCAAACCAGTATATTTTATGGGCAGAAAACTGAAACTTACAAAACTGATATTTTAAAAGTGTATAATTAGTTTTTGAATATGCCAGAATAAAATATATTCACAAATTATTCACAATTTCAAATACTTATATGGAAAAAAATACTTTCAATTTGACTTTTTTGTTGATGCTTTTATTGAGATTTTACTTCTGCATTCAAATATGATTTAATATTTCCTACCTGAAATAAGAAAAGTGTCCCTACTGGAATTTTTTTTTTCGTTAATTAGTCAAGTGAAAATGTGTAAGGTTTGTGCAATAAAGTAAACTTAAAAACTGAATATTGAATTCTAAATCCATTGTAATCTTCTTCTACACAATCTCATATTTTTTCTAAAATGGAGATGAATTTTTGATTGTCCTGGGAAAAACAGATAATTAACAGTGGGAAAAAAAAAATACCACAGCTATTTCCACACCCTGTAGACTTATTGTACAACACAGAGACCTTCATCCAAAATTCACTTATCCAAAATACATAGAGATATTGATCAACACTGCTTATTAATGGTGTCTGCTTTTCATCATTTGTTTGTGTAATATCATGGATATATATTGTGGCTTTACAGGGAACTCTGTGCTTGCTTTTGCTTTGGTTTTCAAAATATTTGTGTTAGAAAGCCCTTAAACGACAGATTATGAAATACTTACGGAAAAAATGGATCAGAACAATTAGCATCAAATTTAGCCTTTTGCTAACAAAGATATGAAGAAGGCTGTAAAGGACCCTTAAAAATAAAAATAAAAAATAGTTTCTTTGCTAGGGAAGAAGCTTTCTGACAAATCAGTTAAGAAGGAATGTGCATAACTAATACATACAGTATTAGTCCCTTGAATTAGTTTGCAGTGTTCAAGCATATCTTTGAATCTGTGGGTAAATCAACATTAAATTATTGCTCTGTTTAAGTCCTCATCTATGTTTTTAAATCACATGTGGTAATAGGATTTTCCACATGGCTGCAGTCTTCTCTTCATCAACCTGAATTTTGCTAGGATACTCTGTCTTTCCTCATGTGCTTAAAAACTTCAGAAGCCAGATGTGAATTACATTTTTAAGGAGTATCCCATACCATAAAGATTTCAAGCCTCAAAAAGGTGATGGGAGAAAAGACACTTCCTAGTGGACTAAGCTTCCATGGTATTGAAAAATTTAACAGCACTTTCCACATGTGGCTTTAAGGGACATAAGCCATGCTTATTTTTATTTAATGAAAATGCCTGTTCTGGAGCAAATTATTTTTGAACATTCACAGACCAGATGGAATGCATCCCAGGGTGATGAGGGAGGTGGCAGATGAGCTTGTGAAGCTGCTCTCCATCATTACCAACAGTCCTGGCTCACTGGTGAGGTTCCAGATGACTGGAAGCTGGCCAGTGTGACACCGTCTCACAAAAAGGGTGGGAAGGAGGATCCTGATAATTATAGGCCTGTTAGCCTGACCTCAGTACCTGATAAAGTAATGGAGCAGTTTATATTGAGTGTCATCACACAGCACTTACAGGATGACCAGGGTATCAGACCCAGCCAGCATGGGTTTAGGAGGGGTAGGTCATGTTTGACCAACCTGGTCTCCTTTTATGACCAGGTGACCCACCTGGTGGATGCAGGAAGGGCTGTGGATGTTGTCTAGTTGGACTTCAGCAAGGCTTTTGACACTGTCTCCCACAGCACCGTCCTGGAAAAGCTGGCAGGCTGGGGCCTGGACAGGAGCACTCTTTGCTGGGTTAGGAACTGGCTGGATGGCTGGGCCCAGAGAGTGGTGGTGGATGGTGCTGTATCCAGCTGGGGGACAGTCACCAGTGGTGTCCCTCAGGGGTCTGTGCTGGGACCAGCTCTGTTCAATATTTTCACTGAAACATGGATGAGGGGATTGAGTCTTTCATTGGTAAATTTGCAGATGACACTAAGCTGGGAGCATGTGTCGATCTGTTGGAGGGTAGGAGGGCTCTGCAGAGAGATCTGGAACAGTTGGATGGATGGGCAGAGTCCAGTAAGATGAAGTTTAATAAGTCCAATTTCTGATTATAAGATCTGTTTGGCTCTTCTCCTTCCGAGCTTAAAAAAAACCTGGACATTTCTCAATGATATTTACTTTTACTATTTACTGCATTTTGGCCACAATAACCCCCTGCAATGTTATAGGCTGGGGGTGGTGTGGCTGGACAGTGCCCAGGCAGAAAGGGACCTGGGGGTTCTGGTGACAGCAGCTGAACATGAGCCAGCAGTGTGCCCAGGTGGCCAAGAGGGCCAACGGCACCCTGGCCTGGATCAGGAATGGTGTGTCCAGCAGGAGCAGGGAGGTCATTCTTCCCCGGTACTCAGCACTGGTGAGGCCACACCTTGAGTGCTGTGTCCAGTTCTGGGCCCTCAGTTTAGGAAGGACGTTGAGATGTTTGAACACATCCAGAGGAGGCAACGAGGCTGGTGAGGGGCTTGGAACACAAACCCTGTGAGGAACAACTGAGGGAGCTGGGGTTTAACATGGAGAAAAGGAGACTCAGAGGTGACCTTATCACTCTCTGCAACTTCCTGAAAGGTGATTGTAATCAGGTGGGGGTTGGTCTCTCTCCAGTCAGCAACTGACAGAACGAGAGGACAGAGTCTCCAGCTGTGCCAAGGGAAATACAGGTTGGATATTAGGAAAATTTTTTTACATAAAGAGGGATAAAGTACTGGAATTGTCTGCCTGGGGATGTGGTGGAGCCACCATCCCTGGATGTGTTTGAAAAGAGACTGGATGTGGGACTCGGTGCCATGGTTTAGTTGAGGTGTTAGGGCATGGGTTGGACTCAATGATCTTGAAGGTCTTTTCCAACTTAGTCATTCTGTGATTCTTTGATTCTGTAATATCTTGGCTTTGGCTGTTTGTTTCAAAGTTTTTAAATACAATGTCTTTCGTTTTATATACGTGTGAGAAAAAATAGTTCTTGTTTCCCTTCCTTGTGCCAGAAGATACTTCAATTTTCCTCGCTTGTTAATTACTACTGGAATGAAAAATAACAGACGAAATAATTTTTTTCCATGCAAATGAACAGATGTTTTTCTTCAAAGTATTGCGAAGTTTTACATTTCTCATTGAAAAAGAAAATCGTTGGGAAAATTGATTAAAACAAATAGAAAATGTTGCCACAGACTTCTAAAACAGAACAAACCAGTGGAAAATCACATTAAAATGCCAGTAAGGGAATGCCTAGGGGAAGAGACCGATTCCAAGAAATGTTTGAGAAGTCAGTCTTCACCCTGCAGGGCATCTGAGGAAAGCACAGTGCTCAACATCAGTGATTTACAAGCTCACTATGGGGAACAAACAGGTTATAATCAAAGATGACTTAGTTATAATACTTAATTGAGGCGCAGACTGTTACTATTTTATATGAATATAGGCAACAAGATAAATCAGAATAAATAAAGATATAAAGATTCATCATTAAAAAGATACTTCCCCTTTCACTATGACAATTTGAAAAAAAACCAAAACAATAAAACATTGCCATCAGCTCTTTTCTTAAGATTTGCTTTTTTTTTTTTTTCTTTTTTTCTTCTTACCTTCAAGTACTTTTAAACAGGATTATCCCTTCCTGTTCCTTTTGTACATCTGGGATATTTCCCAAAGACAGTTTTCTTTCCTACTCTCATGCTAATTAATACATGGCAGGGTACTATCTTGTGCAGTCTACATTAGTGCTACTAAAATTTTGCTTCTTCTCTCAGTAATTGGCGTGAGATGATGAAAGGAGACATTTTTCACTAATGAATGCCATACAGCAGTTTGAACATGTAAGGCCCTATAGAAGGATGAAGTTTAAAATTTCCAGTTCTTTCCCTCAAGGTCTAAGTCCATGTTTGGTTGGCTTCATCATCTTTTCTCCTGTCACTAAAACTTTTCATTTACATATTGAATTTTGATAATGTTAAATGATAAACTTAAAAGATTGAGAATACAGGAGGATTACAGTTTGTATTAATAGAAAAAACTTAAATGAAAAAACAACAATAGGACCAATTTATATGTAAGTATTGCAATGCTAACTTCCATAAGATCCATAATATTTAGCAATATTACCTGAGTATTATTACTTTGACTAGACTTCTGAATACTCATTCTTGAAGGAACTTAGCTAGAAATATGAGTCTGACATAGTCAGTATGGCATTCTCCTGAGACCTATTTTCTACTTAGATTTTGCAATTTTTAATTTGTTTTCCCTGAATTTATGATTATTTCTTTCAGCTTTTGTCTTCTCACAGTCATCCCAACTATTTTCTCATTCATCAGCCTATTTTTATGCAATTAATATTGCCAACATGAGTTGTAGTATAGCTCCTCAGGAATAAGTTAGCCTTATATACATCAGAAGAGTAAACTGCAAACTTTTTTATTAACCTCATAATACAAATATTTTGGAATTTGGCTAAAACAACATTGTGATTTCAATAGGAAATATAAATATTAGAAGGTATCTGATCCTTTTTTCCCATTTGATTCATAGAAACTTACAAAAGAGGCACCACCAGTACTTTCTTGGACAAAACAGTAATAGCCCTTCTTAGCTAGTAAGATCAGCCGAAATATTACATGACTAAGCTGATATAGCCAGCTTGATTGGTCAACTCCTATTCAACTAAAGATTTACGGGTGGATATGACATGCTCTTTTCCTGTAATCACAATGATCCTCTCTAATGCTTTATCTCAGGGTACCTTTCTTAGTCACTGTCTCTGGCCCAACCCCACCTTTACTGTGGGTTTTTTTCAGAAGCTGGATTGTTTTGTTCCTTTCATTATGGAAGACTCACAGTTTCTTTGTCTGCATTTTCCTCCTCCAAGAGCTTTACCATGACTCATGGTTTAAGTAAGAGTTGCATGTAGTTCTAAAGCTCGCTTATTTCCTTCTTGAATATGTCCTTCAGATTTTGTCTATAATCAGCTGGCAACATGATAGTCTGGCTATATAATTCCTACTCTGGTATTGTTTCAAAGGCTGACATCATTTGTGCTGTAGTTTTTATGGGGTTTCAAAATATTTTTCTAAAGATTTTTTGCATAGTTCTACATCACTTTTTCTCTAAGTTCCTCATTAATGAGTTTAATATGCAAGTAATGTAATTTTTGCCCTATTTCTACAATTTATCATCTGTATGATTTATTTTCATAATTTTGTTTAGAATCTTCCTATGCATTAGTGATTGCATGTAGCTGATCTAGCAGAAACCTGGTTTAGCATATTGGCTTTATTATTACTGCTCTGTCAAGAGCAGCTAAGCAAGACAGTAGGAATTTTCTCTAAGACTAATGGTTCCCAGATTGTTTGATAGACTGAATGTGATGCTTTAAACACAAAAAATTATCTTGGGCTTGTGGAATGTTAAGCAGAAATGTTAGGCAGAAAAATAAATTTTGTCTTTTAAGTACTAAATTTTATAAACAGAAAATCATGGAAACGGGGGGAGGGGTGGCCAGCCAAAACTAAAGCAAACAGCCTCACCTTAAAAGATGATTTACCTTCTTGTTTTGAGGCAATTCAAATATAGCCAGCCTATCCATGTCAAAAAGTTCTGTGACTTCTTTTGAATCTTGAAATTATACTGTTTCTATAGCCTATTGAACAACCTATTCTGGCTAGTCTTATATTAAGAAGCATGTTGTCCTGATCAATCCAAAATTTCTTTGCTGTAAATTAAGCTGAATACTTAATGTACTGCACTCATGGCACATGATGAACAATTGTTCATGCTCATTAATAGCAACTTCTTATATTGGAAAATTCAGTCACAGTCTTTTTTAGTCGGAGGCAAATTCCTTTAACCTGTCTTGTCATTCAAATTTTCAAAGTGTTTTTGGTGTCATTTTGATGATGTCATTGTCATTCTAAACTTTTCATAAATGCCTTGTGAAATTAATGCATTATACAGATCAAAGGCTTTTCTATTCTACTAGTGCTGATTATCTACCTCTTAGTGCAATCCTGCTCCCCTTTGCTTGCCTACCTTGCAAGTACTGTCTGTTTGGTGATGTCACTAGTGTCAAGACAACTGATGATCATGGTGAGTTGAAAGGGACCATTCTGAACTCTGAGGTTGTCTTTCAAAGAGCTTGAGTTCCCTTTCTAATCTATGTGATTTTAACATTTTTCTCTTGTATTTTTCTCTGTTATCCACACATTTTAATGAAAATACTGAGCACTACCAGACATACAAAAAAAAAAACCACCCCCAAAAAACCAAAAAATATATCCATAGCCCTACAATAGCTAGATCCTGCTCTGCCACTTGTCTACCAATATTTATCACTTTTAGTAGATGTTGTATTTGGTCTTAGCCAATTTAATCTATTTTCCCCTTGTTGCTGCTGCTGCTTTTGCTGGTACTACTATTACTAGTAAATGTATCTTGAAGGTTTACTGCTTCTTTCCTTCCCCTTATCATAGCATTGAGTTGTTACACATCTCTTAGAAAATACCTCTTTAATAGGAAATCAATGGCCATCATCCTCAAGGCACCTTCTGTAGGCACCTGAGGTGTTACCAGCTCTGCAGAAATTCTCAAAGACAAGCTGTAATATTCATTTCTTGCTTTAAGTTCTTTTTAGGCCACATTTCATCACACAATATCCTCACTGCTATGTTAGACAAAAGCCAGTTGTTCTGGTCTTGGCTGAGATAGTTAACTTCTTCCCAGTAGCTGGTAGTGTTTTAGATTCACAATGAGAATAATGTTGATAACACACTGATCTTTTGGGTTTTGCTAATTTGGGTTTATCCTAAGTCAAGGACATTTTTATGTGCCTATCTCATGCTGTTCCAATGAGAATATACACAAAAGAAACTAAGAGGAAGCACATATGGGACAGGTGATCTGAACTGGCTAAAGGGATACTCCACATTATGGAATGTCATACCCATTAGATAAACTGGGGGGAGTTACCCAGAAGGGGGGCACTGGTCTGGGTTTGGAAAGAGAGGCCTGGCATTGGTCAGTGGGTGGTGAGTGATTGTATGGCACATCACTTGTTTGTTTGTGACTATTGTTATTATTATTGTTGTTGTTTTACTTTGTTTTTAATTATTAGGCTGTTTTTTTCTGAACCTATAAGGTTTACTTTTGATTCTTCTCCCCATTCCACTGAGGTGGGGGGAAGAGAGGAGAGTTGAGTGAGCAGCTACATTGTGCTTAATTTCCAGCTGGACTTAAACCACACCACCAGTAAAAAATTCAGTCTGTATTTGTTTGCATTCTTCTGTAATACTTAAAATGGAGGAAAACCTTCAACCTTTTGAGCAGTAACAAGCACAGGTAGTAACAAACATGCTTTTAAATTATTAATCTTATTACTTTATTAGGTTTTTAGTAACTTGTACAGTGTGTATAATGAAAAGAACATTTGGGGGTAAGTGGTATTTTAGACTGCTTACTAAAATAAAGTGTTGTTGAATGGAGACATGTTCCCATCTTCCATTTTGCTCTTTCTGAGCAGGACTATCTGTATAATATACCTCTATAACTTCCCTGTATCCTGCTGGTGTGTAAGTAGAAGCTGAATACCACTTAGGTTCCTTAGAACCTTCCCAGGTGTTAACCGGTGAAAGAAAAACAATCCTACACATACTGAGGAATTCCATAATGATTTCTATCAGACTTCTGAAAGATTCATGCAAAATTTATGAGTGGACATTGCCTGTAGGAACATGACAGGTCCATAAAAGGACTTGTGTAGTAATTTTTCAGGTAACTATTTTTCTTATACTATGAGTACTTCTTAAAGTTGTCACTCCATTAAGTAGCTAGGATAAGGTCAGATCACCAGGTATGCCAACACCCTTCTGATTAGTTTTGGGCTTGTTTATAAAAAGTTTGTCTCATCATCGTGTTCTTGGACGAAATGATGATTTTTTTTTTTTTTTTGTGGAAATCTTCAGCCTAGGCAGTGTCATTTATCACAGTTTCTGACATAGCAAACTAAACTATGAAAGCAAAACAGAGGCTGGCTTTCAAGGTATAGTACATAAAACATGTTTTAATATCAAATCATGGCTAGAAGTAACATTTGAAGAAGGCCCTTTTGTCAGTCAGCTCCAGACAGCTTTCAAATACATTCTAAAATGTACCTTGTTCTGGATAAACATTTTTTATGGCTTCATTTAAATTAGTCATCTGGGTCAAACCCTTTTATAATAATAAATATAGATATAGTTGCTGACTCTATCTCTAATAAATGATTTACCTCTTGTCTTGGGGATACACTGATTTAGATGTTACTTAGAAAACCTAAAGAAAGGTAGAAAGTAAAACAATGTAGACCATAAAAATATATAAACCAAGTATCTAGAGATCCATTCACTATGACTGAAAAAAGGACTGCAAAATGTGATCACATTAGAGAAAGTATCTTTTGCAGACACTGTGTGAGACCATAAATAACCATACAAAAATGCAAAGTAATACTGAATCATCATACCCATGGTTATCAAAACAACATGAAAGAAAGGCTAGGGTATTATGGACTCTGATAAATAATTCAGATTATATTAAAATATATATTTTTTTGTCACAATTTATGAAGACTGTTGACTGCTCTGGTGCCTTGCTGAGCTCAGCACATAGCTGACGAGGAGTTAATTAAAACTAAATCCAAGGAAAAAAGAGGTTATGCCTGCAGGCAGAAGAAACCCCCTAGGGAGCTTTCCATCATATTTGCTTCTTCATTTGAAGACAAGTCGCACAAATCATCAAAGCAGCCTTTGGTTTCTAGACTCCCCTCTGAACTTGGACTTATAAATAGCATGAACACCAGGGCTAAGAGACAACTTCTCACTTTTTGTTTGGTGATGAAATGACCTTAATCATGTATACCTTCCTTATCTCATGAATTAATTATCATGATGACGCTTACTGAAGCCTGAACACAATAAATACCTACACCCACGGTTGTGCTCTTGGCAACAGATCCTGATAGGAAGATCACTGAGTCACATTTAATGTTTCATCCAGTGTTTTCCAGTCATTGACTGAGCAGGGTCACAGTTGCTCTGACCCTCAGAATTTAACTACCTAACTTCATGAGAAAGGGGGTAAGTCATCACATTTTTGGAGATTAAAGTAAAATAATGGAATTCATTGACTGGAGACACAGAAGAATACCATAATATTCATCACTTGCTAATCCAAATGTGAAGTACTGTACTTTGAGGTTTCTTATGAAAAAAAAGTTGAAACTATATTGAAAGTTGAAAATATATTTAAGTTAAATTGACCTAAAAAGACCAGATTTTATGAATGTTATTTTAATATAGGGAAAGAATGGACTTTTTTCCCCCTCTGAATAACGAGAATGAAGGCTACTGGCAGTATAAGTTAGGTTTGTGTAAAAAATATTCAGGAAGACCTAAAAAGAATGAAAGAAGTAAGGAAGTTCTGCTTCACTCCAAACTTTGTTTCTTGATCATTAAATAATTCAAAATCTAATGGTCTATGACACCTTTTTTTTTTTCCCCTCAGGGCATATCTAGCAAAAAGCAAAAGTTTAGGTCTACATGATTAGGATTTAATGCTATAGACTCCACGCCACACCAGAAATATGGAACTGATCTTCCCTTCCACTTCCAACTTAGCTGTTATCCTACCTGAATGGGATTACAAAGATTACCTTTGTTTCATCTCTGAAGCCTTTTTCTTCCTTATAGCAGCTACCAATTTCTTCCTTACAGCAGCTACTAACTGGGCTGTAAGAGATGCTGGGTTGTTTGCATGACTTACACTGAAACTAATTTGCTTCATATAAAATTGTTTACAGACTAATATTAAAAGAAATTATTAAGACAGTGAGAAAAATTGGTCAAAGGACCGCTTTTGAATTAAATAAGTGGAGAAGATGAGAATCTATTGCTTAATTAGGTTTTCTAGAGATGATGCTTCTGTTCATCAAAGTAATTCCAGTTCTACATGAATAAAATCCAATGTTTTGCAGCAACAACAATTAACTACATCAATATTTCATTTTTTTATTCTTTTATCTGTTAGTATCCAAAAACTATTGCTTGAATTCCTCATAACCAGCAGGGTGTTGTGCTTTGGTTTGGGTCTTTCTAACCAGTGTTCCAGTATAAGCTCTGTCAAGCACTAATTTACTGATGACTGTACTCAAGGGGCTTCAGAGTCTCAGTTGTAGTGGTTCTGGAGAGAATATCTCCAATATTGCTGAGGTGATGACTTCCAAAATGCTACATGAACCACTGTTTTCTACTGTGGAAAAGGTAAGTTAGCACCCCTAGTATTATGATGTCAGAATCAGCATTTATAAAGATTTATAAATGGCATGGGCTCAGGACTTGACAGGATACTAAGTTTGGTGGTGATAGTAAATTGGGAGGAGCTGTTGACTGTTTTGTAGGCATAGAGGCCCTACAGAGAGACCTCAAAAAATTAGAGAAATGGGCCATCACCCAGCTGTATGAAGTTTAACAAAGACAGGTGCTGGATTTTGTACTGGGAATGAGGCAACCCTGGTGGACAGACAGGAGAATGAGAGGCTGGACAGCAGTGCTGCAGAAAGGGACCTGGGGTCCTGGTAAACAGAAAAATATGAATCAGCAGTGCCCTGGCAGCCAGGAGGGCCAACTGTGTCCCAGGGGGCATCAGGCCCAGCATGGCCAGCTGGGCAAGGGAGGGAATTGTCCCCTTTTCTCTGCACTGGGGTGGCCCCACCTCCAGTGCTGGGGGCAGTTTTGGGTGCCACCATAAAAGGAAGACATTAAACCATTGGAGAGAGTGCAAAGAGGGAAACCGTCACTCTGATCTTTAGCCTTCTGATTATTTACATTCTTGAACTGGAGTTTCTCACACATGTAACATAAACAAGTAGATTGTTTTCATACCTCTCTGTGATGGACTTCTGAATTGACCATTGGGGTCAGAGAGGTGTTCCTCTCATCTACCAATCCTTGACCAAATTCCAAATCCTATTTAAACCCCAAATCATAATAAACTGCCCTTCTTTCCTCACTTCAACCTGACCGGTGAGTGTGTAGTTTCTTTCGTGTCCCTAACAGGAAACAGAGATGGTGAAGAGTCCGGAGGTGAAGCCTGAGGTCACTTAGTCTGCTCGGCCTGGAGGAGACTGAGGGGAAACATCATCACACTTATGGCTTCCCCATGAGGGGAAGAAGAGGGGCAGACACTAATCTCTTCTCTCTGGTGATCAGGGAATGGCATGACGTTGTGTCAAAAAATGTTTAGGTTGGACATTAGGAAAAGGTTCTTCGCCCAGAGGGTGGTTGGGCACTGGAACAGACTCCCCAAGGAAGTGGTCACAGCACCCGGCAGAGTTCAGGTGGCATTTGGACTTGGGCACATGGTGTGATTCTTGGGGATGGTCCTGTTCAGGGCCAGGAGTTGGACTTTGATGATCCTTGTGGGTCCCAGAATATTCTCTGGTTCTGTGATTCTGTGATTTGGCTTCCCTGGTTTTCCAGCCATTTTTCTCCTCTGAAAAAAAATGAAGATCAAAGTGAATAAATTATCAGTTTTTCTTAAAAAGATAGTTATGTGTCTTGATTTAGAAGATCCAGAAATCTTAAATAGCTGTAGGTAAATTTCAATTTTATTTATTGCCTGTCAGCATCCAAAGTGGAGTTATTAAGAAAGGAATATCTCACAAGACCATTCACAGACTTTCTCTTATATCACATGAAGCCATAAGAGAACAAGAGGAGACCTTGTGGTCATATTTTCACAAGCAACTTTCCAGAACCCTGAGGAAGTTGAAGGGCAAGGCAAGAAATGCCAATTTCCCAAGTCGGAAAAAAGCTTAACTAAAACAGACAAAAAGAAAAGGTTTAAACTTTATCCTCACAGAAATCTGTAGAAATCTTTAAGATATTTGTGAGTGAAGCTCTCCCTACACTTGCTCCTAGAAGGCAGCTTTGGGAAGCATGCCCAGGAGATGAAGGCCCCAGTGCAGCCTTCAGCCATAGTAAATTAATATTCTTGGCAGCAATGTGGCAACTGTTCCCTCTTGTTAGCATTTTAAACCATCCTTTGGGCAGAAAAAAAACAAACTAAAAGTCTGGTTCATTGCTAGAGACTAAAATTCCAGCTATTTTGGAAGGAGAATGCACTGATACAGCAATGACACTGAATCCTCAGTTTCAGGAAGAAGTCTTGTTAATGCAATTTGTGTATAGGAGCTAGTGTTGTAAAGGCTACAGCTCACCTTTAACCTCTCTCTCTGCCTATTGAAAGATGTGCTGTTCACGTCACCTCTTTCTATCTTAGTCTTGCTGAATCAGTGACCCACAAACTGAACACATCCTCCAGGGTAAAAAATGCATGAGCTTGTTCTTTAATCCATGTCCTTAGGGTAAATGCTTATTTTAAGTCTTTCCACTGCCTATTAACATTTGCAAAAATTGCTGTATCTTCCCCATTAAAAAAGGAGAAAAAAAGGAAAATTGGGCTAGAATGTAATGACGACTTTATTATCCTGACACAGCAAAGTGTCCTTTTTGCTATTTTGCTTTAAAGAGTATAATCTCTTGATATGCAACGGAAAGCACACAGATAATTAGTGCACCTTTAATAATGCTTTAATTTATTGAGACGGTAAAGTCTCAGTGGATTGCTCTGGGAACACCCACAAAACACTCTGAGTTTGAAAGGTTTGGGGCAGCTTTGTGTTGGAATAGTTTACGCTGATTTCATAGTGTCTAGAATAATGACCATTCTGTGGGTTTATTTTTTAAAATTCACAGTCTATTTTATTAATTACTTAGTTTTAATTTCTTTAATATCCTACAGAAGTGCATGGTACTAGAAAGCATGCCAAATAACTTTCAAGTCAATTTTATACATTCTGCCTAAGAACTTAAAATTTTCTGACCTTACCAGTCTATAAGAACTTAAAATTTCTGACACTACCAGTCTATTTAGTGAGTCTATGTCTCAGTTCACCAAATCATTTTTTGAGTCATAATATGAAGTGTATAACTGCAGTGAACAAGCATTAAAGAATTCTGTGCTGTGCTTGAAGGTGATTGTGTGTCTTTAGAGACTTATATGTCCCCAGGTCGTGTTGTTTTCAGGAGAGACTGCTGCTGTTTCAAAGTCACTGATTTGTACTTTCTGCCTGACTTCATTCGTATGGAGACACTCACACACACGATAAAACTTTTTCTGAGGACAAAACAAAAACAGGGAAACAAAGCTTATGTACAAATACTTTAAAATCCAAGTAGCTCACACAACTCATTGCATTTCAACACAAAGAAAGTCATCATGCTAAGTCAACTAAGTCTAAGATTTATGATACTGTTTTCTGCCACCTATTTACCTACAGGTAAACAGAACTGACATACTTTTGAACTTAGACTTTTTCCTGTTCATGTTAAAAATTTGTTCACGTATTTGTTTGTGTTAAAAATCATGACTGACTTACAGGCAGAATCTTTTACAGTCAGAATTTAATAGCTTAGAGTGCCATTAAGCACAGCATCAATAACAATAACCAAACTGTGCCTGGTCAACTTTTGCCACTCCTCCACCCTCTCTTCTGATATTCTCAGTCTCTTAAGCCTATATATTATCATCCAGTTTCAAAGCAAGGTATTTTTCATTTTTTTTCCTCAATGTATCAAATAATTTTAAAAAAGGAACAATTGATTGATCATATTATACATTGAAAACGGGATACAAACCCATGAAACAATGGTGCTTAATCAGATGAGATACAATTATCAGATATTTAGCAAATTGAGAGTGTTCTACTCAGTAATTTACCCAGTCCCTAGATGAAAAAATACCCCTAGATTTCTAAATGAGTTTTAAATATCCTCACTTCATGGAGGACATCTGGTAAGTTAAGACTATTTTAAGACTTGCTTGCAGAACGGCATTTTCCTCTGATTCAAAACTTTTCTGAAAACTTATGCAACCCATGATTTTATTAGTGTACAGCATTCCTTAAAATGTTTTGTTCTTGATATGATTAATCTATTAACTGACCAGTAGTTTCTGAGTTTCATTAAGGAATGATATTTAAAAATGCAATGTTTAAATAAAAAGAAAAATTTTAGTAACTTGCAATTTGCTGCCATGTCTGTATTCTTCTTTGTCTATGTTAAAACTAATAGTCAAAGTACAGTAGAAAAGAGGTATTATTATAATTTCTTTTGCAAAAGACAAACATTTCTTTTAACCAACAAATCTCCTAAAACAGCAGATCTGTCAGAAAATAAGTTTTATTACTTTCGTTATTGCTGAGCAGCACTTACAAATCATCAAAGCCTTTTCTACCTCTCACCTCACCCCACCAACGAGGGCTGGGGATACACAAGGAGCTAGGAGGGGACACAACCAGGACAGCCTGCCCCAAAAGACTAAGGGGATATTTCATACCATATGGCATCATACGCAGCATATAAACCTGTGTAAGAAAAATTAAGTAGGAGGGAACACACTTGGAGTGTCTTCCCAATTCACCATTATGTGTGACAGAGACTGACTTTCCTGGAGGTGGCTGAACACCTTTCTGCCAATGGGAAGTGATGGATGAATTCCTTGTTTTTCTGTGCTGGCTTGTGTGACTTTTGCTTGACCTCTTAAACTGTCATTACCTCAACCCATGAGTTTTCTCACTTTTTTGATTCTCTCCCTCATCTCACTGGTGTTGGAGGGAATAAGTGACTTCATGGGGCTTACTTTCTCTCTGGGTTTAAGCCATAACAGAAGCTGCTCCATTTGTCAGTCAGAATGCAATTTATTATTAAGGGAGGTCACAAAACAGAATTCCGAACCAAATTTTGGAGTATATTGTACCAAAAGTCTCAAGCTTCCGAAACTTCAATGGTGATTATTTCCTGTGTTCCCAAGTGAAGCTCAGAAATCGAGTGAAACATGTACCTGAATAAAAAAATCCAGTGGAAACAATATTATAGGTCCAGGTCTTTGAAGGCATTTTGGCTTTGCCATGTTCTTGTCATGGTTTGAGGGGAAGTGAGTTTTTTTTAAGAAACTCAGGTCAAACCAATCAGTGGCCAGGTTGGATTTTGGCATCTTCGGTGGCCACTGAGAGTTTGGACACGCCTCTGAGGACACAAGGGGTTAAAAGCGAGGACTCCCGACGTACTTCCTCTTTTTCCTGGCTCTGCTTCGGCAGGGGAGCATCTCTCTCCTCTCCCCGGCTGGGGAGGGGAGAGCCAGGTGGGCCTGGCTGGGGTAGGCCTGGGCTCCAGAAGCAGGGGGGGGGAAGAGAAGGAACGGGACAGGAGCTGGGTCAGGATGGAGGGGTGGAGACCCTTGGGTGCCTTCCGTCCCCCGTCCCTGTCCCCTACCCCCCCCCCC